>WMKK01000013.1:509218-594986 GCA_012295225.1 Ostreococcus mediterraneus
GGAACATGTAGCTCATACTCGTCACTTGCGCGGTGTTCCAACTGCCAATGTCCTGGTTGAAGCTCGACGCATACCAGAACATGGTGCTCATATCCGTCACGAGCGCGGTGTTCCAACTCCCAATGGCGTCGGACCCCGCGGCGCCACAATCCACGCTCGAGCAGTCGCAAGCCCCGCTCGGATTCGCCGACAAGCAATTATTCACCGCATTTTGTAAAGCATTCTTATCTGCGAACGCTGCGCCGCGCACACCACGCGCAGCGCCCCCGATCGCCGCCACCGCCGCCGTCGCCGCCGTCGCGCCCCGCCGCCCGCGTTGACGACCCCCACCGCGACGCGCCGCACCCCCAACTCGCGTCGAAAACCGCGCACATGCCTCAAACGCATCAACATCTCGCGTCACACCCCCCGCACGACGCGCGTTCACCATCTTCGACGCGATGCGCGATTCGGAATCTTTCAGAATATTCACGTCCCGACCACGCGTGTTCGGCGCACGAATTAGAATCCCCGCGCCTCGCGTCTCCGCTCGCGCGCGACGCGCCTCCGCTCGCGCGCGCGAATAAAAAACGTACCGCCGCGATGGTGCGCCTCTCTCTCGCGCGCGCGCGCGTCGCGCGTGCGTGTGACGCCGCACGCACTCCACGTCACGGTGACGATTGAGTTTCACGTCGCGTCACAAACCGGGCACCCATCCACGCGCCATGCGATCCCTCCATACCCGCGCACACGGGTGCCCACATACATCGCATACACGCGCCACATCTGACACCATATCGCCCATACTACATAAACCCTAATCATAAACCCACCCGTGATATGTTCCAAAACGCATAGTCACTCACACGATACCCGTAGACACGACCCATATGCACCACACCCAACATAAAAACGTTCGCGGTCGCCCATCCGCGCGCCGCGGCGTCGCGATCCGCACTCCGAAGCGTTCGAATTCGGCACGCGTCGCCGACCGCCATGGAGGCGCCGCGAACGGTGGATGAGGTGTACGGCAATTTCAACGCCCGACGCGCGGGGTTAATTAAAGCCTTAACCAGCGGTGCGTGTTCGCGCGCGCGTCGCGGCGTCGCATAGATGCGAGCGCGGACGATGATGATTCGCAGGCGATGCGCGAACGCACGACTGACGACGCGCGTTGATTGATGACGATGCGCAGACGTCGAGCGGTTTTACGCGCAGTGCGACCCGGATAAGGAGAACCTGTGCTTGTATGGGAATCCAGACGGCACGTGGGAGGTGCAGTTACCCGCAGAGGAGGTGCCGCCAGAGCTCCCCGAGCCCGCGCTCGGGATTAACTTTGCGCGCGATGGCATGCAGGTGCGCGCGTGCGATTTTGCGAATGCGCGCGGCGGTGTTCGCGAACGCGCGAACGCGGGCGCGGGCGCGGGAAAATATCGTGGAAAATATCGCGCGTGCGTGGCGCGCGAGAGACGCGCGCGAGGCGACGGGCGTGGGGGCGTACGCGAAAGGGCTTGGGCGATCGGCTGGTCGATCGCGAGAGACGTTGACGCGAGACGACTGACTGGTGGTTGACTTTTGTGTTTGCATACTCGCGCAGCGTAAGGATTGGTTGGCGCTCGTGGCGGTGCACAGCGATGCGTGGTTAATGGCTGTGGCGTTTTACTACGGCGCTAAGTTTGATGCGTCCAAGAGGTGCGTATGGGACTCGTCGAGCGCGAGCGGGTGCGGGCTGTCCCGTCTGGACGCGAACCGCGCGAGCGCGCGACATCGAATGCGTTTTGTGTATGCCTGTACGTGCGCGAGATGCGCGCGACACGCGAGATGATGTATGGCTGACGATTGCTTATTCGCGTACTCGTATTATTCGATGTAGGTCGAGCTTGTTTGCGCTCATCAACGGCGTGCCGACGGTGTACGAGACGTTGTCCGCGGCGGATGGCAAGGGCGCCAGCGCGGGGAAATCGGGTGGGAAGAATGGTGGCTCTGATGTTGGTGCGGGTGGGAACGGTGCCAAGGGCGCGGGCAAGGGTGGGGCGAAGAGACAAAAACCGGATCCGGTGCGTCTGCGCGCGTGTTCGACGATGATATTGGCTCGCGACGTCTCGACGCGCGTCGTCTCGCTCGACGTCAACCAACTACATACTGACCCATGTATTCACTCGCGTTTCGCACGCACACAGACGGATGCACAAGGATTCAAAACACCATCAACGGGGTTCATCTTACAAGTCGACGAGCCTCTGGACGCGTTGAAGAATGCGCAAATCGAGGTGCGTCGTCGTCACTCTTCTGAACCGTCGTTCGTATGGGTATTTAGTATACATTGACATTGACACTGACTTGTCGTTTCTTTCTTCTAGTTGTTCTGGCCGGATGATAACTTGTGGTACCGCGCCGAGGTGATTTCACTCAACGAGCGTAACCGCACCGCTAAGGTGCTGTACGCCACGAGTGATGTGGAGACGCTAGATTTGGATGAATTGATTCGCGAAGGGCACGTCAACGTGCGCCGTGAGACGTGACGAGCGCGCGCCGCGTCGTCGACGACAAACCACCACGACCATGATGAGGGGAAGGGTTAGTGGACTGTATCAATTCAAAACAAATTAGCACTTAAGCCGTCGTTTCGCGTTCGCTGGTAGACGTTTTTAGCCTCTTTTTTAGCCGAGGTTGTTTGAAAATGAATACGAGAACATACGCGCATCGCCTTCGCTTATCAAATGGAAACTTTGTCCTTTACATTTTCAATATACCTACACCGGTAGTTGTACACGTGAATAACATACACCGCGCGCGTTTATGCCGCGTCGTAAACAATTTATTGCGTAACGTTTCGTCGTTCGTTCATGTCTAAGAATCACCTCGGTGCGGCGGCGCGTCGTCGCCGCCCTGGTGCGAGTGGTACATCATGTGCGATTGCGGTTGAATCCAAGGTGGATTCATGGAAGGTGGCGCAAATTGCGCGTTAGGAACCGGATGCGGCATCGGCATTCCTAGTGGCACACCGAAATGCTGTATTGGCACCATCCCGGGTCCCGGCGCGCCATATTGCGGTGGAAAATGCACTGGCACCAACCCGGGTCCCGGCGCCAAGAGCACGCCGGGCCGCATCGGCATAGGCACCGGCATAAGCATAGGCATCTGTGGTGGTGCTAGCGGAGGTCCTGGTGGTAACGGTGGTGCGCTTGGACGCGGATTGCGCGGTCGCGCGAAATCGGGATCAAACGAATCCGCTCTGGCGTTCTTCTTCAACGCCTTGCCGCGGTTGCGTTCAAACACAATCACGCCGTCGCCATTTGATTGAGCTTCGCTCAACCGCGGACTTTGTGCGCGCGGTGTGTTCGATCGACTCGCGTCCTCTGCGTTGTCGTTGCCATCGCCTTGCGCGCCAAAAATTCGTTCGCGCGCGACTCGATACGCCTCCTCGCGTTGCTCCGTCGTCTGCGTCGACGCCTCTTTCTGCACCTTCATCGCACCCATCCCGCGCGAGAGCGCATCTATATCACCCGGTGGCGACGTATTCGTCGCCTTGGACTTGACTCGAATCACTTTCTTCGGCGATTTCACCGCCGCCACCGCTGACGCGCCGCTCGAGCTCGCATCGCCGTTCGTCGCCGACGTCGCATCGCTCGCGTACTCCTCTATCCGCTTCCCCATCGCCTCCATCGTCCACCCTTCCAGCTTGACCCACACCACGCGCTCTGCTTTACCTTCCCCCACGCTCAACGCCTCCACGCCGTGCTGTATCGCCAGATACCCGGCGAGTTTCCGCCGCTTTGCATTCGTCGCGCTCGTGCACGTCGCCTCGCGCGCATCCTCCCGCATCAACAACCCCTCCACGAGTTCGCGCTCAATCTCGATCACCAGCGCGCGATCACCACCGTTGCTTTGCGCCGCGCGCATCAGCGCCTCCTCCGCGCGCTCACGCGCCGTCGCCGTCGCGTCTACATCCGGCGTCACGATGTTGGGCGCATCGCGTGACGCCATCGTCGGCGCGAATTCCCCGTCGACCTACGCGAGTGAACACTTCGCGAGACGCGCGAAAACGTGCAAACGCGCGCGGGGGACGTCGCGCGGTGCGCTGACGCCGACGCCGCGGTCGACGCGCGCGGTGGTGTGGCGCGGACGACGCGCGCGCGCGGTGTCGGCGGCGTGTTTGACGCCACCAATGTAAGTATCCACGAAGCGCCGCGCGACGTCTATCCGCGTTTTGCGTCGTCGCGCGCGCGCCGTGGCGACCGCAGTCGTGCGGACGAGATGCGCGTGAATTTTCCGACACCGTTCGCACGTCGTTTCGCGCGTTTTGGTGCTCGAGCGGCGACGCACGGGGGTGATTTCTGCGTGAAATGCCCCACGCCGCACGGCGCGGCGCCGGCGGCCGCGCGGCAGATCACGGCGCACGCGTTCGACACGAGCGACGTCCGCGCGAGCAACTTTTGAGAGCACGATCGATAGAGGATAAAAATGGCAACGGTGTCGAGCGCGGTTCCGCGCACGGTGGCGCGCGCGTCGACGATGTTGGCGACGAAAAGATGCGCTGCGGCGCTGGTGCCTCGAGCCGCCTCGGTGGTGACGATGAAGACGACGATGGCGGCGTCGACGATGCGCATCGGGCGGGTCAAGGCGTTCGGTGGTGCGTCTTCGGCGCGTGCGACGGCGTCGTTCGTGACGCGCGCGGTGACGGAGGCGGAGAAGGCGGATGGCATCTTGCCCAAGCGCGAGCCGGAGGACGACGACGAAACCGACGGGAAGGAGTTTGACATCTTCCGCGACAGCGCGTTGCGATACATGGGGTATGCGAATGAAGTCGGTGAGTCGTTTGTGGCGTGGGTGCCCGCTTGGGGGGTTCCGGCGACGTACGGCGTCGCGGCGACGTACGTATTGATGGATACGGTGGATAAAGGTTTAAAGCGTTGGAAAAAGGCTGAGGGCGAAGAGGACCAAGCCAAGCAAGCGGTGACGGTGGCGTTGGACACTGTGACGTGGCAAATGCTTGCGTCTGTGTTCTGGCCAGGGTCGTTCATTCGCGTCGTCGTGGCGACGACGAACTTGGCGCTCGCCAAGGCGGATGTGAGCGCGTTTGACCAGCTCGCGGCGCAAGGCTTGGACGTCGAGCGATTGTTGCCGACTTTGATGGGCTTGGCGGCGATTCCGTTCATCGTGAAGCCGATCGATCACACCATTGATGCCGCCGCGGACTTGTCGTTCTCCAAGGCGTTGAAGGGTGAAATGAAGGAACCGCAAGAATGGGCCGTAGGCGCCGGCGTCATCGGCGCCTGCTTGGCGTTGCCGCCCATCTTGTTTTCCCTCGCGGGTGCCATCAACGACGCCGCGGGCGTCGTCGTTGGTTAATTAGTATTAATCGTCATATTCCGAACTTGCAATCATTCATTAATTAACTTACTTGAGGTTGCTGAGTGAAGTGTGATTCTATCGATGCGTCTACGTGTTACTATTGAAAAAGCTCGTCTAACCAGCTAAAACGACATCCGAGGCTTTCCCCGTACCCGCTTTTCCGGTTTTTATGGTTTCTCCTTCGATTTCCTTCGCCTTGTAGTAGTGCGGGGCGATTTCAACCAGCCATTCGGGCTTAATCTCAATCACCTGACGCATGTATTCCTTTGTCGTGTACACGAGCTCGAAATACACCACCCAACGCGGAAGTTCTTTGGCTAATCCACTCGATGGGTGAATGGCTACTGTTTGCGGGTTTTTTACCGTGCGGTAGCTTCCATTTCTTTGCAGCTTTGCGGTATGGTAGAAGAACCCGCTCGTGATGCACTTTTTGATGCCATCCATGTCATTGACGTTGCTCGTCGGCTCGATTTCGACGCGTTCGAGAAGTTTGACAAGCTGCTCGCGAATATCTCGCGCCGTCTTCATCGTTCGCTGCTGCACAAAATTCTCATAACACCATTGCACACTGAAATCTGCATCGCGCCACGTGTTGTATACGTTTAACAACGCAATGTGATCGCCAACGTTGCCAATGTGAAATGACTTGTGCGCGTGGTCCGCGAGCTGCAACTTATCCTTCGGGCGATAGAAAATCGTGTTTCCGCACGACAACATGCAACATATCGTCATAATTTCGTCGCTCACTTTGTACTTATCACTCGCACACAATGTCTTTGAAAGCATCGGGTCGAGCGGAAACTCCGCCATTTTTCGTCCGAGCTTGGTGAGCTCGCCGCGATCGTTCAACGCCCCCAACGCGTACAGTTGCTCGAGCGCGCGAAGCAATGTCTCCGCGGGCGGTGGATCCATAAAGTCAAAGTGCATCAAATCGTTGATCCCAAGGGATTTGAGCATGAGCACGACGTTGCCTAAATTCGTGCGCTGGATTTCGGGAACAGTGTTTGGATCGAGCTCGTTTTGGAAACTCCATGCCGTGTACAAGCGGAAACATTTACCGGCGGATGTGCGCCCAGCACGACCGGCGCGCTGTAATGCGCTCGCTTGCGACGTCGGCGTTACAACGAGCGATTCCATACCACTTCTCGGGTTGTAGCTCTTTTGCTTGCAAAACCCGGGATCGATAACGTACTTGATACCGTCAATAGTAAGCGACGTCTCGGCGATGTTCGTGGCGAGAACGACTTTACGCGAGCCTTTGGGAGTTTCCTCAAAAATTTTTGCTTGCATATCGCTCGGTAACGATGAATAAATCGGGGCAATAATGAGCTCAGGGAGCTTCTTATCCAATTCGTTCATGCGCGTTTTGAGCAACTCTTCGCAGTTTTCAATCTCCTCTTGCCCAGTGCAAAACACCAAAATGTCTCCTTCAGGTTGCGTGGTGTGAATTTGTAACACCGTCACTACCGTCGCATCGACGTAATCCGCCTCGGGTTGCTTTGTGTACAAAATATCAACCGGAAAACGGCGACCTGGAATTCTGAAGATTGGTGCAAAGTCAAAGTATTCGCTAAACTTTTCCGCGTCGAGCGTCGCCGAAGAAATCAAAAGCTTAATCTCTGGACGGAATCGAGCGATATCCTTTACCAAACCAAAAAGCACGTCCGTGTGTAACGTGCGCTCGTGTGCTTCGTCGACCATCATCACTGCATATGACGCCAAATCAGGCTCGCCTAGGAATTCACGTAGGAGCATACCATCCGTCATGTATTTGACCACCGTCTTGTCGCTCGTGCAATCCTCAAAACGAATGGAGTATCCAACCTCATGCCCGAGTTTGATGCCAGCTTCGTCGGCTACACGCGTGGCGACGGACATCGCTGCGACTCGTCTCGGTTGTGTGCATCCAATCTTTTGCGTCTTCTTCGCAAACCCAGCCTCCCACATGTATTGCGGAATCTGCGTCGTCTTCCCCGAACCCGTTTCGCCGACGATGACAACAACCTGGTGGTCCTCCACGGCTTTAATCAAATCTTCACGGTACTGATAGATTGGCAAAGATTTCCTATCCGCCTCAATCTTCGCCCGTTTTCCTAGCTTACCCGCCAACGCAAGCTTGGTGCGCTTCTCTTCATCCATTTCCTCCTCGCTGTCGCTGTCGCTTTCGCTACTCGAAGACACGCCGTCACCCGCCATGATTTCATCCTTGATGAATTGTATTTGATCATCGTACACTAAATCATACTCCTTCACGTCAGACTTTTTATCAGCTGCGCCGTACTGCGCCTTGGCGTGCTTGAGCTGATGCGCCTCCCACTGATCGGAATCCTTGAACGGGTTCGCCTCGTCTTCGGGATCGGGTTCTTTGTACCGTTGCCGCGCGACGGCGAATCTCTCACTCGTCGACTTGGGTTTACTCGGATCATCATACGCCGTGGGGATTGAATACCGTTCTTCTAACTGATCGTTAATGCTATTGATCTGTTGCATGGCCAATTCGTACACCTTTTTACGTTTTTCCAAATCCCTCCGTTGCTCCTCCGTCACGTCTTGGCCCTCGTAAAAGTACTCTGTTTCCCGAATCGATTCTTTCAACTCCTCGAGCTTTTGCATCTCACGTTTCTTCAAGTACTCCTGCCTCGACACCTTGCGCAACTCTGGGAGTAAATCCATGCGATCTTCATCATTTTCTAAATGCGCGCCTCGACGTTGCGCCTCGGCGCGCTCCGCCTCGGTCATGTCTCGCTCGGTTAACTTTTTCGTCTTTCCTTCATCTCTCGCGCGTAATCGCGCCTCAAACTCTTCGCGCTCGCGTAAATCTTCTTCCATCTCGCGTTGTCTCTTCGTTTCTTCATCCTCCTCTTCGACGTCCTCGCCGTTATCGCCATCCTCCTCGCTCCAACGCACCGCCGTCAACGCCCGCCGACGCGTCTCCTTCGCATCCTCATCCTCCGAACTCGACGCCTCATCTATACGTTTCTTGCGCACTCTCCGCTTCGACGACGACGCAGTTTTCTCACGCTTCGTCTCGCGCCTCTTGTCGCTCTCGGAATCATCTTCGTTGCCGTCGTCGTCGTCGTCTTCAATCAAATCGTACGACGCGTTGCGCCTCGCCAACGCCGCCGCCTCGGCTTCAAGCTCACGCAACGCCCGTCCACTGACACTCGCGCCCGCGCTCGCGCCTCGAGAACGTGCATCCGATGCGTTCGAGTGCGCGTGCGACGCCGCGCGCACCGCGGTGGAAAGTTCGCGCGCGAATGTCGCCGTGGAATCGTTCGCCGGGCAGCCAGAATCGATCAACGCCTGACGCAAACCGTCGACGTCTGCGCCGAACGTCGCCGCCTGCGCCTTGACGAACGCCTCGAGTGCGCTCGCGGTGTATCCCAGGACGTCGTGTAGGCCGTCGCGGATGACGTCGTCGACCGAGCGCGACGCGCGACCCGGCGGCGGCGCCATGATGGATTGCGTCGCCCAATGAAGGCGTCAGAGCTCGTCGCGACGACGTGAGCACGGCGCGCGACGGTTGCGCGTAATCGAGAGACACGAGCACGTTTGGTATGATTTCACACGCGGCGACGCGTGCGGTGAGCGCGAACGCGCGCGTGACGGCGCGCAAGGATGTGGATAACCGTGCGCAGCGTCAGGCACGCGTGACGACGTCTCGGGGGAAGAGAACGGTCGAGACGCGCGCGAATGCGAGCGAGATTGACGCTATGAATGAAAACTTTGCGTCGCAAACTCCGCTTCAGATTATGGATGCGGCGCTTGAGAAATTCGGCGATGGATTGGCGATCGCGTTTAGCGGCGCCGAGGACGTGGCGTTGATTCAGTACGCGGCGTTGACGGGGAAACCGTACCGTGTGTTCTCGTTAGATACTGGACGATTGAATCCTGAGACATACGAGTTGTTCGATAAAGTGGAGAAGCACTTTGGGATTAAGATTGAGTATTGCTTCCCGGAGGCGCAAGCTGTGAAGGATTTGGTGAATGAAAAGGGTTTGTTTTCGTTTTACGAAGACGGGCACAAGGAGTGCTGTGGCGTGCGCAAGGTGAAGCCTTTACGAGCGAAACTCAGCACACTCACGGCGTGGGTGACTGGACAACGCAAGGATCAAAGCCCTGGGACGCGAAACGAAGTGCCGGCGTGCCAAGTAGACCCGGTGTTTGAGGGCGCGAAGGGCGGCGCCGGAAGCCTGGTGAAATTTAATCCACTCACCGATGCCACGAGCCAAGAGGTTTGGGACTTTTTGCGCGTCATGGGCACGCCTGTGAATGAGTTACACGAGAAAGGATACGTCTCCATCGGCTGCGCGCCGTGCACGCGTCCAGTGCTTCCGGGGCAACAAGAGCGCGAAGGCCGATGGTGGTGGGAAGACGCGAGCGACAAGGAATGCGGCTTACACAGCGGTAACTTGAGCGCCGAAGCTAAGGCCGCACAAGATGCGCGTGAAGCAACGGAAGAAGACCTTTTCAAAAACAGCAAAGTTCACGCGCTCACGCGCGCTGACATCGAAAAGCTTAAGGATGAAGCTACGCACGCCGAAACTACCATCGCTGTCTTGTACGCGCCTTGGTGCAAATTTTGCCAGCGCATGCAAGGTGGCTACGAAAACGCCGCGGAGAACTTGTCTCCTAAAGGAATCAAGTTTGTGAAATTCCGTGCCGACCGCGATGAGAAGGAGTGGTCCAAAGAGAATCTGTCCCTCGAATCGTTCCCAACCGTGCTCCTCTTCCCCAAGGGCCGTTCGGGATACGTCAAACTCGGTTCTGAGCGCCGCGACGCGGATTCTTTGCAAATCTTCATCGAATCCATCGTAGGTAAATTGTAATTATCCCTCATTTCTTCTTCGTATTCATCCATGGATTTGTCGAAACACTGAAAAATGAAACACTTACGACGCGTTCACCGTGCGAGCGCCACTCCTCGGCGCGCGTACGACAGGTTTCGCATAGCACATACGCACATAGACGCACACAAAATAAGAGGAGGAGATAAACCCTGTCGTCTCGGTATCATCTAAACGCATGGGTCTCACCGCGTCGTCGCTGAATTTGACGCAATACGACATCGCCGATGTGCAACAACACTGCGAAGATAAATTCACATCCGCCGAAATCCAAGCCCTGTACCAACGATTTCGCGCGTTAGACAAGAAACACAAAGGATTCATATCTGAAGATGAACTCATGGCCATTCCCGAGCTCGCCATCTCGCCGCTCGCGCCGAGGATTGTGCAAATGTTTCAGAATCAAAACTTCAAGGATTTCGTACGCATGATCGCGGCGTTGAGCCCACGCGCGAGCCGTGAAGACCGCTTGCGGTTCATGTTTACGTGCTACGACATCGATCGAGATGGCTTAATCTCGAGGTCGGATTTAGAAACCATGGTGCGACACTTGGTGGGGAGTTCCATCGGCGAGGATGAGTTTGAGCGTCTGCTCGAGCGCGCGTTTGAAGAGTTGCGCACATTGCGTAACGGGAAATCGACGACGAAGGACGACTCCACGCGCTCGCGTGGGATTTCATTCGCGGAATTCTCGAGTTTATTAGCAAGTGTCGAACAATTACCCACGGTGCGCGTGCCGGTGGAGACGTAAGCGAGCGCCGCGAGCACAACAAATCGCGCCGTCAAGTCGAGCCGCGCTGTACATAGCCTCTGTTGAACACATAGCCTTCTTAGCAATACACACTTATTAACTTCATTAAATGAAAAGCTAGCGAGCGAGCGAGCGAGAAACATATCGTATTGGCACCATCCAAACCCGACGGCGTTACTCACTCGGCTCCACGGCGCCGCAACCCGACGTCATCTTATTAGCACCCCCAAGCGAACAGTTATACACCCCCTTAAACAACGCATCGGGTCCAGTCGAGCTCAAACGAATCAACTTCACCGAGTACTTCAACGTCGTGCCACCTGGGATGAGCGCGTACGGACTCTTCACCGCCGAGTCCCCGAACCCAACCGCGCTCGGCACTTCAAACGTCCGCTCACCGCCGACGCGCATGCCAATAATCCCCTCAATCAACCCAGGAGGCACCCCGGGCACGGGATTATTCTTATCCAACGAAATCACTTTCGGCATCGCTTCGGCTGGGGTGATGCTCACCGATCCCGTCCCAGACGCGTTGGTATCGTACACCAAGCCTCCGAGCGTCGTATCGAACGTCGTCGGCGTCGTCGACGTCCCATCCTCGAACGTCCCCACGAGCGACACCAGCACGAGATCCCGCGCGCGCGCCTCTCGCGCACCAAACCCAGGCGCGTCCGACACCACGCGCACGCTCGCGCCCGCGTCCTCCGCGAATGCGTTCGACGATGGGAACAACTTGTGCATCGCCAACACCGACGCCGCCGACGCCAACCACTGTCGACGCGACGCCGACGCCGCGGACGACGCGGACGATGATCGCACCGTCGTTGTCGTCTGCCCTCGCCGCGCCGTCGCGCCGCACGTCGCGCGCACCGTCGTCGTCGCGCGCATTGAATTCTATGTAAAGCGTCGCAAACTGTCGACCTCCAGCCGTCACTCATCGACGCCACGCCATCGCCCGCGATGTCCGCGACGCCGCCGAGCGCGCGCGCGGTCGACCGACATCGCCGCGCACCGTCCATCGCGTCCTCGGCGTCGCGCGGCGCGCGACGCGCGCGAGGCGGCGGCGCGCGCGTCGCGTCGCGCTCGGTCGCGTCCTTTCGCGTGACGGCGCTGTCTGACGCCTCGCACGGCGCGGAGACGCCGCGCACGGCGTCGAACGCGTCGGCGAGCGCGAGAACGCCGAATGAAGAGGATGATTCTCTCGCCGCCATGCTCGCGGTGCTTCGCGCGCGCGCGGCGGAGGATGCGAAGGATTGCTCTAAAAGCGAGGACGGCGCGAAGGTGTACTTGGTCGGTACTGGGCCTGGTGATCCGGGATTGTTGACGCTGCGCGCGTATCAACTCATGCGTTCGGCGGATGTGGTGCTGTACGATCGGTTGGTGTCGAATGAGATATTGAATTTAGTGCGACCCGAGGCGACGTTGGTGTACGTGGGTAAGCGCGCGGGATTTCATACGCGAACGCAGAGCGAAATACACGAGTTGTTATTGGCATTCGCGGATGTTCGAGCGACGGTGCTGCGATTGAAAGGTGGTGATCCCTTAGTGTTCGGTCGCGGCGGGGAAGAGATGGATTTTTTGAGGGATAATAATAAGAATGTGACGGTAGAAGTCGTGCCCGGGGTGACGGCGGCGGCGGGCGTCGGGAGCGAGCTCGGTATCCCGTTGACGCACCGTGGTATGGCGACGAGCGTGCGGTTGTTAACGGGACACTTGCGCGAAGGATTTTCAGCCAAAGATACCGCCAAGGCGAGTGATCCGGTGGATTTCGCGGTGACGTCCGCGGACGTGGACACCACGCTCGTCGTCTACATGGGCCTTGGCACGCTCCCGAGTTTAAGCGAGAAATTATTGGCGAGCGGATTCCCCGCGAACATGCCCGCCGTCGCAGTCGAACGTGGTACGACTGTAGATGAGCGCCGCGTTTTTAGCTCGATTGCTGATTTACCCGAAGCTGCAAAGGCGTGCGAGCTCGTATCGCCGACGCTGCTCATCATCGGCCGCACCGTGACGCTCAGTCCGCATTGGCCCTACGGCGACTACGACGAGTCGGCGTCGCCATACGAACCCAAATGGGTTGAACAGTGCGGCACACCGCGTGGAAGCGATTACGACGATTGGAAAGTCTGGCTCGACGTTGATTTAGCCGCCGACGACGCGTCAGACGCCCAACATTTCGTCCCAACCCGCGAAATCCACGTCGACGCCTTTTAATACGAATATCACAGTCGCACGACCAGCGCGCGCGATTCGTACGTGACCATCGTCGCTGATAGGACGATCACGCATATCAAACCCGACTCGTCGCGAGCACCTTAAAACGCCCAATCGTTCAAGTCTTCGTCTCGGCGAACCGTCCCGAAAAACCTCCACACAACGCGACTCGAACAAAGAATGAGCGCCGTCGAAGAAGAAGCCGCCGTGCGCGAACCATTGGATTTGATTCGTTTAGCGTTAGATGAAAAGGTGTACGTCAAGCTCAGAGGTGATAGAGAGATCCGGGGACGGTTACACGTACGTAGCGAGCGAACGAGCGATTGCGCGAATTGATTTTGGATTTGCTTTCGTACCCGTACCCATCGCTGACGACGACGACGACGACGACGACGACGATGATGATGACTTGCGCGCGCACGCACGCGTTATTTACGACCACACCACGGCGTACTGACCTTGCGCGTCGCGCGACACAGGCGTACGATCAACACTTGAATATGATTCTGGGCGACGTGGAGGAGGTGATCACGAGCGTAGAGATCGACGACGAGACGTACGAAGAGATTATTAAAACGACCAAGCGCGCGGTGCCGTACTTGTTCATCAGAGGAGACTCGGTGACGTTGGTGTCGCCACCGTTGAGATCTTAATCGTCATGTAGTAAGTAGGAACATCGTGTAAAAAAACTGGAGTCGTCAACGAGCGTCTATTCATTCTTTCTTTCTATTAAAACATCATCATCATCATCATCTAAGCGTTGGACAACGCGAGGTATTCGTTGAGGGAAAACACTTTCCCGTTCGGGCGTTCGCCGAAATTTTCTGCGCGCTGGACGTCGTAGGATGACTGCAACAACGCCGCGCCGCGGTTCAACACGCCTCGCGTGGATTTCTTTTCGAGCGCCACGATACCTGGTTCGCCGATTCTGCTTAAATCCAGCGCTAACGATGACGTGGATTCTCTGTGACGTTGTTGAAGCACGTCCACGAGTTCCTTTTCGCTTTGCTGCGCGTCGACACCTGCAGTTAAGAAGATGTCGTCGTCGTCGTTCTCGTGGTCCACCGCGGCGGCGGTCGTCGTCGTAGTAGCGGCGGCGTCAGCCTTGGCGGTGGCGTCTTCACTCGGTGCGTCCTTTTTACCGCCCATGTCCCAGTAGTTTGTCAGACGCGTTGGGCGACGGCTGAACGGATCACCTTCACCAGTGTTTGTCAAACCTCGCTTTAAACGCGCGACTTGCTCCGACGCCCGCTTCGCGAGCGCTTCGCTATTTTTAATCTCGTTGCGCTTGTTGATGTTCGCCAACGCCTCCATCGTCCCTTTCGGGTTCAATCGCTCCGTGATAGAGCGCTGAAGCTCGAGTTTCTTTTGCTCCAACTCAGCCAAGGCTTCGTAATCCCCCGCCGCCTCGGCTTGAGCAATCTTCGTCTTGACTTGTTCTTTTTCAAACAACAAGTTTTTGTGCCTCGAGCCTTGTTTTTCGCGCTTCTCCGCCAAGATTCTCGTCACGTCATCCTCGGTGTATCGATAGTTGGCGGCTTCTTTAAGGTTTTCCAAACACACCTTAACATCACGCTGAGTGATTTTACGCGACCCAGAGTCGACGATGTGCGCCACCCAGGCAGCCCACTCATCCGACGTCGTCGGCGAATTGGACACTTCGCTCAGGCGAAACGTCTTCTCCGACGAACCCCAACGCAGGACGAGCCACTTTTGTGTCTTTTTCCCGGGCAAGTACTCGTACGTCTTCAAAGAGTACTGCTTATATTTACCATCCGCCACGCCCGCGACTTCTACGAGGCGATAGACGTTCTCTTGTTGCTTGTTTAATCCGATACCCACGCGCACCAGGCAGTGGGTCACCGCGCTTTCAAAGTACGGCTCGTTGACCCACGCCTCGATTTGGTGTCGCTTCAACGTGATGGAATCAATCTGTGCCCGCGTCGCCGGCGTAGTAGATTCATCACCCTCATCGTATTCATAATCCGAAAAGTCATCGTCATCGACATCACGGCGACGACGCGACGACGCCTTGGCCTTTTTCGCCCGCGAAACCTCGCGCGCTTCGTCGCCCGAATCCGAATCCATCATAGCCTCATCCTCATCCTCATCAGAATCCCCCCCAAACACGCGCTTCGCACGCTCCTTACGATCCTTCGCCTTAGCAACGCGCTCAAGCGCTTCTAATTCCTCCCGTTTCGCGCTCGAGATCCCCCGAGTCGAAGACGCCGCCTCGCGTCGCGCCAATTCCAACGCGCGCGTCTTCGCCAACGCCACGATCTGTCGCCGACTTTCAATCTCCTTCCGCGCCTCTGCGCGCTCAAGCAAGAGTGCTTCGCGTTCGAGTTCATTCATCTGCGCCAACGCCGCGCGATCGGCGGCGTCGCCCATTAAATCCGACGCGTAGCCGTCCCCGTTCTCTGCGTCTGAATCCGACGATCCACTCTTCTCGTCGTCGTCGTCGCGATCGTCATGAACATCATCATCATCATCAACGTGAACGTCATCATCATGAACATCATCATCATTCGCGCGCCCGTCGTGATCGACGACATCGTCCTCTGAACCCACCATGTCGTTCGTCGTCACGCGCGCCGCGCGATGCCCGCGCCGACGACAGACGACGCGGATCGCGGTCGAGGTCACGCGCCGCGCGCATCATTATTTATACCCATAACTTTTGCCATGTAATCGTGTTCGCGAAACGCACTGGTTTTTTTCGCGTTTGTGCCCTCAAGGTCTTGTGGCCCAATGGATAAGGCGCCGGTCTACGGACCCACCACTCCGACGAACGAACGTTCGCGATGTCGATAACCGGAGATTCACAGTTCGATCCTGTGCAAGATCAACGAAACTTTTTGGCGGGTGTGCGCGCTTTTGCTCGAGCGCGGTGCGATGTCGACGCGCGCGTGTCGTTTGGTTTCATCAGTGCACGACCAATCGACCAACCATTCGTTCGTTCGTGGTGGGTGACGACGTGTTCGTGCGTGTGCGTGTAAAATATAAAAAGGCTAGGACTAGGTGGTGGTATCGTATGCAGCGAGGTGGTTATTTGGTGTACATTTTCAGCGTCTTGTCGAAACCGCACGCGACGAGGGCGTCGCCCGCGACGTCGACGGATGTGAGTTTATTCATGGATGAGGACGAAGAAGATGACGCAGAGAGTCTGGTGTTCAACGCGAAATCGCTTCCGGAATAAATGCATACCGTGCCATCGTAGGAGCAGGATGAGAAGAACGCGCCGTGTGTCGCGGTCTTTTCGTATCGTACGCACGACACGAGCGCCGAGTGCGACGCCAACGTGTACGCGCACGCCGCGTTCTTGCGTAAATCCCACACGCGCACCGTTCGATCGTCGCTACCGGTGATGATGTGATAGCCATTCGGGGCGAAATCCACGGATAGAATCTGTTTGACGTGCCCGCGCAAGACGCTAATCGATTTGCCGAGACGCAAGTCCCACACGCGACCGATGGCGTCCAACCCCACCGACGCCGCGAGCGCGCCATCGGGGTGGAATCCCACATCGTACACCTCGCGCGAGTGCCCTTCTTGGCACAACAACTCCTCGCCCGTTTCCGTGTGCCACAATCGCCAGGTGGCGTCGAACCCCGCGGTGGCGACGTATCGACCGCCGTCTCGCGGGTGAAAGGCAATTTTGCCGCAGCGCGACGCGTGCCCCTTCAGCTCGCGGCGCCTCTCGCCATCGGCGCTCCAGATCGCCGCCGTACCGTCCGCGTGCGCGGTCGCAATCGCACACCCATCATGGTACGCATCCAATCCAGTGATTCTATGCTCAGTCGCCTTGATGACAAGATTTGAGCTCAATTTGCCCGCCGCGGCGTCGCACGTCCACGCGCGCACTTCTCCGCTCCAACTCGCGCTCACCGCGCGCTTACCTTGGTCATAAAACCGCACCGCACACAAAGGGCGCGTGACATCGCCAATCTCACTGCATTGTGCGGTAAATGCCGAAGTCGACAACACGATATCATCCATCGCGCGTCGTTCGTCGCCTCCGCGTTCGCCTCGTTTCGCTTTTTGCTCCGCCACGCGCTTCGCCGCGCGAGGCAAAGAAAATTCAGCCAAATCCACTCGCGCCTGCAACAATCCATCGGTACCTTCAGTGTAAAAGATTTCCTTCTGGTACGCGCCCACACCGCTCGCATCCACGACAACCGCGCCCCCGCCCGCGACGTCGCCCGACGTCTCGAGCTCGCCCCCATCCCTCGCATCCAACGCCGCTAAAATCCCTCTCAACCGCTCCCGACGCTCGGCTTGTCGCTCACCAAACAGCGTCACGGGTTCTTCATACCTTCGCAGCATCGCGCGCACCTGCGCATCGTCCGTCGGCGCGTGCGTCGCGCGTAACCTCCGTCGGCTTTCGAATTCTTTCAACAGCGCCTCCTGTCGCTCGCGCGCCGTAGACCGCGCGCCCTCGACCTCGCCCCCGGTGTCCATGCCATCCAGATCGTAGTACGATGCATCGTCTGCAGCCGTCATCTCGCCCACCGCGCGCCCGTCGTCGAGTCGACGGCGTCGCGTTATGACGCCATGCATTCGCATCACCCATCAGTGTGCGGCGCGACCCTTTCGCGCGCGATGACGCCGCCACCATCGACATCGGCGCCCGCGCTCGCGACGACCACGACGCACGCGATGGGCACGACAACCACCGCCGACGCCGACGCCGAACGACGCGCGCAAGCCGACGCGCTGCTCGCCATTCGTCAAGCGCTCAGCGGCATCGCCTTGCGACGCGACGACGACGTCGACGACGACGACGACGTCGACGCGTTCGATTCCGACTCCGACGCCGCGGACGAAGACGCAGAGATTAACGCTCGACTCGACGCACTGGACGCGCTGGAGGATTACCGCGCGCGCACGTCGGGCGCGGGCGCATCGATCGCGCAGGGTGGTGGCGGCGGCGGCTCCAACGCCAGCGGGTCCAGCGCGTTGTCTAAAGCGTCGACGACGCGGGTGAAGCCGAATGCGAACGGAGGGGCGATGAATAAATCGCGCGTCGTTGGTGGCGCGCAAGGGCAAGGGCAAGGGCGGGTGAGTGCCAGGCACGCCGGGGATGGTGGGAGCGCGCTGGACGCGGGGACGGTGACGTCCAAGGTGTCAAACGCGATGAAGGAGCGCGCGCGTAAGGATGATAAACTGGCGTCGTTGAATAAGGATAAAGAGGACCGAGCGACGGTGGAACAGGCATTAGATCCACGGACGATGTTGATTTTATTCAAGATGTTATCGAGAGAGGTGTTTACGGAGATTCATGGGTGCGTGAGTACGGGGAAGGAGGCAAACGTGTATCACGCGAGGAAAATGGTCGTCGACGCGCGCGATGATGGGGACGGTGCGGTGACATCGACGACGACGACGACGACGACGACGCGCATAGAGGATTTTGCAGTCAAGGTGTATAAGACATCGATTTTAGTGTTCAAAGACCGCGACCGGTACGTGAGCGGCGATTGGCGTTGGCGCAACGGGTACTCGAAGAAAAATCCACGGAAAATGGTACAAACATGGGCGGAGAAAGAAATGCGCAACTTGATTCGTTTGAAAGAAGCGGGTCTGCGCGTACCAACAGTGACAATGTTGCGCTCGCACGTGCTGGTGATGGAATTCATCGGCACGGATGGCGTCGCCGCGCCGCGGTTGCGCGACGCCGACATTGGCGTTAAGAAACTCCGCTCACTCTTCACCGAACTTATCGTGGACGTGCGCGCAATGTACCAAAAGTGTCGTTTGGTGCACGCAGATTTAAGTGAATATAACTTGCTCTTTCACGAAGGGAAGATTTGGATCATCGACGTGTCGCAATCGGTGGATCAAGACCACCCGAGGTGTTTGGATTTCTTGCGCGAGGATTTGTTGCACGTCATTCAATACTTTGCCAAGAAGGACGTGGCCGTACCGACGGTGCGAGAGTTATTTGATTTTGTCACTGACCCAGCGATTAACGACGACAATATGGAGCAAGTTTTGGAGCGCTTGAGCGAATCTGCGGAGGAACAAGCGGTGGATTTGAAGCGCGTCAACGCTCAACTCAACGCATTGAATTCGGCAGATCCAGACGCACAAAATGATTTACCTGAAGGCACCATGGAGCGCCGGGCGGAGAAGGAAATTGCCGACAATGTGTTCCACCAAGCGTTCATTCCGCGCGCGCTCGATGAAGTGGATTCGTTCGAACGCGACCAACGTCGATTGATTCAAGGCGGCGGCGAGAGCGAAGGCATCTACTACCAAACCATTACTGGTATGGAGGCTGATTTAAGTGGTGTGCGCACTATGCCGACGTTGTTGAAACAGATCGAAGTCGCAGAAGACGATGAAGATGATGTCAGTAATGGCGGTGTTGGAGGAGGCGGCGATAACATGGATGACGTCGACGAGATGGACGTCGACGGCGATTCTGACTCTGAATATTCAGATTCAGATTCCGACGACGACGACGACGACGACGATGATGATGACGACGACGACGAAGGTGGTGGACGACGTCGGTTTCCGAAAGAAGTCGTAGATAAAGATAAAGTCAAGGCTGAGCGCAAGGAGGCGAAAAAGCTGCAAAAGGCGGCTGCCGCGGAGAAGCGGAAGACGAAAATTCCCAAAAAAGTCAAGAAACGGAAGACTGGCAAGGGCAAAAAATAGCGAGATAGGATCGATAGCATCGCAGTAAAAGCTTACAATCGCGATGAACAAGAAATAAAACACTACAACCTAGTTTAAAGAAGAGTTACGTGACGTATTAGAGCTTAGACGGCACCTGACACGCCGCGGCGAAATCGCTCGGCACGCGTGAGTCCACGAATGCCTTAAAATCGTCGTACGGTGTCAACCCATCACTCGCGCGCGATGTCGAGGTCAACATGAGTGGTTGACCGTTATATACCGCGCGCACGCTTCGCGTGCCGTCGCGCATGCGCCACGTCTCAAAAATTAACGAGCTCGCAGTCTTTGGCCACTCGCGAACGCCTTCGCCGAGAACGCCAAGCGCCGCGAACAACGCAATCAGAGACGAGTCGTGCCCTGAATATATGCAAAGCTTGAATTTTTCGGGCGCCACCATTTCTTCGCAAATCTCCCGCAACAAGCGACCACCGACGAGAGACGCAGCGTCGGCGTCAGAAAAGAACGTAAAGTGCCGACGTTCCATCATCGTCAGCAGTTCGGCCACATCTGACTCGCGCACGCCCTCCGGCAGCGCCATGCCGTGATTCACCCGACACTGCAGCGGATCCCACACCATCGTCAGCCCAGCGCGAACGTTCCTTTGCGCCTCCATACCGTCACGAATGCGCGCCAAATGCGGCGCGTTTGCGAACGCCTCTCGCGACGCGTGCTCCGCCGGTTCGTACGCCTCTTTAAATAACACACTCAATCGCTCACACGCCGACCCGGGCTTGGGAAACATCGACTCTTGCTCTTTCTCGCGCACTTCTATCTCCAATTGCGCGCTCGCATCGTCACTCTCGTCGTCCCAACCGCCCGCCAGCGCGCTTTGCGCGCTCTGCACGCACCGCTTCACCGCCGTCGACCGCACCTTCACCTCTCCATCGCGCACGACCGCGGCGAAATCGCCCGACAAAAATCCACATCGTTCAATCAGCCACTCACGAATAATCTCGCGCCCCAACGCGTGCATTTGCGCCGCGCCGCGCGTCGTGAGCTGACCTTCCCACGCCAAGCCGCGGTGGTACAACTTGTCCCGCCATGATTCCCGCACGTCTCCTCGCCTCGCCAGCGCGCGCGAGCGCTCGGCATCGAGCGTCAACGACGACCACGTCGCGTTTGCCCCGTCGCAGTCCTCCGCGGTGGCGGTGATGGGTGTGCGGTCGCCGTGTCGAAACATGAGCTGCACGCGCTCTAACGCTGCGACGTCGCCTGGTGGCTTGGCGACGCGGCTGTGCGACGCGTCATCGGCCGAGGCGCGCCGCGACGCGAGCGGTGAGGCGACACACGCGGCGGTGAGCGCCATCGTCGTCGCTCGGGCGCCGCGCGCGACGTGCATGAGCGAGAGCGCGCGCGCACAGGTGTGAGGACGGTTGGACGCGTCGCGCTCGACGCTGTAAAACGTCGTCGAATGTCTACGCTCATGCGTCATGGTTTTACACACGCCTATGTGCGCGCTAACTGGGGTCGTGCTAGATGTGTACAATGACGTGCGTCGCGCGCGCGCGCACGAATTCGGGGTGCCGGGGTGGATATAGTTATTCGCGCTTTGCGCGACGGCGGGACGCGGCGGCGGCGGCGGCAAACGCGTGCGCGACGGCGATTGGAACGACGATATCTCCCACGCGTCCAGGTGCGGCAGCGATGGCGGCGAGTATCCAACCCAAGGTGCGATCGATCGCGCGCGGTGGGGCGACGTAGGATGCAGGCGTGACACGCATGGAGAGGCTGACGACGGCGCACGCAAAGGCATCCGTCGGCGACATCGGCGTCGGCGACGCGCGCGCGGCGTCCATGACGTTCGGGAACGTAGATATGACGTGCGCGAACGCGCACTGCACCCATGCGATGATGCTCGGGATCTGTGCGAGCGCACCGCACGCGGTGAGCACGAGGCGCTCGCGGTGGCGCGCAGAGCCGAGCGCTCGGCGAGCCGGGACAGCGCTCGCCGCGTACACCACGAAAGACGCAATGACCGACTCCACGCGATGACTTTCGTCGCGAAGAATCAACGGTGACGACGCGGTACATATCAACGCAAACAGGCACCCGAGCCCAAACGTAGGCTCGACGAACGCGTGCGCTACGATCGCCGCGAGCCCGCTCGCCGCTCGTTCTTGCACAACCTCAAACGCGCGCGCTTTTAATCCGAACACCCACGTGCGCCTCGGCGCCTCATCGCCCGAATCGACGTACCCTAACGCATCGGCGATTGCGCGCACGCGCGCGCGCGCCGCGCTCGTCGCCGGCGCCGCGCTCATCGCCGATGGAAACGCGTCTACTAACCCGCGAGCCGCGGCGTCCATCAATTGTTTGCACCACATCGCGCACCGGTGATCCGTCGACACTCCGACTGCGGTCAGCGCATCCGCTCTCGCCGCGAACGCCGTGCCGCGCGCATCGTTTCTATCCCCATCATTTCCCTTCGCGACCAGCGCATCGACGCTCGCCATGGCTAAAGAGCTCACCTGTCGATCCCGAGCGCCTCCCGCGACGGAGGCCAAACCGACGATGTCGGCGGCTCCGCTGGCGCGCCATCGACGCTCAATATCTCTCACGTGCCCGCGCACATCGCGCGTGAGTGCCACTGGGTTCCAAGCTAACGGCGACGCGAGCGCGAGCACGGTGACATCGGCGAATTCGTCATGTATATCCGCGATGGCGTCGAGCGCGGCGTACGCCCCAGCGCTGTGCCCGACGACGACGACGCGCGCGTTCGCGAGCTCATGCCCAAATTCCAATCCCTTGACCGCGCGCAGCGCCCGTCGCACGCTCTTGCCTTGTCGACGCATAATCGCTGCGTTGTATATCGACAGTTCTTCGGCGAAATGGACGGCGTAGTATCGCAAGTCGCACGATGAAGTCGACGACTCGCCGCGCGCTCGCGCGCTCGCGCTCCCGACGCTTCGTACTTGTTTGTACCCACCACCCGTGCCCGGCACGAACAGCACCACGACGACGCAGGATACGCGTGAGGAATCCGTGTGTGATGCGTACATTCTGTCCTCGTAGCGGTAGAGCGCGTGCGTGGACGACGCGAGCTCGACTTCGGGCTCGAGCGTAAACTTTGGATACATCCATGACATGTCGCACGCTTGTGAACCGCCGTAAAACGGGGTGAGAATGAACATCCACGCACACGCGATGGCGATGAATGCGATGCACGAGACGGTGTTGAATGCCGCGCGCGAGCGCGGCGTCATTGCGGTGCGCAAAGCAAAGGAGCTCGCGCGTTGATGGGTTGACTCGCGCGAGAGGCGACGAATGAAGCCGCGTCGGTACGCATCTGTTCGCGAGAGGTACGATGACAAGAATCGCTATGATGGTACATGTACAATATAGGGGTCAATGTATACGAGCTAGAACATCCGTCTCGCGCGCGGATGGATGAATTGGTTTTGGATTATTTCCATGTCTTCCGCTTTGACGTCGTCAGTCGACCGTCGGTCGGCTCGCCGGCTCCTCCGGATCCTCTGCCGCCACTGCCGCCTTGGCCGCCGCCGCGTCCTCGCGCGCCTTAGCCGCCGCCTCTGCTTTCGCCGCCTTGGCCGCCGCCTTGGCGGCTTTCTGTGCCTCTTGAGCGCGCGCGCGCGCCTGCGCCTCGGGACCCGCCGCGCCCGCGAGCACCTCCTCGCGCGTCAAAAACGCCCCAGTTGCCCCGCGCAGGCGCCTCTTCGCGTGCGCTGAACGAGAAGGATACACTTTACGCTGCCCACTTGTGCGATTCCGCGCCTCTTCGCGCGCACGCGCACGTCTACGGCGAAGAATCGCGTGGTATTGTCGCGCGTTGACGTACACGGGCGCCTCCCCGGCGGCGAGCAACACGCGCGGCGTCAGCGTCGACGCATACATTGCATTTATGTGCGCCGACGGCGCCATAGTTGGGTACGCAAGACTGGGCGCGTGTGCACCACCCGTAACGCTGCTCACGGGCACCATCACCATCATCATCGGCTCGTCGCGCTGATGCTGATGCTGATGCTGATGCTGATGCTGAAGAAGAAGACGACGCTGATGTTCTTCATACGCCACGGGCGAACACGGCGCGAACGCCGCCGCCGCTACCGCGGACGACGACGCCCCGCCCTCGTTCATCCGCGCCGCGATCCCAGCCGAGAGCGACGTCCCGAACGGATTCCCCGCGCTCAACAGATGATGTCGATGATGATGATGTTCATGAAGATGCGAGCCGTGTTCAAACGCACTCGGCGCCGACGTCGCGGGCCACGGCGCACCACCGCCATTCGCGGCGGCGGTCGTCGCGCTCGGAACCCCATCCATCGTCATCATCGACGGCCGCCCGGTAACCCTCCGCGTCGTCGACTGGCGAACGCGTCGACATCCAAATTCGTCGCCATGTATCGACCAATCATGACCAGGCACGACCCCCCCCCAGGGGCCCAAAACCAAACCCGCCTCCCCAGGGGTGGTCGCGCCATCGCGCGACGCACGTCGTCACGCCCGTGGTACCGTTCGACGCGCGCGCGCGCACGATCGATCGCGTGCGAACGTCTTTCGACACTGCGTGCGTGTGCGAATCGCGGCGACGCGAGTCAGGCGCGAGGTCGGGGCGAGTTCCGAGAGGGCGCGGGCACGCGATTGGGGCGCGGGCATTCGCGGGTGAGGCGCGCGCGTGGACGACGTAGGTTGGGCGTGGGGTGTTCGAGGATTTTTGTGTGCGCGTGTGGCGTCGCGCGTGCGTCGAGGACGGGTCGTCGGGTGCGCGCGCGGTGCGATGTCGTACAAGGACGTTGCGCTCGAGGCCCCGCTCGAGGTGCGCACGCGTAAGTCGATCGATCGCGATAACACGAATCGTGTGAAACGGTCAGAGGCGGTGGGTACGATTACGCAATATTGGGATGGCGATCGAGATTGGCGAGAGAAATATCATCCGAACGCAATTGTGGATTTTAAAGAGTTTGCGAGACGCGTCGAGGGCAAGTTGTTGACGGTGTTTTTAGACTACGATGGGACGCTGGCGCCCATCGTGCCGGAGCCAGATAAGGCGTTTATGTCGGATGAGATGCGTGAAGCGGTGCGGTTGTGTGCGCAGAGGTTTCCGGTGGCGATCATATCGGGTAGAAGTCGACACAAGGTGTCGCAATTCATCGGGTTGGATGAATTGTACTACGCCGGGTCGCACGGGCTGGACATCGCCGGGCCAAAGGTGACGATTGATGGACGACCCGTGGAGTCCAAGCTGCGTCATCAGCCCGCACAGTGGGCGCTCGATGTCATGGACCGCGTGGCAGCAGATTTGGAAGTAAAGTTCAAAGATATTCCAGGGACAAATATCGAGCACAATACGTTTTGCGTGTCGGCGCACTACCGCGCGGTATCCGAGGAACTACGACCGCGAGTCGAAGCCATCGTGGATGAGATGTGCGCCTCAGAGGAGTGCCTGATTAAGCACGACGGTAAGATGGTATGGGAAGTTCGCCCGAGAGTGGCTTGGGACAAGGGTAAAGCGTTGTCGTATTTACGCCAAGCGTTGCTTCCAGAGCTCGCCGAGAAGGGCTTCAAGAGCGAAGACGTGTTTACGATTTACATTGGCGATGACGTTACCGACGAAGACGCGTTTATGGAGATTAACGAAGAGCTCGGGGACACGCTGGGTGCGGGATTTTTAGTCGCGTCCACGCCCAAAGTGACCGCGGCTCAGTTTAGCCTTCACGACTGCTCCGAGGTGTTGAAGTTTTTGACGCTCGTCGGAGAACTTGCGGTGTCGGGCGACATCAAGACACTTTAAAGTTGAAAGGATAATGAAATGTGTTGATTTGTAGTAACGGATGATACCGGAGCGTTCGTTGATTGGGTTGGTTCACGACGGAAAAAGCGTACTGAAAGAGTTTTCCGTGTTTTAGAAAGTTCAGCTTGCTTTTGAAAATTCACAACAAAGAACGTAATGTAATGTACACGCGAACGGCGAGGCGCGTTGCCTTGTGTTGTTCTGAATTTAGAATCACCCCAACAGTCTCATCAATTCTTCGTTTTGGAATTTTTCTTCTTTTCGGACTTGTTTGGCGAAACGACGACGGGCGGAGCGTTTTCCACGGGAGCATTTTCTTCTTCTTTAGGCGCTGCCGCAGCCGGCGCGTCTTCGACAACGGGTTCCTTGTTCGCACTCGAACGACGGCCAAACGATTGGAAACTCTTTACGGCGTTGAGTACGGTTCCCTTTATTTTCTCTTGCGTCTCCTTGCGCTTGTCCTCTTGCATTTCCTTGAGCTTTTTCTCAAGCTCGGCGACTTTCTTCTCCAACGCGGCGGCTTCTTCGATCGCACGATTTTTCATCTTCCGACACGCTTCTTCTCGCCAACGTGCGCCGACTTCGAGCGCCTTGGCGGCGCGCACCTCCTCAAAACATTCCGCGCGCTCCTTGCGTAACTGCTCGGCGTGGTCAAGCGCCATCTGCTTCATCTTTATCTCCTTGCCAGCCGTCTTTCGCGTCATCATCGCCTCTGCAGACTCTTGCACGTCCTCAAACGCGCTCGACGCACGTTTTAATTCGTCCCGCAAATCGACAATTTCTCGCCTGAGCTTGTTCGCCTCGGTGGCGTTTGCGACTTTTTTCATAGTCATATCCTCCAGTTTTTTCTTCAACGCGCTGACGCTGCGTTGACGCGCGATCCACCCACAAATGGCGGGCAACACAAACTTGACAATTTCAATCGCGGGGTTCGCATCCCCCGTCGCCGCCGTGGACGCGGCGGCACCGCGCGCCTTTCGAGTCTTCGTCTTCGTCTCGGTCTTGGCCTTGGCCTCGACTTTCGCCTCGACGCCGCGCGCCGGCGCCTCCTCCTTCGTCGGCGTCATCGCCTTGGTTTTCTTCGCATTCACCGCCACGGGTGCGACATTCTTCACCTCAACCACCGTCTTCGTCTCTTTCTTCATCGTCTTCTTCGCCGACGGCAGCACCTGAGTCGTCGCTACGGCGGTTGTCGTCTTTGTCTCTGTCTTCGTCTTCTTCGCCCTCGCCGCGCGTTCCGCCGCCGCCATCTCGCGCACACCCTGCGTCACCTCACTCGTAAACATCGTATTCGATATCGTCTTCAACGTCTCCTTCGCGCTCGTCTTCGTCTCCTCCGTCGTATCCTTTGTCGTCTTCGTCGTCGGCGTCCCGTCGCTACTTCCCCCTCGCGCCCACGCGCGCGTCATGCTCCCCAACGTCGCCTCCGCCGCGCCGTACCTCGACACGATCTCCCCACTCACGGCGCGTATCGCCAACGACGACACCGACGCATCGCTCGCATTCGACGACGATCCCATCGCGCGCGTCGTCCTCGTTCGCGCGTATCGAATCGATCGATCGACAGCTCACGCCCGCGCGCGTGCACGCCTTCAAAAGTAATCCACGACGCGCGCGAGATGCCGCGCACGCGCACGCTCACGCGCGCGAGGCGATAGAAACGTACCGCGTGCGCGCGCGCCCGCGTGCGTCGTCGCGTCGACGTGTGACGCCGCGCGTCGCGCGCGAGCCCGACGGCTGTCGCGCGCGCGAGACGACTGGTATAAAGACCGCGGTGGCACCAGACGTCATACTCAGGACCCACGCAGGGCCATGTTTCGCTGTCGCGCGTCGATGATACTCGATGAATCGTCCGTGTGTCCGATCAATCCGAATCGACGCCGCGCGTCATCGGTGACGCCTCGCGTCGTCGCGCGCGACCGCGCGCGCGCGCCGCCGTCGCGCGTCGTCCTCCGTCCTCCTCCCTCCCGTGCGTCTCCACGGGCCTTCGCGCGCGTCGGGCGCGCAGAGATCCCGCGACGTCGCACACGAGGAGGACGGTGAACGATTGTACCGGTACGTACCGGTACATACATACCGGTACGTACCGGGTACATACATACAATACGTGACGACACGGGCAGGCGCGGAAAACACACGCATACGTAATACAATACGCACGCGACCGAGTACGGTATAGAGAGACCTACGTTATATATTCACATAGGCGTCGCGCGTACACAGTAGTAGTACTGACGCCGTGGCCACGACGGGGTGAAAAAGTGAATCGTCGCTCGACGACGCCATCGCGCCGCGCGTCGACGACGACGACGATGGCGACGGCGATGGCGATGGCGACGACGGCGACGACGATGGGTGGTCGTTGCGCGCGGGGCGAACGACGGCGCGGTGGCGGTGGCGCGACGACGACGACGACGACGACGCGCGCGCGCGAGGGTGTGGGGGCGAGGGTGCGCCGGCGGGTGATGGGGCGCGCGCGCGCGTCGCGCGAGATCGGCGCGGTTCGCGTCGTGGGTGACGACGACGACGGGCGGTGGAGGTGCGCGGGCGCGCGGGCGCGCGCGAAGGGACGCGGGGCGCGGGGGGCGGGGGGCGCGCGCGGGGCTGGGGGCGTCGACGCCGACGTCGAAATCGGCGGTCGCGCGGCGGCGTCGGAGGTGGCGATCGATCGCGTGCGGGAGTTCGTGCGACGCGTGGTGGTGGCGGTGTTGATTGGCGCGGCGTCGATGACGTTGATGCCTGGGTCGGCGAACGCGGCGAACGCGGCGAAGACGGCGAATGCGCAACCGACGACGTCTTTGACGACGAAACTGAGCCGTGATTTTCGTGATTTACGCGCGCGCGTGCGCACGTCGACGACGAGGACGATGAAAGATGGCTTGCAAAGTGTCGGCTATGCGTTGGCGAAGTTTGAGGAGAAGACGCAAGAGAACTGGGGCGTGGACGACGTGTGGGTGCTCTTCGTGTGGAACTGGTGCATTCGCCACGGGCGGGAAAAATTACACAACGCCATTCAAAGCTTGAAGTCGAAGTTTGATGCCGCGCGTACGCAAGAACCGTTCGATAAGTCATTTTTGTCGTGGTTTAAAGCCCCGATGCAAGTCGTACAGGCGTTGTTTGTGATGTCTTGGATATTTGACATTGCGTGCGATTTAATCGACCAACTCTCAACCGAATGGGACATTCCCTTGCCTATTCGCGTGGGCTTTGATAAAGGCTCGTACACGCTCACAACGGGTGTTATGTCAATCATGTTTGTGCAAAAGTACCTCCCGCCATTTTTGACCAAGGTGTTTCCGTCGCTGACGGGTAACGATACGTCGGTGCAATTCGTCATCACGCGTCTCACATCCGCCCTAATGGTCCTTGCCACGCTCATGCTGACGCTCAGTGCGTTTGGTATTCCGGCTAAAGTTCTATTCTCCTTTGGTGGTCTCGGGGGGTTGGCTTTCGGTTTGGCGGCTAAAGACTTTATTAGTAACTTAATCGGAGGTTTGGTGCTCGCCGTTTTGCGCCCGTTTAAAGTCGGCGAGAAAATTTACCTCACCGGAGGTGGCGGTAAGTATCGCGACTCCAAGGAACGAAACGTCAGTAATTACAAAGTTGCCGAGATCGGATGGTACCAAACCAAGCTCATTCCCAAAGATGGCAAGGTTACTACCATTCCGAATGGCTACTTTTTAGGCGCCAACGTCATCAACAGTTCGCGAGCAGAGTATGAATTCTTTGGACCTTCACTCCGTATCGCGTTTCCAGACGTCAACGGTATCGAAACCATGACCACAGAACTCAGAACGTACTTGGAAAATTCGCGTGCGGTGCATCTTTCGTACAAGAAACCAATGGTCTTTGCGAAGAAGATTGAGGACGACCACATCATGGTGCAAATCGAGTCGTACATTTGGGACGTCGACTGCGGTCCAGACAAGCCCGATAAAGCCACGTTCGTTCTCGGACGACAACGACTCGTCGTCGATGTCGTCAACATCGTCCGAAAGCACTGTCCGAACTCGCCGGTCTTGCCAATTGAGATTCAATCGTACGCCGACGCTCAAAATTTTGTGTAACGCGCTGATGTCGCGGGAACTATTATAATTATTTTTTGCGCGACGACGCCTTCGTCGACGCGGTATACATCATTTCGTCCGTAATAATAACAATCGTAATAATAATAATCCTTAAACTCGCTCTATTATTTTGAGTTCTACGCGTACACGTTATCGGCGCGAATCGGAGCACGGCGCGTTTTAAATTCGCACGTAAACTCAAATCCGAGCACCTCAGCCGCGTGCGCCGCCGCCTGGCGCGCGGCGTTCACATCCGCCCCTGCAAACATCACGCGTACCGGTTCGCTCTCCGGAATCGCCACCGCTCGCGCCTCGATATTCAACATCTCACACATCGCCAACAACGCCGCCGCACCGTTCGATGGCAAGAACACACCAATCGGTAACGCGCGAGGCGCCGGCGGCCACGCCGCCGCGTTCGCCTTGACCGCCGACGTCTCTAACGCGTACGCCTGCACGGTATCAATCAGCTCGTGACTCATTTCCGCCTCCGATGTCTCGTGTTCCGAACACCCAGTGAGAATTAAAACTCGCGTCGGCGCGTCCGCGACGCATCCACACGCGCGTAAGACTTCTTTCGCCCACGCGCGCGCTCCGGCCGCCGCGAGCTCGCATCTCGTCTCTACGAATACTACCCTTCGCTCGATGTCCTCATACATCGTACACGACGAATGCGGCGACGATGCCGACGGAGTCAAAAACGATGCGTGCGTTTTCTCCCCTGTCCCTGAATGCGGCGCGCGACGCGTCATCTCGCGCGCGTCGCTCGCGATAACGACGCCTCGCGTCCGCGCGCTCACCGCGCGCGCCGCCGCCTCGCACGCATCCGCGCCCGCCTCGCTCCCGACGCCGACGATGACCACCTTGGGCACGAACGACGACGACGACGACGACGACGTCATCGACCCATCGACGCTGAGCGCGGCGATGCGCGCCTCGGGCGATGCGAAATCATCCCGCGTGAACGCCTGCGCTCGAGCCGCGCGCGTGTACGCCCCCGACGACGCCACCGCGCGCTCGAGATCTTCATCCACCGTCGTGCGCGAATGGACGTCGACGTCGAGCGGGCTCAACCATGCCTCTGCCATCGAGCGCCGGCGTGCGCGTCCGAGAACGCGCGTCGAGGCGTGGCGTCGTCCGCCGTCGTTGACTTGGGTGCGTGCGCGAATGAAATGCTTCGCTCGCGCTCACGATGGTCTCGGCCGCGGAGTTGCGGCGCCCGTGAACGACGCGCGTCGATGCGTGGCGTCGGCGTCCAATCCATCATCGGCGTTGACTTGTGTGTGCGAAACAATACCCGTAACTTTTGCATACACACTCATACTCCCGAAACTAATCAATTATACCGCGCTTTCGTTATATGGCTTCGCTCGCGCACACTACGGTCTTGGTCGCGGAGTTGCGCGAAATCATGCGACGGCTAAATAACAGCAATGACCATATATTCATGCACGGATGGCCCAGCTGGTTAAGGCGCCTCGTTTACACCGAGGAGATCAGGAGTTCGAGTCTCCTTCTGTGTATACACTTTTTATATTTTAATTTTTTATAAATGTAAAATAGTTTATCTCGTATGTGATGGTAATTTTGGTATACAAAATACGTCATAGTGACACCTGTCCGTCATCCACGGTCGAGGCACCGTTTGTTGGAGCGCTTCTGCTGGCGTCGATATTTTTTGGTTTTCTTTGTTTTGTGTTATGTTTGTGTGTGTGTGTGTGTGTGTGTGTGTGTGTGTCTGTGTGTGTGTGTGTGTGTGTGTGTGTGTGTGTGTTGCACATGCACGCGATATTGCGTTGCGCTATGCTATGTGAGGGCTACGCGAGCGGCGCGGCGGTTAATCGATGAAGGCGTCGCCGCCGGCGTCTTGGATGTCGGAGAACATTTCATTGTCGTCGTCGTCGTGGAATGCGGGACTTCTACCCTGGATGTCGCGGACGAGACGTACAGGGATGGAATCTACGTCGTCGTCGTCGTCGTCGTCGCGCATCTTGCTCGGCGTGTGGAACTCAGAGGGAGGTCGACTGGCGCCGCCGTCGCGGAACGAGGGTGGCGGCGGGGAATACGCGCCTTCGTCGTCGTCGTCGACGCCGTCAAAGTCGAGCGCGCCGCGGTCGTCTTCAAATACTTCGTTCATGTACGTTCGAGTCTGGCCAAACATATCCGCCATGGTTTCCTGAATGTCGTTGTCAAACGCGTCCCAGTACCAATTCATGAAGAAATTCATCGCCACGCGTTTGGCGCGCAAGTTGCGTCGAATCATCTCGCGATGGATTTCACGCTCCTCGACAACCTCGCGCCACTTTGCCATAGCGTTGCGTAGCGTCGAACGATTGGTGCGCGAGATGACGTTGGCGATGAGTCTATCGCGGTACGCCAACGCCTTGGACGCGGTCTTGGCTTGTTCGATGGAATCCACCCACGAGTAAAAGCACTGCACCATGGCGCGCTTGGTCGCGCGAGAGACAAACTTCTGGATCAACACGCGCTGACGGATCAACTCGGTGGTGTTCTCGCTCCACACCGTGATCGCTTGAGATAACCTCAAACGAAGCATGCGATTGACGACCTTACGTAACTTCATCCTTGTTTCCACGCGCTCAATCGTCGCCTCGTGCCAACTGTTGAATGATCGACTCAAGGTTTCATTCTTGATGCGGCTAAACGTGCGATGTAACATTTCGCGCCTGCGCGCACCATCTCGCGACATGCCGTACCATTGGTTGAATGCTTTGGCCATTAATCGCGAACGCATACGAGTCACAAAACGTTGCAAAGAATTGAGACGCTTGCGATTGTCTTGCACGAGGTCGCGCCATTGGAAGTACGCCGCCGAAGCCAAGCGGTTGCGGGCTCGTACGATGACCTTCTCACACTTCCGGCGGTGGATCGCATTCTCTTGCGCATTCTCAGCCCAGGTGTTAAACGCCTTTGAAAGCGACGACTTGGTGTAGCGCAACAAGAAGCTCGACGCGCGGTGACGATTAAACGCCGCATCTTGCACCTTGCTTTGCCAACCAGAGAAAGCCTTGGCGAGCACGACGTGTCGCATGCGGCCATTCATGATTGCGGCGAGGCGATTGATGCGCTCATTTTTACCCGAAAGCTCGGCCCACTTCGAAAACGCAGATCGGAGTAATCGATTTTGAATGCGACAAACAATGCGAGTCAAAACGGCTCTGTCGCGCGCGCACTTGGCGACGTTATCGTACCACGTCAAAAAGAAGTGATTCAGCTTGATGTTGCGCATCTTCTTCACCGCGCGCGAGAGCACCAATTGTCGCTTCTTCCCTGCAACAACTTCGTTGTGCCACGAAATCAACGTTTCCTTCTTTAAGCGTCGCTCGCGTCGGGCGGAGAATCGACTCGCCACGAGATCTTCCTCCTTCTGATCGCGGTGAGATTTCACCCACGTCTTGAACGTATTGCGAAGCATGTCCATGCGAAGAGGGTGATAAATCTTATGCAGTACGAGTTCTGAACTCGAAGACGCGATATTTCCGGCGGCGACTTCGATAGTCGTCAGCAGTGTCTCTCGCATCCACGCCACCGTCGTTCGGTCGCCGTCCTCGGCGGAGCCCAACACCAATTCCGCGCGCGAATCAGTGGTTGCTACCACGGACAAGCACGCGAGAGCAATACCGCTATCAAACGCAGTCACGACTGCATTATACTCCTCTGCACTCGCCGCCTGGGACGCGATTTCTCGTCGTTTATATCGGCACAGTCCAGCCTCTAAACCAGCCGTGAACGCGTCGGGCACGTGCGCGCGTGACTTTCGCTCCTCAGCAAAGTCACGAGAGTAGTTGCCACGGTAGAACGCGCTTCGGATGACTTTCGCTTCGCTAGGTGGAGTGGACTTCAGCGATTGCATCAATTGCTGCCGAGCCTTGGCGCGCGCGTGAGGGTCAATGTTTGCCTGGTCTTCGCCCGTGTCAAACGCCGCGGTTAACGCCATGGCTTCTTGCACCGTGTCCGCGTTGTCCCAAATGTGAATATAACGAAGTTGGATCATTCGTGATGCGACGAGTATCCCTTGGTCGAATGCGAATGCGATTTCACTCGCCATGACGGTGTCATCTGCGACGTTTCGCAATGCTGACTGACGCGCGAGATTAATCGCGCCGACTGGGTCGCTGAGCGCGTCGGTGAGCTTGTACATTGCGGCGTTCTCGCACTCCAATCCAACATCAAACGCGGTGGCGACTAACGCCGTGCGCACGCCTCCAGGAAGAGTTTGCGCGTATGCGACGACAGTCGATTTACGCTGGTGCTGCTTGCGCTCTCCGCGCATCTGAAAACCAACCGAAAGGGCACCATTCAAATACGCCGCTATGCGTCCGCTCGGGGCGATGCGGTCGTTCACGCCGCGGCGAAGAGCGTTATTTCGCATCTCGTTTGCCCACGTTCTAAAGGCAACATACTTGAACCGATTAAGCACCGAGCTGTACACACGTCGAGCGCGCTTGCTTTGCGCCAACTCTCGTCGCCAAGTCTTGATCACAGAAGACAAGAGCTTCTTGTTGTACTCTTTGCTATGATACTTGGAAAATGCGAGTTCGATGTTGTTCATTTTTGACAAGCCTTGCGTCGTTCGACGCCAATGAGCAAAGGCTTTCTTCAACAAGTTGCCAGTCTGAATTCGCTGAAATGCGCGCGACACCGCTTGCAAGCGCTCCTCATCGAGCGATTCGAGCATCTTTGACCGAAGCTCGAGCGCGCGTCGCTGCTGCTTCAAATCCGTCATCTTTTTGTTACGCTCTTCAACTTCGCTCGCGAGTGAGTCGACCTCTTTCTGTGCAAACGCGCGTAAACGGTTGAGTTCGTTTAACGCCCATTCGCGAAGCTTGTCGTCTGCCTCGTGAAGCTCGTGAAGCTCTTGTTCGACAAGCTTGCGCGCGGATACTTCCTTCTCCAACGCCGCGGCCCATTCCTTCATGAGCGCGCCACCCATGGCATGCATGGCGTGCGGCGCCTTGCTCGGCGTTTCATCGTCTTGATCTTCGCGAGATAATCGCCAGCGGTCGACAGCGCTCAACGCCTTAACAGTACCACCCGGGGTACTTTGTCGCGACGCGCTCGGCCCGAGTCTGTATTCGTCATCGTCGCCATCGCCGTCGCCCCCACCGACGATACGCCCAACGCGCACAAGCGTCACCTTCAACGTGTACGCATCTAAACGTCGATGCTTTAACGTCACTTCACATCGCATCCACGCAGCGTCGTTCAACTTTTGCATTTCTTGCGCGTCGAGCACCCATTCTTCCCACGTTCCAAAATTCGCGCTCGCAAACACCAACCGGTTCCTCGATTGCCGCGTCGCTTGCAACAATCGATCCCGCGCGAACGCACTTCTAAACCCAATAAACCCATTGTGTTGTAAAACCTCCAACTGCGTCTCGCGTCGCTCGCGCAAACTCGCCGCGCTCCCCTTGGCGTCCACGTCGCACGCAAATTTGTACTTTGTCTCCACGTCCCCGCGAGAATCATCCTCCACCTCGCGCACGTTATACGGAAACCCCTCATCCGGCGTCACGAACGCTACGACATCCCCCGCTCGTAACCCCACGCGCGGAGCAACCGATTTATAATCCACCTCACGCACCGGCACTGGCCCCCGCGCGCCTCCCACGCGCGTCGACGCCTCCGACGGCGCGCGCGACCCCCGCTGCGACGTCGACGTCGACACCAGCCCAGCCAGCGCCTTGGCGTCAACCTCAACGGTGTCTTTATTCCGCATCAACGCTCCACCAAACATCTTATTAAACGCCATCGTGCGCGAGTGACTTTTCGTGCGTGTAATCCAGATCCACAATCACCACACGACGAGCAATCAATCACGCAGTCGTCGTCGACGACGACGAGGGTATGGATGATTTGATGCCGACGACGGTTCGGTGGCGTTGATTGTCGTCAATCACGACGCCCGCACACCCGTGGCGTCGCGCTCTGACCACGGCGAATGCCGATTGCATCACCCGTTTTCGATCGCCAGCGCCACAGAGGTTCAAAATCAACAACCGACGCGCCGCTTTGGGCGGATGGTCGAATGTCGACGAATGCGGATGATGATGCGTGATGTGATGTGATGTGATGTGAATACATAAACTATGTGTTGCGTGGGTCATGGCGACGGTCGTCACCACATGGTGCTCACGCCATGGTTTCTTTGAACGGGTCGTACGTGCTCGATCCGTCTTCGTCGAGCAAATTGAGCGAACGCAAGCGACGCTCTTGGTAGTATTCGAGCTTATCTAAACGACTTGCGATGACGTCGAAGAAGGAGGCGGTTTCGATCAAGGCGGATTTTTCACCCAATCGTACGCGCACGGCGATTTCTTCTCGTGTGGTTAACGAACCCGGGGTTTGCATCAACGCGTTTTTTTCTTCGTCGAGCGAGCGCGTTTCATAGCGGGCGAGCGCTCCGGCGACGCCGTTGGTCATCGAAGCGCAACAATCGGCTTCGTTTTCCGCGCTGAGTGGCTCGGAGATGAGTTGCCAGCACGTTTGGCGGAATAATGCCTCGAGTAAGAATGCGTCTTGACCTTTGCAGTTTAATAACCGCAAGAACGTGCGTAATTCTGGGTCGGGGTCTTGATACGCGCGCAACGTAAACGTGGGGGATTCGCCCAAGCCGCACACGTCGAGGACGTCGAGTTTATCGAAACAATTCACGTCATCTTCGGGAATGGACAGCGTGAGAGCGTAGCCTGGTGAGGGCGTGATAGCATCCACGAATCCGAAATCGAGTGCAAATTGCGAATCAATCCCTTGCGGGGCGTAATTCACAAAGATTGGTTCGCCATTTTTCACCGCGCGGTCGACGTCGACGCGCATGGTGGCGTTGTCACCGCCTCGGCCGAATAACCCGCTCACCGCACCAACGATACCGCCCATCGTGGACCACTTTGCCGAGCTCAAGGAGCTGTGATTGACTAAATCTAATCCAGGAATGAGCGCTATGTTCGCACCCTCGCACGGAGGTAAAGCGCGCGAGCGTAAAATGCCAAACGCCCACCGAAAGCTCGCCTCGTCAAACGTTGTGTTCACGTCAAACACATCCGCGTATTTGACAAAGAAATCCTGCGATAAATCATCGTACACTTGTCGAATATACGTATCGTACCCCGCCGCGTTGTCTAACAACTGCGTTCCCGCAATCATGGCCAATTCCTCCGCCGACCAAAACAACGGCGCGTCGAGCGTCCTCGGCAGCGTCTTCGCGTACGCAGCAAACTTTGCCTTATCCCCTCGCTCGCGCTCTTTCAACACATACAGCGCCAGTGTGGTCCATGACGCTAAATTATACTGCGCATCGCTGAATGCCGCACCAATCTCGCCATCAGCCTTGGCTTTATCCACCGTAACCCACGCCGCGCGAGGTACGGATAACGCGCACTCATTCACCCCTAAATCCTTCCGCGCGCGTAACCCCCACCCCGCGACTTCGTCCCGCGCCACGGACACTTTCGAACAATCCACACCGTGTGTCTGTGCGAGCCAGGCGAACAACGCTTCGAAATCCGCGCTCGTGCGCGCGTCATCCGACGACGACGCGGCTGCCGATGGTGACGCGCGCGGCGTGCGCGCGGATGACGCCGCCGAACGACGCCCCCGTGCCGCGTGAGACGACGCGACTCGCGCCGTCGTCCCTGTTGTCGTCGATTGCGCCATCGTCATCGCGCGCATCGCGTGCATCCGTCGCGCGACGCCGTGTGACGATGATTAATCTTAATCTTTGACTGGCGCATTCACAAAAGATCGTCAAAACATGTCGCGCGTGAGCTCGGCGTACTTTGCCCCGACGCTCGGCGCGGGCGAACGCGTCGAGCGCGATGGTGGTCGTGATCTGTGCCATCGCGTGCGGCGCGACGACGTCGGTGATGTCGTCAGGGGCGGGGATGATGATGCCAAGACGCGAGGTGAAAGTGCATTCTCCGGGACAGTCGACGTTCGACGCGCGCGCGCTGCGGTACAGGCAGCGACGTCGGTGCGCGCGCCTGCGCATGCAAACTTTCCAGCGTCGCGGACGATTCTGTGGGATGACACCGATGCGAGCGCGGATGCGAGCTCGAGCGCGTCGGGGAGCGTTTTAAACGCGTACGCGTACGCGCCTCGCGTCAAGTTTCCTGGTGAATGCACGCGCGAGATGGCGCGCATGATCGCGGAGGACCTCGTGAGCGTTGATGATGGTGATGATGATGCGCGCAGGGCGGCATCAAGCGCGGAAGTTCGGGCGATTGGGGTGAATAAGTTGTTGGACGGCGTCGTGACGGTTCGGTTGGTGAAAAGCGATGAAGACGAAGACGGGGTTGTCGATGTTGATGGCGGATTGAACCACACGAGTGAAATGATCATGACATTGATACCGTACGATGGCCACGCAAGTACGCATGAGGTGGCGACAAACTTGCACGGCACCGCATGGGATGACGCCGAGACGCTGCGACAGACGTTTTACTCTGCGTGCGCGAGCGACGAGCCGTTGTGTCCAGCAATGTTTTGGCCCATGCGTGCAGTGGCGACGCTCGTGGACGACGGCGACGTCAAGTTAGCGAAGACTATACTTCGAGTTGTGGTGGCGATTGAAGTACCCACGTGTGCTTTTGCGTTGAAGCCGATATTTGCGCCGCGGTTGGCGGCGAATACGACGTCGCTCGACGCTCGCGCGCTGTCGATGTGTGACGACAATCATCGCGTCACCACGGGATTCATCACTCTCGATCGCACGCGTAGGGTAGTATTTCTCGATGAAACCGCGTGTGGGACCGAGTTGGAGCCCGTGACCGGGGTCTGGGTACAAGGCGTTGAAAGCGTGAACGACGTCGCCGTATGGGCGGCGTGCGTGCGCTTTGCGTGCTCAGAGCGTTTGTACAAGCTCACGCAGCGTGGCAAGTACTTGCTCGCCGTCTATCTCAAAAATAAGGGTGCTGTTGACTTTTACGAAGTCGATGCGTCGCATGCGAGCTCACCGTTTACGCCATACGGCGCCGACTTCATTGCGTTTCCGGGTGAAGAAGCGTCGGCGAGAGCGACGCCAGTGGACGAAGGCGTCGCGCCTCAATATTTCACCGTGACTCCCGAGGTTTATGGCGCTGAGGTGTACGGTAATGAAGAGGAGGAGGAGGAGGACGAAGACGAGGATGAATATAGCGACGAATATAGCGACAGCGATGACGAAGAACGCGCAGAGCACATAGCGCAAATGGAGTACTTGCAGAAGGAAATTGAATCTCTTCGTCAAGCGATCGCGTCGGCGTCCGTCATGTCCGACGAAGACTACGACGACGAATACGATGATGATGATGATGATTACGATGACGGAGACGAGGAAGATGAGAAGGACTATGGTGAGGACGAACTCGAGTACGAAATCAGACGCCGCCACGATGACTTTGATGAACAAGAAGAACGCGACAACTTCAATCAAGATTCCGAACCTTCCGTGAGTGACTCTGTACGTCAACTAGCGGAAGAGATTAATGACCATGTGCGGCGTTCAAAGTTGGAAACTCAAGTTTCAGCTACGGGGGAGTTTGATCCCAAAAGCTCAAATTTCGCGCCGGCGAAAACGACTCCGCTCCGAGGCGATGGATTGAAGCTCAGACGTCCAAGTGAACTCGCAATCGACGACGACAGCGCCCTTCGCGCCGAGCTTCGACTAGAATACGGCGATGTTCCACACGAACCCTATGACCCGAGCGAAGTGGCGGAAGAATATTACCCTAAAATTAAATTCGTCGACTCTGATGGACCAGAGCAAGCCGAAGAAGACGTCGACAACGCAATCATCGCCAAGTATATCGCCAAGTACGGCGCCGATGCCTTACTCGGCGCATGATACCGTCAATAGAAAACCATGACCACCAAACCCCGGTGCTTGGTGAACCATAAATAATATTTATATCATACGTGTATGTTTTAAAGTCCCGACCGCCGCTCTATCCACTTCACTTTATGTCGCGCGTAAGATGTCGCTCATCACCATCGCCGCACACGCGCTCGCACTCGCGCCGCGCCGCGCACCCGCACACAAGCGCTCCCGTCATCGGTGTCGCGCCACGGATTACTACGACGACTCGCCACCGTGCTTGCTCGTGTGCTCGTCCAAAGAGTGTAAAAGGAAGGGCGCCTTGAAAACGTATGAAATGCTCTCCCAAAGCGACCAGGCGTCGTGCGGAATGATCAAAGTCACGGGCGTTCGATGCTTCTCGGAATGCGCAGATGGGCCAAACGTCAAGGTGAATCCCGAGGGCGTGGTACTGAATGGAATCAAGACGGCTGAGGACGTCGAGGCAGTGATTCAACGCGCGTTGGACTTTCAAGACTAAAGTCGTCACTTATGGACGCGACAGCCATGTCCAAGGCGAGTGCGTTGAGCGCACGGGTATTAGAACATCTCGAAAGTCGAGGTACGGAGGCGACGCGGCGATGGTCGATGGCGTACCTGAAGAACTCGACGCCTTTTTTTGGGTGTAAAATGCCTGCCGTGCGCGAGTGCGTGCGCATCGCCGTCGAAGAAGAAGAGAAGAAGCCGAATAAGAAGCGCGCGCGACTTGAAGATTCCGAGACGGCGGGAATGACGACGTCTTACATGAGTGATGCGATAGCGTTATTGCGACACGAGTACGGCGAGTCCAAGCAAGCGGGTTCGATACTTTTATGCGAACACACGTCGCCACACGTCTTGGGCTCCGTAGCGACGCTTGAAAGACTCGAGCGCGAAGTCATGCGAGCGGAAAACGTGCTCACGGACTGGTCGGTGACTGATTCATTCGCAATCAAAGTGTTGACGCGCGTGTGGAAGGCGAATCCGCAATTGGCGACGAGGATACTCGCCTACGCCCACGAAGACGCGTCGTCGTTATGGCACCGTAGGTGTGGCATCGTCGCATTCGTTGGCGTATTCAAACCGAACGTCGACGCGAGCGCGTTACCGGCAAACTTTGGATTGGCTCTCGTGGACGCGTGCGTGGCCAACTTACTCGCCTCGCCTGAGGAGCGCTTTGCGCAGACGGGCACGGCTTGGGTTCTGCGGTACGCGCTCGCCGCGCGCGAGTTTGAGGGCGTACGAGAGCGCGCAATCGACGCGGTGATGGAGCACAAGTCGTTGTGGACCACAGAGGCAAAGAAATCGTTAGTTGAACAACTGAAGTCTCGAGACGACGCGAAGCTCAAGGCTGAAATTTTAGCGCTGAAGTGACACCGACGCGACCCATCAAGCATATAGAACGCATAGAAACTACACAACTCGCAGCGGCGTTAGTCTAGCTAGGGTAAAGAAACATCCCCTTAATTCCCTCTGGATCCGAAACAAACCCCATAGCTCGGTAAAACGGAAGCACATCCTCGTCGGCGAACAACGTCACGTTGGCTACGTCACGCGCGATAATCGCGCGAATCATTTGCATCACCATCGCCTTACCCAATCCTTGGCCTTGGTACTCTGGATCGACGATAATGTCCCACAACGTCGCGTTGAATACATGATCGCTCGTCGCCCGCGCGCACCCAATCAATCTCCCTGTATTCGTCTCCCCCCGCGCGCCGCTCGCGTCCACATCCACCTCGTACAACGTCGCCACCATGAAAGAGTTCTCAAGCGCACGCTTAATCTTCCGCCTCGGTCGCGACGGCCATCCCACGGCATCGCATAATCGTTCCACCTCGAGTACATCCACGCTCGCCGTCGTGCTAAACACCACCGTTGTCCCCGTCGCCAGAGCCGCTTTAGACGCGTACGGCCCGAGCACGACATCCAACTCCTTGTCGCTTTGTACGTACGCGTACGGGTCCACCATCGTCGCCGACGACGGCGATGACGACGACGTCACGTCACGCGCCGAGCTCGACGCCCGCGCGCGCGCACCGCTCGCGAACGACGACGACGACGACGTCCAAGATGCTGACGATGATGATGTCACGTCACGCGCCGAGTTCAACGCCCGCGCGCGCGCACCGCTCGCGAACGACGACGACGACGACGTCCAAGATGCTGACGATGATGATGTCACGTCACGCGCCGAGTTCAACGCCCGCGCGCGCGCACCGCTCGCGAACGACGCGCCGCGGCGCACCGACGCCATCGCCGGTGGTCCCACGCGCATCGCCGTCGCCCGCGGCGTGGACGCGCGCGCCCACATCGCCCGCGGTCGTCGCGAAGTGACGTCGAAGCCATCGATCGGTTGGACGTCACTCGGCGCCTCGCGATGCACGGACGACGACGACAGACGGCGGAGGAGCGCGAACGGCGACGGGAGGCGAACATCGAACGCGTACAAAAGTTTAACGCGTTACAGGTGCGCGGGTGTGAGAGCGAGAGGGAGAGAAAAGCGCGTCGCGTGATTGATGCGTGGGTGGTTGACTGAAGGATTGTTTTTTCGCTACGTACGCAGAGTGATGTTCTACGTCGACATCGCGCGGGTGAGCGCGATGCGGTATCGATGAAAGGTGCGTGCGTGTGCGCGTGTGCGTGCGTGTGCGCGTGTGCGCGTGCGCGTGTGGCATTGATGACTGACGCGCGTTTCAACCGCGCAGCGTGCGAAAAGTTGTTAGAGCTGTGTCCAGAAATCATGACGGCGTGGAATCATAGGCGCGAGGTGCGTCAATGTGTTCGCGGTATATGAGCGCGTGATTGTGAGCGCATGCGTCGCGCGTCGTGTGTTTGCCGCATATAGAGCGTATGGGGTTTGTGTGGAAAGACTAACGAACGCGCGCGCGCGACGTAAGCAGACCATAGAAGCAGCGGCGAGTACGTCTTCGCCGAGTGATGCTGAAGACGCCGAGCGCGATTGGTGGACGCCTGAATTAAAACTCAGTGAAACCGCGTTGCGCTCAAATCCGAAGAGTTATCCGTCGTGGCATCATAGAAAATGGGTCATTGGACGGCTGAAGCGTTTGGCGCCAGACGCGCCGACGACGCGAGACGCGCTTGAACGCGAATTGGCGCTGTGCGTCAAGCTATTGGATATGGATGATCGAAATTTTCATTGCTGGGCGTATAGACGATTTATCGTCGAGCATCTTGGTCGTTCAGTCGATGACGAGCTGGCGTACACGTTGGAAAAGATTGAAAACAATTTTAGCAACTACAGCGCGTGGCACTACCGAAGCGCGCACTTGTCCACGGAAGCGGCGAAGAAGAAAGAAATGCTCGATAAGGAATTTGAACTCGCATCAAACGCATTTTACACCGAGCCTGAAGACCAAAGTGCGTGGATGTATCACCGATGGTTGACCTCACGCGCGCGGGAGTTGGATGACGCGGGCGAGCGCGCCGCGGCGCTGCGCGCCGCGCTCGAGACGTGTCAAGAAATCTCTGAGCTCGAACCGGAATGTAAATGGCCTCTTCTCGCCCAGGTCATGCTCAGCGGCGAATCGCATCGTGACGCGGAGACGTTCAATCGATTAGCCGCGCTCGATCCTTCGCGTTCGGGATACTACCGCGACGTCGCGAGCGGTTGACGACATTTTGCCGACGACGCTTCGTCGACATACATCTACATGTTACCGGTGCGCATTTAGTAGCTATATACGAATAAAAGTGGGGTGTGAAACATTGTCATTACATATCGTGTATGATCTTCATGTTTACGAGCGTCGTAAAAACATCCTCGACGCAAAACTATTGTGTCCTCTATTTATGTGAAAGTCGCCAGAGACTACTCCTCATTACAGCGTCGGCGCGCGCCGACGCAATCACCAGTTGCGCGATTTAAGTACAGCAAAGCGCTTACTGGAGTTGCGCGTACCAGAGGCCGGTGATCTTCACATCCTTCGGCACCTTGGCACCAAGATCCGTGTCGGACGGTTGGATGGATTCGAACACGCCCGCGATCTCGCCCGTGGCGGGGTCGTACTTGGCGACGTTGAACACGGCGGAACCCTTCAAGGCGGCGGTGTTCTTGGTGTTCTCCTTGGCGAGCTCTTCAGAGTCAGCGCGGGCAGGGAGAGCGACGGCGTTGTCATAACCAGTGGAACCACCACGGCCCTTCGGGTCGAGGAAAGAAGAACCACGGTACGACGGCACGACAAAGTCGCCGCCGAATTGGGACGTGTTCCCCTTACCCGTGAATTCCTTCAACGTGAAGAGGAACGGCACGCGCTCACCACCCGGCAATTGCACGGTGACCGGAGCGTAGTCAAGGCCATCCTTCTCTTGGATTTGGACAGAGCCATCAGAGCCAACCTTGAATTGACCAGTCATACCGTCGAGGGTGTAGGTGAGGCGCGTCATCAAGCGCGTCTTGGAAAATTCAGACTCGCCGGCCTTGAATTGGGACTCCTCCTTGACGGTGAAAGACGTCGGTTCCATGCAGAACTTTTCGAGCGCATAGTCACCCGCCTTGATTTCCTTACCGGAGACGCCACCTTCGACGACCGGGCACGTGTTGGCGAGGCCAGTACCCTTGACTTGGAGGTAGGTGAGACCTTGGAGTTCGTCGTACGTCACGGCGGACGCGGACTGCGACGCGAAGAAACACACATAAAACGTCAGTACTCTTGCACACGACTATACACATTGGTGATGATTTGAATATATATAGATGTCGTCGACACCATTCGCGTGCCGCGCACCACCCACGCGCCGCGCGCATCTGATCGCCCGCGCGATCGCTCGAGTGGATGTGGGGATTTGTCATTTTCAAATAAAAATCCAAAATCCAAATCCATCCCTCGGCGCGTGGGTGGATATCCCTGGTGGATCGGCTTTGGATGGAACGATGGTGATGGACGACGACGACGACGACGGTAACGACGACGGTAACGAATGGAACGAATGGAACGTATATATCCTCATCCATCACCACCACGCGTCGTCACCACCCGCGATCGCGTCGTCGTCGCGACGCGCACAATCACGCGCATCACCATTCCCGATACGCGTATCGGGGTACGCGCGCGCGACGACTCGAGACGCACCGAGGCCAACAAGGCGGACGCGACACCGACGGCGGCGACGGACTTGGACACCTTGGCGGAGAATTCTTGCATGTTCGCGCGCGCGGCGGACACCTTGACGCTCGAGCTGTAAAACACACGAAACGACGACCACGGGATTCGTCAGTCACCACGAATCATCGCACGCGACCGCGAGAGGGTCACGCATCGTCGTCGTCATCGGCCGTGCGCCGATCGTCGACCGCGAGACGCGCGACGCGCATACGCGAAACAAAACATCCACCATCCGTCGATGCCATCGCGCGGCGCGGCGCGCCTCGCGCGCGTCTCGCGCGCGTCTCGCGTCGCGCACGCGCGCGCGCGCCCCGATCGCGATCCCGGTCGTTGCCATCATCATCATCATCATCGTCATCGCGCGACATCCATCGATCGCGCGCGGTCGCGTCTACGCGTCTCGCGCGCACACATATACATAATACGTACCGCGTCGTCGTGGCCTTCGCCTTGATGGAAACCTTGCCGAAAGCGGCGGATTGCGTGAATGCGCTCATCGTGCGTGCGTCGTGCGTATCGCGTGCGCGTGTGCGGGCGGGCGATCGTCGGCGCGGATGACGATCGGACGGACGATCGGACGATCGGATTCGGACATGTGGCGCACGCCCACGCGCATAGTGCGCGACCGTCGTGTGGTATGTGCGTGCGCGCGTGACGTGTGCGTGTGTTTATTGTCAAAGACCGCGTTGAAATACCGTAGAATCACCAAGAGATGGCTAGACAGAGGGTATTCTACGCATAGGTGTGTGCGCGTGTGGGCGTGGCGCGCGCCGAATGTCCGATGATTCCATCGACGACGTCGCCCGGCGGCGGCGCGCGGCGTCGCGCGGGTGGTGCGCCATACGCCGGAGGAGGAGGACGGCGTAGAGAGGGGACGTAGGGCGACGAGGGCGAGGGCGACGAGGGCGAGGACGACGACGACGACGCGCGACGACGATGTTGCGACGAAACGCGCGTTTGCGCCGGGAGTTCATCTATCGCAAGTCGCTGGAGGGCAAGGAGCGCGAGTTGTACGAGAAGAAACGCACGATACGACAATGCTTGGAGGATGGTAAGGTTATTCCCACCGAGTTACGTCGAGAAGAGAGCAAGTTGAGGGAGGAGTTGGCGATGGAGGATACGCGCACGGCAACTTACGGGGCCAACGTCGCGGATGACGAGTACGCGAGGGCGAATGAAAGCGAGCCTCGGGTGTTGTTGACGACATCGCGCGATCCTTCGAGTCGATTGACGCAGTTTGCGAAAGAGTTGAAGTTATTGTTTCCCACGTCTCAGCGCGTGAACCGGGGGAGTCAGATCTTACCGGATTTAGCCGAACTTTGTCGTAGCGGCGGGTTCACCGACTTGGTCATGGTGCACGAGCACCGGGGCGAGCCGGATGGGTTGGTGATTTCGCACATGCCTTTCGGACCGACGTGTTACTTTGGGTTGTCAAACACAGTGATGAGGCATGATATCAAGGACCAGGACATCGGACACGTGTCCGAAGTGTTCCCGCATTTGATTTTGGAAAATTTTAGCACGCCTTTGGGCAAGCGCACGGCGACGGTGCTCAAGCACTTGTTTCCCGAACCCAAGGCGAAGAGTAAGCGCGTGGTGACATTTGCGAACGATGCAGATTATATATCTTTACGTCATCACACGTATGAAATGCCTCGTGGTGCGAAATCCGTCGCCCTCACCGAGGTTGGACCGCGCTTTGAAATGCGCTTGTATCAAATCAAACTCGGCACCGTCGAGCAAGACGACGCCGACATCGAGTGGAGCTTGCGGCCATTCATGCGCTCGGGTAAGAAGGCGCGATTGTAAAACATCTTCGATAATACATAGTATTAGAATCAATAAAAGCAAATACAAATAACAAATCACTACGAATACTAGAGGCGCGCGCTCAAGACGGTGGCACCATTCTCACGCCGAGCCTTCTTTTGTGTACGCCACGTCCAAGCCCTCTACGGAACCACCCGAGCGATCGTGCTCTGGGATGTGCGTGACGTCGTTGAACATTTGCAAGCCGACGCTCTCGCCGTCCTCCGCGACGTCAAAGCGCAATTTATGCACGCACGCGTTTTGTGAACAAAACAACGACGGCTGCTTACCGCTCGTCCTTGGCACATTAAATAACGTTTTGAACAACATATCAATAAACATCCCGTGCGCGACAATGTATAAATCCTTCGCTGGTTCCTCCAAAGCGTTCATCGCGCGCGCGCGCGCCCACAACCACTCCGCCGTCCCGCGCGCGCGCTCTTGCGCGTCGCGCACGCTCTCGCATCCACGCTCGGGTGACCACCACCCGTGCTCGAGCTCCATTGGAACATCACACGCCGGAAACGCATCTTCCATCTCCGCCTTGGTCATCCCAGGTAAACCCACGACGCCGCCGCCGTCTCCCGCGCCTCCTCGCGCGCCTCGAAAACACCCCCCGTGCTCGTGTAAATCCCCGCGCACGCCAAACCTCACCCCGAGCCCGCGCGCGAGGGCATCCGCCGTCATCAAACACCGTCGCATGGGTGAACTCCACACCTCCACCTCGCGCGACGCCCTGTCACCACCGTCGACCTCGCCCGCGCCGCGCGCGCTCGCGCTCGCGCCTCCCCGCGCGCGCACTCGCGCGCACTGCGCCTCCCCTCGCGCCGTCAACCCCGGATCGTGCTCGCGCGCGTCGTTCTCGATCGTCGCCGCGCCCAGGGCGTTATTCGTGCTCTCCGCGTGTCGCATCACGTACGCGTTCATCGCCACCATCGCCGCGCGCGTCGTCGTCGTCGACGGCGTCTCGCGTCGAGCCCGGGTCGCGCCGTCGTCGCGTAAGGACGCCGTATGTCCGAACACCCCCACCCCCACCCCCATCTTTTTCCCCGCAGCGATCACCCCATGGAGACGTTCTCCTCGTACTATACGGGTACGTATTACTATCGAGACCTGGACAGCGATCGATCGGGACGACGGTCGCGTACTTTCGCGCCGTACGTCCCGAGAGGCGACCCGCGTCGCACGAGAGAGAGAGGTCTGTGCCTATCGATAGGTCTATACCGCCCACACACCGCGCGATCGCCGCGCACCGGACCGCTCGGCTCGTGCGCTCGACGACCGTTGACATCCGACCGTCGTCCTCGGTCGTCGTCACAATGGGGTGCGCACCGTCGTCGTCGGCGGCGGCGGCGGCGGCGGCGGCGTCGGCGGCGGCGGCGACGACGGCGCTCGGTCACGTCGAGGACGATGTCGTCGCACGCGCGACGGTCGCGGACGACGACGACGGAGGCGTCGGCGACGACGACGGAGGCGTCGGCGAGGACGATGGAGGCGTGCGGAGAATGTCGCACGCGTCGCGGGTGAGGCGCGGACGCGCGGACGCGCGCGGACGGGGGGGTGCGCACGGCTCGGCGGCGTCAGGGGCGACGGCGGCGTCAGGGGCGCATCGCCGCACGGGGTCTGGGCGTTCGGTGCGAGGGACGGGGGCGGGGGGGGTGGCGACGACGACGTCGGGCACGGTGTTGCGGTCGCCGCCGAAGATGGGTGGTGGTGGTGGGGATTGGTCGGTGCATCGCGGGCAGGCGATGGGGGATGTGGTGGTGGGTGCGGGGAGGCTCGAACGCGACTGCGTCGACGGGCGCAAGGCGGTTCGGTTGAGCTCGGACGCGCGGTGGAGCGCGGGCGGTGGAGGGGCGCGCGCGGAGGAGGATCAGACGACGACCAAGGTGGCGTTTACGGGGGCGCGTGCGAATGTGCCTACGTCGCCGCCGTCTATCGGCGCGCACTCGTATGCGCAAAAGCGAGCGTGGCACAAGCGCACGATGAGCGAAGATCCCAACACCACGCCGTCGGCGTTTGGGCGGTGGGCGCTCGGTAGCTCCAAGTTTCGCGGCGGTCCACGGCGATCGGAGACGACCGTTCACGAGGGAGGAGGGGTCGAGCATTACGCAGGCGGCGATGTGGCGGGGGCGGGGACGCACCGGAGCGCGCACGGCGGCGGGATGCAGGACGTCATTAAGGCCATGCGCGAGCGGCAAAGTTTCGTGCGACAGCTGACGGTGGAAACGATTAGATTGTGTCGACCGATGTGTGAGCTTGAACCTTCTATCAATGCGTTGATACGACTGAAAGCCATTGATCGCGAGGCGGCGGCGCGAGTTCAAACTCGCCTCGACGCGGACGCGCACCCGAGCGGCGCTTTCGACGGGAAATTACAACGGGCGAATTCATCCACGAGCACATCGCCAAACGTAGCGGTCGCGAAAACAGGGCTGACCACAAAAGGGCCAGCCCTGGAATGGTCGTTAGATGACGTCGAAGCCGAGTTGGTGAGCGTGCAGCGACTCATCCAATGACGACGAGACACACATTAGTACTTTGGAACGCGACATCCTTACGGATAATGAAAAGCTCTCGTCGCGGGGCGTATGTTTATAATATTAATGTACTGTATACCAGGTTGGTTTTATCTTTTGCGAACGACGCGTGTATTTGTATGAGTGAAATGTGTAGATTCACAAGCCAAAACTAGAAATGAACTATAAGTTTCAACTGAGACCAGACAAAAGCGCGCACAGCGCGTCGCGGTGTTTAATCGAACAAGTCGAAGTCGGCGGTTTCTTCCTCTTCGTCGTCTTCTTCGACGACAGCCGCCTTGGCCGCACCACCGCTAGCGGCGGCAGCGGGGGCAGCAGATGCGAAGGCACCCGGGTTAGCGAGGTAGTCCTTGACCTTTTGCGCGAGCTCAAACGTGTACTCGGTGCCGATGGAAATAGCGAGCACGTTCTTGTACGCGTTGATGATGGAGTGCGGCACGGACGCAAGGGTCGGGTAGTTCGTCGCGAGGGAGATGGACGCAACTTGCTTGACACCTTCCATGAACTTGGCTTCGAGCGAGGCGTTGGTGATGTCCAAAACAGACGACGGGTACATGGCACCCTTGTCGTACACTTCGAGCACTTCCAAACCGTAGGTGAACGGAGTGTACTTCATCTTACTGAGCAAAGACGCAATGGAAGAAGAGACACGGTCACCAACCTTCAACGCAACGATGTCGTTGATGATTTCAATCGTACCCTTGTTAATCTTCGTCGCAATGTTGAGCGTTTGGAAGAAAGACGTTTGGGACGGTTCCATACCAGTCGGACCAGCCGGAACGATGACTTCAACCGGGGCAATAGCACCGACACGCGCAGGGGCCGGCACAACAAATTGCTTAATCTTAGTGCGAACATCCAACAAATCACCCTTGGTGAAGATGATACCGACGTTGCCGACGAGCTTGTTAGCCAAGATCATCCACGTGTCGTCGCCCTTTTCTTCGCAGTACTGCGTGATGCACTTGCGCATCAACGTGTTCTTACCCATGAGCACGATGGATTCCGGGCGAATGGACTGTAGAGGATGAGAAAAAACAACACGAGGACACACGTCAGTCACGTGCACGGATACGTTACGGCTTGAAACCAGCGCCGTCGGACGAAGACGACGTCAACGACGACCAGGGAGGGCAAACTAGGGCTTTCACCCGTCACGCGCACAACGCCCAATACGTACCGCGCGGATGTCCATGAATTGTCGGGAACCGACGTTATCGGCGTGAACCAACAAGGCGGTGTCATAGTTGTCGAGCAACTGGGCCACGCGCTTGGCGTAGCCTTGTTTCTTGAGGAAAGCCGCGGACGGCATGATTGCTTTTGAGGTCTTGAGTGAACTTAATGAACGGCGGGACCAGTCTGTTTATAGACTTATACAGTAGGAGAGTGCGTGCGTTTTACACTTCTTTAACCCGTGCGCCGTGTACGAGAATTACGTTAATACGTTATTCGCGTGTGAGCTTGATTGCAACTCGTGCGAGTCGCAAAGAGGCGGATGGAGCTACAAACGCGCGCGCGTCGTGCGTCGTGGGGCGATCGATCCAAAAGCGGCGATTTGTTCGGGGCGTGCGATGCGTCGCGGTTTGGTGCACTACATACACTTTATTTTTGTGATTATATTGATGGTCACGTTTTACATGTAAATCTAGAAACGGAGTGAGATTTTTTATGGACTATTTTTTCCTCCACTATGTGTTTGTGTGTGCGCGCGCGTGGGCGTGCGTCCGATGGACGTTACGCCACCATGGCGTCTTCGCCGCCTACTTCGTTGAACATGTAGTCTGACTGGTAGTCAACCAAGAATTGCGTCGAACGCTTGACATCTAAAAACATAGCGTACACCTTAGAGACGTCTTGGATGTCAACCTTGGCGGATTTACGCTTGGACGCGGCCAAGGAGGCGGCGGAGATGAGCTGGATGGCGTATCGCAAGCTCGTTTCGCAACCGATTTTACACAACAAGTCCTTGGCGTTATCCGTGAGCTCGACATCTTCCTCTTCGCAGCGGATTTCCAAAATAGCCTTGATCTCACGCTCGTCGTACGGCGTGGTGTGGATGATTAACAAACGATCGAGGAGATCGATCGGGATTCCGTGCGGGGACTTGAACTCGGTGCCGCGAATTTTAGTGATGCCTCTATTCGTGGCGACGACTAGGATTGGAGCCAAATCGTTTTCGAGCGCGCGGTTCAAAAACGAGAAGCATTCAATATCAAGCATATGCACTTCGTCGATGAACAAAACCCCAGGGATAATTTCTGCCTTGCCCTCTTCTTTCCACTCGCTCACCTTGGTGTCAATTTGCTCGCGAATCTCGGCGCGAATCTCTCCGGTATCACCCGCAAAGAGAGCTAAAAATCCTTGCGTTCGCGAGTTGATGACGTCGATTTCATGCAATGATACCGTATGCACGACTTCCTGACGCTTTTGAAGCTCGCCATCTGGGCAAGCGACGAACTTTGTCGTCGCGCCCATGGCGTCGTAGTCGCGAGACCGAGAGAAAGAGCGGCCCAACTTTGTAATTCTCCCGCTCGCCTTGTCAATGTTGATCACGTCTCCCGCATTCACCTTGGCCTTGCTCAGCGCTTCAATCATCTTCGTCCCGAGGTCGTACACCGTCTCCATATCGCTCGTCTTCATGGTCAATTTCCCAACCTTTGCCGCGCCAACGTTGCCCACCGGACGGTCAATTTCAATCTCCACCACTTCACCCTCAATCACCTCGGTTTCTTCCTTAATCCTCACCCCGATCGCCTTCCTAAACGCCTGCGTCAACGCCTCCGTCTTTGACATCTCCATAGAGAATATCTCACTCGCCGCCATGCTCGCAAACGGCGTCTCGCTCCCCAACGTTTTCGCCATCCCCATCGCGATCGCCGTCTTCCCCGTCCCAGGTTGCCCCGCGATGAGCACGCCTCGTCCGGCAATCGTGCCATCGGCAATCATCTTCGCAATCACTCCCGCGGCCTTACGCGCTTTCAACTGTCCGACTAAACCTTGCGACGCGTGGCGCGCATCGAGGGCGTCATCGAGACCGAGTCCGCGCACGTGCGAGTGCGCGCCCGTGCGCTCGACGCGCGTCAGCGTCGTCGACGCGCTCGATGGCACCACCGCGATATCCGCGGGCATCGTGTGCGTGTGTGTGTGTGCGTGTGTGTGTGTGCGTGTGCGCGCGCGGCGTGCGTCGCGTCGACGTGTGCGGTGAACGCTGCGCGCGGTTGGCCGCAATTCAATCGGTTGTGTGGCTTTGACTTTTTTGAGCGAACGCTCGCTCGCGCGCGTGTTTAGGTGCGACAATCTATGCGTGCGTGCGTGCGTGCGTGCGTGGCTATGGTGTATGTGATGTGTATTGCATGTTTATCTCGCACGTACGCGTTTACTCGCCCGCGTGGCGACGGCGGTGGATTTGGTTTTCTTCGACGCCGTCGGTTTGGGCGGCGGCTGAGACGAAGACGAAGGTGACGCGTCGTCCGAAGCGTAATCATCATTGGATTCAGCCATGAGATCATCGCCGCCGCCGCCGTCGTCGTCGTCGTCGTCGTCGTCGTCGTCGTCGTCGTCGTCGTCGTCGTTAATATCAATGTCTTCGTCATCGTCGTCATCATCATCGTCGTCTTTGCCGTCGAGCTTGGATGGGTCAAACGCGCCCGCGATGTCGTTTTCAATCATATCGGCGTAGTCATCCGCCGAGGCGAATAAACCAGTGCTGGCAAAGTCTTCGCCCCCAAGGTCGGCACCATCATCGTTAGCATCCGGCGATGGGCCGTTCTTAACCGCGCGTTTGATTGCTTTAACGGCGCTATCGTCGTCTGATTTCTTCGCCGCTTTTGTCGTCGCGGGCGACTCCTTGAGCATGTACCCAGGCGGTTTACCGTAGGCTTTGGCGAGCGCAGCCAAGTCAAAGCGATCATCCTCGATGGCTTCTTCTAATTGCTCAGCTCTAGCAAATTCTTCATCCGCTTCTTGGTCGCTATCTTCATCGAACGAACTCTTCTTGATCTTCTTGAGCTGCGACGCGAGCTCTTCGTCGTCGGAATCAGAAGCGTCGTTGATGTTGATTTCATCCACACCCAAATCGTCGTCGCTCGCATCGCCTTCGGATTCAGAATCATCATATTTCTTCTTCGGTAACTCGCCGTCGTCATCCGATCCATCATCTTCGCTATCGTCATCCTTTTTGTTCTTTTTATCAGCCTTCTTCTTTGCCTGAGATCTCTTCTCCTCCTTGTTGGAAAAGTAGCGATGGAAGAATACTTCAGACGGGTCGACCTCGGATTCCATGAGGGACGCGAATTCTTCAGTACCTGGCAAATAGCTCGTGTGTGTACCCGAGTCGACAGCACGCATGACATCCGAACCACCCTTGGTCTTCTTTTTCACCTTCTTTTGTAACCATTTATCTAAGAAGACGGTGAGCGTCATGTCGTTGAGCGGATCGCCGGTGTACGTAATCGCGTTGCCCTCGAGCAACGTTCGAGACATTGCAGAGACCGAGGGATGCGCATTGGCGGCGAGAATTGTGAGCTCCCACCAGCACGACGTCTCGGCACGGGCGTACAACGGATCTCTCTTCTCCATGTCGTACCTCAAACTTTCCTTTGGATGCTGCTGCGCTCGAGTTTCATTCGCGCCGTCGTCGTCGTCAGATGATTCATCACCCAAATCCTTCTTGGACTCTTCATTAGTACGATGCGACGTATCATCGCCCTCAAAAACTCCCGTTCGTTCAGTGTCTTCGGCGTCGTCTTTGAAGTGTTCGTCGCCATCTTCGTCGGTTTCACGGGGTTGGCGAATCGCGTTCCAATGCGACGGTTGCTTGGCCAAAAACTCGCTGATAGCCATCAGAGATCCACAGGCGAACGTCGCAGGCGCTTGCGCGGCGACTTGCAAAAGGCGTTTGACTAATGCCGCCGCACGCTTGGGCACGACGTCTTCGCGCAAACTTCTGAAGACGAGCGAAAGAATCTGTGCAGTGTTCGTCGCGCGCAAAAGTCCGGGATGTAACAACAGCGCGTACAACGCGCGGTAGTACCTATCACTCACCGATGATCGAGCAGACAAAAGCTGAAACAGGAGCATCATCGCTTGCAACGCGCCGCTGAGGTTAGGCGAGTGCGCAATGGTGAACAACGCTGGAGAGATGCGATCAATCAATGAGTCCACCTTTTCGCTCGCCACGTACGGAAACGCGCGGTTAATCCCAGTGAGTAACGCTGACACGACGCGCGCGTCTACACCGGCGCCAATCTGCGCCGGCTGCGACTTTTTATCATCCTTGCCTCCGCGACCACCACGACCGCCGCGACCGCCGCGACCGCCGCGACCGCCACGACCGCCGCGGCCTCGACCGCCGTCGCGATGACGCTGCTTTTCCTTCTTTTTCGCTTCAAGGGCCGCCGCGGCGGCCTCGTCTTCGGGATTTTTCTTCAGCGATAACTTGTACAAATACTGAAACAACCCAAAGTATGTTTCGATGAGTTGCTCAGCCAACGCCGGGCCGTCACCTTTGTGTGATAATGAAATTTGATTCAGCATGACGGCGGCGTAGTACTGCGCCTTCAAGCCGACGCCGCGACGAAAGGTAAACGCCTCTACTTCGCGCGCGACGATGCGCTTCATCGCAGGATGTGCCTTGATGAGCTCTAAACATAAATGTGATGCCGTCGATGCGAGCTTGCGTGACGGGTCACCGAGCTTGTTGACTAGGATGCTCAACAGTTGGCGCTCGCCTTCGGGCTTGGCTTTGAGCAACGCGAACGCACTCTTTAACGATTTTTCCTTCAAAATCGGCAAAGGATCGCGCGAGAGCTCGTCAATTGCGCCAATAAAACGTAAATACATGCGTTTGATGGCGTCTTCGACGTACCAATACATCAACCTTTTACGTTCGTGCGGCGCGCTCGCCGCGAGCGAAAGCGGTTGTTCGCTGAAATACTTTAATTTTCGATCAGGGAGCAAACCTTCTCGAAACAACGCCTCCAACGCAGTGATAGCCTGTACGGCGCTACGTTTACCACCACTCGCACGCGCGCGTTCAACCAGTCCTAGTAAGTTTTCCAGCGCCTTTAAGTTTGCCGCCGGATCCTCGGTGACGCTCAGCACGTTTGCCGCCACCTTATCGCTCGCCGTACCAGACGTCCTCACGAGCTCGAGCCACTTTGCATTGGCATCGCTATGACGCTTCATGCGCTTCTCGTACGTCCCCACGCGTTCCTCTATCGCATGCTTAGCCATGGCCTCTTTCGCTTCGAGCTCGGCGCGCGTCGGCTCAGCCGTCGCCTTTTTCGCCGCCGCAGCCCCCAACTCGCTCGTGAGCTGCGCAGACATCTCATACCACGTCCCCGTGAGCCTATCACCACCACCACGCGCATGATTCTCATCATTCCCACCACTCCCTTGTGCGGGCCTAGGACCAGCACCAGGATTCCACGGCCGCTTCTTCTCGCCCGCCCCGCCCGCGCCCGCGCCCGCGCCCGCGTCTTTGGACCCGCCGCCATCGCCACCGTCGCCACCACCACCACCACCATCGCCTCGTCGCCCTTTCGTCGTCGTCGTCGTCGTCGTCGTCGTCGTCGTCGAACCACGCCCACGTGTCTTACTCGCACCACCACCCTTCGTCGTCGTCGTCGTCCCATCCCGCGCCCGCAGCCTCGCCGCCGCCTCGAGATGCGCGGCGCGAAAATCCCTGTCATCGAACCCGCGCTCGACGCTCGCGCCATCGCCCGCGCGAGGCGCGAATCCTAACGCGCTCGCCAACGCCGTGACGTCATCCCGCAGGTCGTCGTCGGTCGCCATCGCGACGCCGCGCGCGTTGTGGAGGTCCAACCCAATCGAGGTCCAGAGGTCCAGGTCCACGGAGGGTTTAGGATTACAAAACGACGACGACGACGACTGCCTCGACGACGACGACGAACTCGCGTGGGTTTCAGGGCGACCGCGAGCGAGGGCGCATCGCATCCCACGCCCCATCCCCGGTGGTGGTGTACGATTCGGCCGTCGCGCGCGTCGATTGGACCATCGAACGACCAGAGCGCTGGGACGCGCTGATTGGATGGTTTCGTTTTTCATCGACGTGAATGTCTGCGTGACTCTCGTCTTTCACGTCGCCGACGGACGCCCAACCGTCGCGCGAACGAGACTGTGCGTGAAGACATGTTCGTCTGCATGGGTGTACTAGTCTCGTTGTGAACGACGTACCGGTAGTGAAATGGTCTTCAAAAACAAGACTGAACTCGGGCGCCGCATTGGGTGACGGTTGACGTTCTCGCGCGTCGTGTCGTGTCGTGTCGTGTCGTGCGAGACGGGACGGGATGAACGACGAAGGGAAGAAGCGATGCGCGCGAGGGACGATCGGGGACGTGGCGATGCGCAAGACCACCGCGAGCGAGGACGCGAGCGAGGACGCGAGGCAGGGGCGCGGTGACCGTCGCGGGCGCGGCGGCGTTGGGGTTCGCGTGCTGCGGTTGCGGGAGATGACGATCGGGGATGTGGTGCGCGTGATGCGCGAGAGCGAGCACGAGACGTTTCCAACGAGTGATAATACAATGATTAGCGTGCGAGGGGTGTTTGATGTGTTTGTGAAGGCGGTGGTGGATGGGTTGACGAAGCCCGAGGAACCGAGCGGGACGGGACGACGCGTCGGGGAGACGGCGCTCGCGGAATCGAGCACGGCGGAGACGGTGGGGTTGATCAAGCTACCGCCACGCGCGACGACGATGAGGAAGACGATGCGAGCGGAGGAACCGACGAATGTGCTTGAGGAGTTGTATAACACGCCCGCGACGGCGTTGAGCGAGACGTCAACGCCTCTCGTGGAGTGCGCGCCAGATGTTTTAATCGCCGACGTCGTGGGTATGCTCGATGAACGCGACGTACACGCGGTTTTTACCACGACGTTTGATGGCGAACGCGCCATCGTGACTGCTGAAGACATCTTGAGATACCTGTGCCCGATTCAAGACGCGGTGCGCGAGGTGGCGACGTTTGACACGGAGGCGTTCAACGCGCTCTTTTTGTCCCCGAGAGACACCTTCTTAGCGGTGCGCCAAGAACACAACATGGACTTGACCACGGCTGATGTGATGTGGTGGATGCACGAGCAAAATGTGAACGCCGTGGCGTTTTTCGAAAGCACATTCAGAGTGCCGGGCGACCAGCCGCTGTACGGGTCAGTCTTTGTCGAACTCTCGACGCGCGACTTGCTCGATGTGACGCCCGACAACTTTCACACGGTGTTTGAAACCGACCCAGTGGCGTACGTTGCCATGAAACGAACGGGCGTGTTCGTGCAGTCTCAAACTGTCGCACTCGACGCACACGAACGCGGCGCGCGCGATGCCATCGCCGCGCTCGCTGAGAAAAATCCATCGCGCTTGCCCAAGCGCTTTTACATTTTTCAACACGACGTCGTCCGCGCGATGACGCCGCTCTCATTACTCCGCGTCCTCGTCGCCGCGCACGCGCGCCCTTAGGCGACGACATCGACATCAATATATCGTCCCCTGCATGAAATGAAACGAAATCAAACGAAATCAACCCCAATGCGTCGTCATGGCTATCATCGTTGAACCCGCGCTCGTGGACGCTCCGCGTCGTCGCGCGGTGGTGCCTCCTCGGTGTGGGGACAACGAACGTCACACGACGTCGCGCGCGCGGGTGTGAGCACGCGTCAACGACATGGGCGACGTCAACGACGGAGACAAAGACAAAGACAAAGACGACGATGAAGGGCCGGTGTGCCGATTCTGCTTCGAACCCGCGCGCGCGAACGACGCTCTCGTGAGTCCGTGCGCGTGTAAAGGTGGACAAATGTACATTCACGAACAGTGTCTCATACGGTGGCAACGCATGGTTGTGGTACGTGCGCGTTGTCGATGTCGTTGTTTTATCGTTCTCGTTCTCGTGCGCGCGTGTGTGTTGTCGATTGCACGACGTGACTGACGCGGGGCCCTACGGGACGGATGCGCGCTCGCAGGTGAGTCAGCCCACGCACCCAATGTACTACGAGCGAGACCAGAGGCATAGCGTGTGCAATGTGTGCAAAGAAACGTTCAATACGCCACCACCGACGAGGTTGGTGTTGATGTCTTCATTTACCGGCGCTGAGATTGCGGCGATGATTGATGTTGGCTTTATTCTTGGCTCGCACGAAACGTTTAGCGACACGCTGGAGCGAAAGTTTTCAGAAATGTCACCCGAGTTGAGACGAGTTTGTGGATACGAACATTGGATTAAAGGAGCGTTCTTGATCACGAGTGTAAACCGAGACGATGATGATGGCGATAGGGCAGTGCTCGATAGTCGGTGGGGCGTCATTCGGCGACCGCGAACGGCGGACAACGACGCGGGCGAAGACGTCATCGTCGGCGTCAACCTTTCGGGCTGGCACTCTATGGAAGAAGTCGTGCGCGGCGAAAGTCGCTTGTTCGAAGCTGTCGATGGCGATAACGATGACGAGCCGACGGCTGGCATTAGCATTCGTATTGATGGCGGAAACGACGAAGTCGCGCGCGAAGTCGTCGGAGCATGGTTTGAACAAGCGATTGACAACATGTCAGAGGACGACGACGGAGACGATGAAGACCAAGACCAAGATCAAGAAGAAGAGCGTGATGCCGATGAAGACGAAAGCATGAGCGACGAGGACAGCGATGACGACAATGACGACGATGACGATGAAGAAGAAGAACATAGTGATGATGAACGGCGCGATCCCAACGCTGATGAACAACCCCAGGAGAACGAAAACGACGAAGACCACGCGCGCATTCGCCGCCGCCGCGTTCCTGAGCGTCAAATCGCCGGTCATATTCGCCAGCTCCTGTCACCTTTTGGGCCAATCTACGAAGTCTATAAACGCTATCGGCGACGACGCATGATCGGTAGCGCACTAAAGTCTGCAGCGGAGCGAATGAAGATTACAGTCGATGACATTACAAATGTGATTACCATCGATTCGCATACGGGTGGACCGTGCGATGAAGACACAATTTCAATGTGCCTCGTCGTCGGTCACAACAGCGCTCCCGGATTCATCACTATTCCTGACCCTGTAGATGCAATTACTTTCGCATACGCGCAGTACGATGCACGAAGGACAGATGGCGACATTAAGGTTGGTTCCGTGGTGAACATAGTAGCGCGCGGCCCTGGAGAACCAAAACGCAGCGGCGTGGTGATTCAAGAAGTGGACTCATCGTCTGATAATTGGCGCATTGCCACCGCAGACGGTGTCGCCGAGTTCCCGCGCGATGCATTAGAAATTGAAGTGCCAACCAAGGGTGGTCGAGTGCTCGCGTTCTGGGGCACGGCGCAGTGGACGCGAGCGCAGTTGCTCGGAGAGATTGCCCGCGGGCATTGGGGACTGTTGAAAGCCGAACCTCGAGACGTGGCTGACGCGAAGACGACGTATCAGCGCATTCTCGATCGTGGCATGGCGTTCGCACCTCTCACTGAAATGACTGAAGAATTTATGCGCGATGCTATGCAAACAATGAATCGCATTCGATCGACTGGTCAAATAGAGCGCGCGGCGTCGCCAGCCATATGATTGAATGAATAATGAGTGAATTTTTTTTGTACAGAATGATGATATGACTTGTAATAATGCAACTACGAATCGCCTAGCGGCGTTTTCTACCTTGCGCTTTCAGCTTGAGTTTATCCTGGAGCGATGCGCGCGCACGAACGGCGTCGTACTTTTTGGTGTCCTTTGCGAGGTTCCGTTGATTGTTTTCTTGCGCCTCCGCCGCGATTTTAGCCACTTGCTCATGCAACTCTTCCGAGGTGATGCCGTAGCAGTGCTCGACGTACGTTTTCAATGGTGCGACTTTACCTTTACCTCCGTACACACCACGCCTCACGGCTTCGACTCTGAGCAATTCAATACACTTTGCGTGGTGCGCTTGAAGTCCCCAGTCCACTGGCGCCTTTGTCCAGTCGTCTCGAGGCTCGAGTTCGCATCCCCGTTCGAGAAGCTCCCGCACGACGTCTTCTCGCCCGTAACCAACGGCAAAATGAAGCGCCGTACGTCCAGCCGGGTCTTTCGCGTCCACATCGAACGTTTTAGAATCCAACAACTCTCGCACCTCGTCGACGCGACCTCTCCGCGCGCGCTCGTGCAACGCCGGCGCTTCAAACAACACTCGACCAGCGGGCCCGCGCGTGGCTCGATCGCCGCCATCAACAGCGCTCCACGTCCACTTCGAATGCCAATTTTTCGGTGCATCTCGCGCGTAATCCCTCGTCCTCCTCCCGTCATTCTCCGCATTCGTATGCACCGAATCGGCGTCGTCACCCACGGGCGTCGTCCCATCGTCGCGCGCGTCGTCGTCGCCGACGCCGTCGCTCGGTGTGCGTTCACCCATGTCGTCGGCACCTCGTGCGAGACCTCTCGCGTGCGAGACCTCGGTGAAATATCCCACACCCTCGCGAGCGACGCTCTGTGTCGTCGTCGTCGTCGTCGTCCGTCCTCGGTCGTCGTCGTCGTCGCGACACGCGGCACGCGAAACGCCCGCGTCGCTGTCGTGGTCGTGGTGCGTCGTTCGTGTATACTAAATGCACATACCGGTATACGAAAACGCTCAATATATTATTGTATGCACCACATCCGTGCGTTTCTCGACGCGACGCGGGGTCGGGTCGGGTCGGGTCGGGTCGGGTTCGGTTCGGGTCGGGTTGGGTTCGGTTTAGGTTTGGTTTGGGTTTGGGTTTGGTTCGGTTTGGTTCGGTTCGGTTTGGTTTGGTTCGGTTCGGTTTGGGTTTGGTTTGGTTTGGGTTGGTTCGGTTTGGGTTCGGGTGGTGTGCGCGACGACAGAGGACGACAGAGGACGACAGAGGACGACAGAGGACGATGGTGACGACGACGACGACGACGATGGTGACGACGACGACGACGACGGGGCGACGTGGACGCCACCAGCATCGGGCGCGGCGCGCGACGACGGGGGTGTTGGCATCGACGTCAGCGGCGGATGCGTTCGTAGGGACCTGGGCGCGCGATGCGACGCAGAATCAACACGTGACGTTGTATTTGATCGCGCACGGCGTCGGGCGAGGCGCGATGGATAAGGCGAATATGGAGTATACGCAGACGTGGACGCGCGCGCCGTCTGGGGTGGAGGGTGAGTTTACGGTGCACACGACGTCGGGGAGCGGGACGAATCGCGTGCTGACGTATCCGCTAGGGGAGTTTGTTGAGAAGTACGAGTCGAGTACGATATTTGGAGATGGTCCTGGAGAGGTGAAGAGGTGCGCGACTTTTGATCCGGCGACGCGCACGCACTTTGTGAGCACGGTGAGCTCGCTCGGCGACGAAACGACGACGCGCGTCGTGGATGAAGACGGCAAAACGATGCGGTGTCGACGCGAGTTCAAGCGACGCGATGATCCAGAAGTAGATGTGTGGTGCGCTGAGGTTTTCATCAAGCAGTAGCGTGTTTTGTGGTGTTCGCCAACGAACCCCTCGATCAGACATAGTAGCGCGTAGTCGCGTAGCGCGTTTGTTTTCTTCAAATCACGCGAGAGGTATTGATGTTTGTGTTGTTCAATCTAATAACGCGCTGCCTGCGACTACGGACAATCGAAATCGTTAGACGCTTGATTCTATTACGTCGTACTCGTCATCTAAAGCATTAAGAAATTTACAAGAAACGCCGTGTTTGGATCTTGAGCGCCGGTAATTCGTCGTCGCACACCGTGTGCTCACTCGGTTGCAACATCTTGCGCTCGCACCCGTTAGCATCGATAGTGACTAGACGAATGACACCACCACTTGAGGCGTCGCGCGCAATCGCGAGTGAAATCGCGCTCGCAACCCAACGCTCACACTCTTCTTTGCTCATGCCTTCTCTATACGTATTGTCGCAATAACCGTAAATGTACGCGCTCCCTGAACCACCAACCGTGAACGGGGACTCTACTAGCGATCCACCGAGTGGGATGCCATACACTTGCGGACCGAGTTTACGATCCCAGCCCGCTATAATCATCCCCGCTTGTAACTTTTCCTTATTTTCATACGCAATCCTCTTCGTGACGTTGGCCACGAGCGCGACATCCACGTGCAACCCTTCGTCCGCCCCAGAAGACGCAGACGAAACGCTCACCGCGTGTTCATTCGCGACGCGTGTGACATACGCCGCAACATTTTGCGTATCCGCCGCGCTCCCGCTCCGACACATCCATACGTTATCGCAAATTTGTGTGATCTTGTCGCTCGCGCGGTTTGCGACGTACGTCCCCGTAGACGTGCGCGAATCCGCCCCGAGCACCACCCCCGTGGCGTACTTCACCGCCATGATTGTCGTCTACACGGAACAAAGAGTGGTGTTTACGCACCACGCATCGTCAGTCACGCCACACGCACGCGCACTACTACTACGTCTACATCGTCATCAGCGCCATCATCATAATCATCCATCATCCACAGCGTTCACGAGCGCTCCTCCCTCTCTCGCTCGTCGTCCTCCTCCTCCGTCGTCGTCCGTCGTCGTCGTCGCGCACGCATCGCGTCAATCCTACCCCGGTCGATACTGGTATCTTGGTATAGTCCATGTCGCCACTCCCTCGTCGTCGTCGTCCGTTGGCGCCACGCGCGCGTCCGTCATCCGTCGTCGTCGTCCTCCGTGTTGACTCCAAATGTCCGATCGCACCCTCAGCCCTCGACCGACGTCGACCGGCGTCGCCCCGCACGTCGCGACGCGGTCGAGAACACCATCACCGACACCGTCGACGACGACGTGCACGAATGGTGACCACGCGACGACGACGCGCGAGTCGATCGACAGAGGCCGAGACAGGGGCGAGAACGGCGAGGGCGCGGGGAGGGACGACCGGCGCGATGGGCGACGAGGGTGCGTCTGAGGTGGTGTACGACGATAAATATGACGGCGACGAGACGACGTCGAGGTCTGGGGAGGGCGCGGGACGACATGGAGAGGACGATGCAGGCGATGCGTCGTATTCGTCGTCGTTTGGGAGTTTTTCGCGACATCACGTGCGGTGCGCGGTACGAGTTTTAGACGACGAAGGCGCGAGCGCGGGGCCCACGCTCGGGTCGCTGGCTTCACGAGGCGCGACGTCGGATTTTTCCAATTGGCTGCGACAAAAGGCTGCAGAGAGCGATAGTCGTGAGAAGATGACTTCTAAAATTATCTCTCTCGAGACGTTTTGTGTGACGCTCGTGATGACGGCAGTGGTGACTCGAAGCTTCTTCCAATGCGACGCGACGATGATCGTGCTGTCGTGCGCGACGACTGCTTGGGTGTTTCAAACGCGCGACTCGTCACCGAGGTTCGGCCTTGCCGCGAACACTTTCTTTACGTTTGTTCAACTCATTTATTGTGAGCCTATTCATTCGCTTATTTCAACGGATGGTTTGAGCAGCGCGGAGCGCTTTTACGGCGTACCCGCGAAGCCGGGTTTTCGAGCGATGAGCAGTTATATTTGCTCTAGTTTACTCGCCGTACTCTTATGGTCCATAGGCGCGTGTCGTGAACGAGATCATGAAAGTTTACTCGATGGGACGACGACGATGGCTTTGCACAACGTCCTTCGTCTAGGCGTGATTTTGTGGGACACGTCCAACTCGACATTGTCCATTGAAAAAGCTTTCAATGGTTTCTTCGTGACGATTACCATGTTGTACATGGCACACGTCGTCATGGCTACCGAGGGATTTAGGAAAAGAGATTTTGGCAGCATCGTCGCTTCGCGAGTGCACGTGCGATGGGCAGGTGCGTTTGAAGTGGTCATGACGCTCACGCTGTTCTTGACTCTTAACTCTGCTAACGAATCAGAGCGCGGCTCAAACAAGTGGTATTTATTCAACGTCGTGTGCTTGATGTTCATACCGGCGCCGGTGCAGTACGGCAAAGGCGCGTACATGCGAATTTCTGGTTTTGTCACTGGCATGTTGCGAGTGTTTGTGTTTCCTATAAAAGCATGGACGCCCGTCAGATTTGTGCACGCCGCGAGCGTGCTGGTGAACCACGTCGACTTGATGCCGCTGTATCTTGCTGTTTGAGAACGAACTTAAACCCGCGTGCTCAAGTGCATGAGCACGCAATGTACAATATGTTGCTTTGCGCAGACTTTTATATTTTAAAAATTACTAGTACCGGTACCACCAGTAAAAACATCGCTCAACACGCCGTCTTTGCCCTTCTCGCCGCGACGATGAGTTCAGCTAAAATCTCACGAACGCGCACGTGCGAGACTTGCATAGGAGTCTCGCCATCGTTGTCTTTTGTTTCCAGTTCACTTCCAGCCTTGGCTAACAATTCAATACACTTTTTTTCTCCTTGCGCCGACGCGTAGTGCACCGCCAAGTCGCCATCCGCGCACTTTGCATTCACATCCACACCGAGCTCAATGAGTTTAGCGAGCATGACGGCTTCGCCCGAATACGCCGCTTGATGCACTGCGGTCCAGCCGTTTTTATTCACATGCATCACGCACGTTGGATCATCACGAATGCACTCGTTAAAGTCTCCCAAGTCTCCATCCTCAATCGCGCCAAACAAACTCGTCTGCGACGACGACGACGCCGAACACGAGGATGCGTCGGAGTGTTCGCCGTCGTCCGCCTCGCGCGCGTTCGATCGACGCGATTGAGACGGTGGTTTACGGTTCGTTCGTCGTGGCATCGTGCGTTCGTGCGTTCGTGCGTTCGTGCGTTTGCGCACGCGTGGGTGTGGCGCACTCGGTTCTGGCGGCGGCAAACGAGAGGCACTTTTTTGCGCTTCTTCGCTTCGCGAGACACACGCCCGCGGCGGACGTAACGTAGGTTTAGTGGTCATTAATTAAAAAAGAGAGAGACTAAATGATGATAATGGTGTTGCTGCTGTTGTTGCCGTACGCTCGCCTGCGACGTGCTCTAATACACGCGCGCCTTGGGAGGAATCACCTCCATTTCGTCGTCGAGCGTGTAGTGGTGGTTGGGACGGTAGTCAATCTTCACCTTGCCATCCTTGACGTACGCTAAAGAGTGCTTCATCCACGTATCATCAAGACGGTCAGGAAAATCTTCGCGCGCGTGCGCCCCTCGACTTTCCTTGCGTTGTTCCGCACTGTGCATCGTTGACTGCGCGTTGGGCATGAGGTTGTGCAACTCGAGCGCTTCAATCAAATCCGTGTTCCACACCAAGGATCGATCGGTGAGCTTGAGGTTGGACATTTCATCGGCGATTTGATCAATAAGCGTGCAACCTTCCGCCAAACTTTCTTGTTCACGGAATACAGCGGCGTGATTTTGCATCACCTTTTGCATTCGGCTTCGCAACATTGCCGTCGGCGTCGTTCCCTTGGAGTGGCGAATCTTATCAACGCGCTCCACCGCGTCCGCACCCGCATCCGCGGCGATCGGTCGGTGCGGTGCTCCAGGTTTTAATTTCTCAGCAACTGTGTTCGCGCACGCACGCCCGAAAACGACAATATCGAGCAAGGAGTTTGCGCCTAATCTGTTTGCGCCGTGCACGCTCGCGCACGCCGCCTCGCCAGCGGCAAGCAAACCCGGTACGATGGCATCAGGATCACCGTTTTTCGGAGCCACGACTTCACCACGGTAGTTGGTTGGGATACCACCCATGTTGTAGTGTACCGTCGGAAGCACAGGAATCGGTTCTTTGGTGACATCGACGCCGGCAAAAATCGCCGCCGTTTCTGAAATACCGGGCAAACGCTCGGCGAGTAATTCGGGCGGAAGATGATTCAAGTGCAAGTAAATGTGATCTTTCTCTTTACCAACACCACGACCTTCACGGATTTCAAGCGTCATCGAGCGCGAGACGACGTCGCGCGACGCAAGATCCTTTGCTGATGGGGCATAGCGTTCCATAAAGCGTTCCCCTTCAGAGTTGCGAAGAACACCACCCTCGCCGCGCGATCCTTCGGTGATTAAACAGCCAGCGCCATAGATCCCCGTCGGGTGGAACTGCACAAACTCTTGATCTTGCAATGGTAAACCGGCGCGCGCAACCATTGCGTTGCCGTCGCCCGTGCACGTGTGCGCTGAGGTGGCTGAAAAATACGCTCGCCCGTAGCCACCTGTGGCCAAAACCGTTTGATGCGAACGGAATCGATGGATAGTTCCATCTTCCAAGCACATCGCCATGACGCCAACGCACTCGCCCTTGTCCATGATCAAATCCAACGCAAAATATTCCACAAAAAATTGGACGTCGTGCTTGAGCGCGGCGCCGTATAGCGTGTGTAACATCGCGTGCCCTGTTCTGTCTGCCGCCGCCGCGCATCGATACGCCTGACCACCCTTGCCGTAATCGAGCGATTGACCACCGAAAGCGCGTTGGTAAATCTTTCCTTCATCCGTGCGCGAAAATGGCATGCCGTAGTTTTCCAACTCGATGACCGCTTTGGGTGCCTCGCGGCACATGTACTGAATAGCGTCTTGATCACCCAACCAATCCGCTCCTTTCACCGTGTCGTACGCGTGCCAACGCCAATCATCTTCAGTCATGTTCCCTAAAGCCGCATTGATACCACCTTGCGCGGCGACGGTATGCGAGCGCGTCGGGAACAACTTGGTCACGCACGCCGTCTTAAATCCGTGCTCACCCAGCCCGATGGCCGCGCGCAAGCCCGCGCCACCGGCACCAACAACCAACGCATCGTACTCGTGATCGATGATCTCGTAATTCCCAAACCCATTCGCTTTGGTGTTCGCGTTCGACGCCGACGCCGACGCACTCAGCGAACGGATCGTTGACGAAGCCGATGACGTTGTCGCCGATGCCGATGCCGACGTCGTCGCGCGTTCGCTGGACACGCGAGAGAGGTGTTCAAACGCGCGACGCACGCTTCGTCGCATCTTTGCTCGTCACGTCGTCGTCGTCACACGTCGCACGTCGTGTGCGGCTGCGCGTCAACCGATCGCGCGCGCGTGCGTGATTGATCCGCGCGCGCGCCGGTTAGGACGGTGTCGGGTGTCTGGTGTGTGGTGTCATACATTGGTGGCGTGTATACCCTAACCGACAGGCCTCAACTCGACGGTCGAGTCTCGACCGCGACCGAGCGCGTCAGACGACGACGACGGAGGACGACGACGACGGAGGACGGGCGCGTGCGATTCATTCACATCTCCGTGCGTGCGTGTGTGTTCGTGTACGCGCACCGCACACCGCGCCCCGCGCATTCGCGCACGCGACTCCATCGTTCCACGCGTAACGACCGCGACGACGTCTGGACGCGGGCGCGGGCATGGAGAGCGATGAACGATATTACGACGCGGTGTATGACATGCGCGCACTCACACAGGACGACGAGGACGAGGAGGAGGAGGAGGCGTATGCGAGTGCGTTGGACGACGATGTCGATGTCGACGACGACGACGACGATGGGGCGCGATACGTCGAGAGGGTGCGACGAAGCGTGGATGACATGAGAGCGGCGCGAGAGTACGCCACGGCGAGCGGACAGTGGGGACAACCTCCGAGCGAAGAAGCCATGCGTGCAAAGGCGGCACGGAAACTATTGGCGCGACAGCTATTGGGTTTGGAACCAGAAGACGCACCGGCGGCGGCGGTACTTGAGCCTGAGCTCGCGCGCGACATCGACGTCCCGGCGCCGCTCGAGCGGCGCGCGTTTCGGTCGAGGGAAGAAGAGGAGGACGCCGAAGCGGAGGCAATGTGGCGACAGCGTCGAGAACGACGTGATGCAATCATTGATGGTGCGCGTTCGAGCGGTGACGACGCATTATCCGACTCTGAACGCGCCGCTCGACGACTCGCCCGACGACGCGCGATGAAAGCCAACTACCAATCCAAACTTCGTCGAGGGTACGTTGACAACGATGTCGCGGCGCGCGTGCATTTTAGCCAGTGAGCGCGTGCGATGGCGACCTAGTCAGTAGTAGTAGTAAATATCTAGATGTACAGTACAATACACACACCCATGTCACGTCATCCGTCGACTTTGTGGTCACGAACTATGTGTGAGCGCAGGATTATTAGCGCGAAAGCGACGTGCACCCTTCAAAATCGTTCGTCAAGCGCGCGCGTGTGTGTGTCGGCAAGTGCTGCGTTATGTGAAATTACATTACACGCCGAGCAACGTTTGATGATGCTACTCTGCTTACAAAAATCATACATTGACGCCAAGCGCGACGTTCTCATTACTGGAGTCGAGCCATTTCTTGAACAGGTCACCTCATGATGATCTTTAGAGAGTATCTGCGAGAGTACCGCCTTCAACGCACTCTACTTTCGCCGCGTTATCGACCAGCGACTGGCGCGTCTTCCCATCGCACGGATCAAACGTACCGCCAACTTCCTCGGTACATCGCTTCAAGACATTCTCGAGAACGCCGTCAACGCCACCTTCGCACGGGATCTTGACATCAGCGAGTTGAGTAGCAGCCTTTGTAAGCGCCGCAATGCACGTGTCACCACAGAGTCCACCGGGATCTTCGACGCAAACCGTCACGAGCTTCATGACAGCGTCTTCATCGAGCGTAGGACACTCCCACGCCGCTGCCGACGCGACCAATGATGCGATGGCAATAAAGGCGAGCTTGATCCCACGTTTCATGGTGATTTTGGTTTTTAACTTGGAGGTAAGAAGTGAGTCCCGGGGCCCGTTATGAGGAATATTTGTTCTGCACGCATCACACACCTGGTCACATGGCGCGCGTACCGTCCAAGAGGAATCCTCGAATCAAATGGCCAGCGACAACAACAACGCTGTTCCACGTTTCACCCAATGTTCAGCACCGAGGCCTCCTGCGTCAAGCTCAATCATGGTGATGAAAGATGGGCGCTCACGTGATCCTGTGCGTACAGGATACATGTAAAGCGGACACTGGTACGTTCTCGCTGATTCACCTGTCTTCTCTCGCTTACGTTCGGTGGGTTTGAAGTGCACTACTGGCATCTTCACGATGAGCTCCATCATGTTTGGTTCACACAAACAGTTGTTTTCATGGTCCCATCCAGCGCCTTCCAAGAACATATCGCGAACATACACGCCGTCATCGGGAGGTGATGAAATGTCGTCGGCGTTTGCGATTGAAAATGAAAATGAGAGCATGTCGATTGGAATGCACTCGCGTCTGGCACTGGTTTGCAACACGGATGTCAAAAAGCACGTTGGATACGTAAAACCTGCGAGCCAGTACGTACTCGGGTACGTCCCGTATGCCCATGTGGACAGCTGCTGAACGCGCTCGACTAAGTCAATCGTCCACGCCGACAATGGTTTCAACGACGGATACGCCTTTAAATATAATTTCGGCACTTTGTTCGCAGCCAACGCGTCAAAGATAGCATCCAGGTCGCTCGACATGACTACAAGTCCCTTGATGCCTTTTCTCAGCTCGCCCAAGCTCGAATGCACGCTAATCAGTAGCGCGTTGTAGCGCTCAATTTCTTGCAATAAATTTACGTGAAGCGGGCTCATGTCGTTGCGCTTGTTCATTGTGATGCCTTCATAGTCTAAGACAGATGGCACGCATCGAGTCATCTCATCGATGATGTTCAGCACACGTGTTTCGGTCTCCGACACTGCATTATTTCCTGAGCCACCACTCGCCGCCGCGTCGTCGTCTGATATTTGGAATTTGGTACACGCATCCAAAATTGCCTGACTTTCGGCAATTAAATAAGAAATATCCGCGTTTGGGTGCTGTCCGAAAGCATCCGCCTGATCGCTCAAAGGTAGTCCATTTACATACTCTCGATGCGATTTAAGTTGAGTAGCATTCAAAGGGATGTGATACACTTTGCCAAGCGAGCCAGCTGTGAGCGAGTACTCGTCGCTCGCGAGAACGTCTTCGCAGAAGAACTGAGCGAGGTACGCTTTAATAACACGGCGATCGATTTCATCCGTAACGCGGCCACCATAATTTGCCTCACCAATCAAGTACCGTAATGCATCCCAAGGTGTCTCTTCGTACCCGTCGAGGTACGATTTGAGCAAGTCGTCGCTGACGCCGAAGTCGGTGTCGTTGAAGTCGTACGCGATGTTCAAGCCAAGCGTACCAAACTTTCGCCGTTCGAGCAACAATGCGTGGAAAAACGACAACGCAAACAATAGTCGTCCATATTTCCTTTTGCTCGAACACTGCGCAAAAGACTCGTCCGAAACGCACGTGGTATACAATCGCGCAAGATTGGCGCGCAGTCCTTTCGGCGGTTCCGTTGTCATCTTCAAGCCTCGCTGTAAAATCGCCAATGGAAAAGCAGGTGTAGGATTTGATGACAACCACAATCTGAAATTCTCGTGCGGTGGGTCATTTTCAAAGTTCTCTATGATGCATTGGAGCTCGGGTAACCAAGATATCATCAAGTGGCAATTCGCCAGAAATACCCAATGGCCTTCCTTGTGGCCGCGAGTAATCAACTCTGTCGCTACCGAAGCTTGTCCCTGTCCAAGTGCTACAGTGAAAAGCTTGTCGCTCATTCCCTTATTTACTGCTAGCTGTTTTAGATTCGCAACAGGATCGACGCCGGCGCTAAGAACGAAAATGCAAGGCGCTGTGCTTGTCGAATCAAAGTACACTTGATTCAAATCCAGCACTGGCGGGTCCACAAATCTTGCACCCAGTTTCTCGCTCACGTAAAGCCGAATCGCGCTTTCGATACGGTCAAGGCGAATAGAACGCAGTAGTAACAATCGCTGCAGATCACTCAGAGCTTCGCTCCAGTGCCCTGGAAGTGCTTGCGTCTCAGGTTTGGGATGACGGAACCACGTTTCCCACTCGCCGACATGAGCCTCGTTGATAGACTGAATCAGAGTGGCTCCAAACACGTCTTTAAAAGTCTGAGATAACTGGACAACCTTTGACCACAACTCAGGCTTTAACCATTGAGATACTTTTACGCTCATTTCAAGTTCTTCCGTCGGTAACCGCGCGCTTGCTCCACCATCGCCGCGTACAAAGAATTCCCATTCTCGCGCGTCAACACCGTCTTGCTCTGCTTGAATACGTATGCACATCTGCAGACTCAAGAGAAGCTTATGTGATTCAAATAACCCACGAGATGTATACCGGTACACAGCATACGTATGATACTCATTCAAAACAGCCAAGCGTTCTTCAACGTCGACGCCATCCGCAGAAGTATTGGTATTGCGTTTTGATTTTGTAATGGAGCTGTCAAACAACGCCGTGTATGAATCTAGACTAAATTGATACATTGTATCGACGTCGGCAAGGCTGTACAGCGTAAAGTACAATATAGTCGCGCGCGTGGCCACAGAAGCATATGCGGCGGAGGCACGCTCAATTTCAACCCCAGTAGTTTCAGCAACCTTCAAACTCGCCGTAACTTCTTCGCTCGTATTCTTCGAACGTGTCAAAGAGTCAATCAATTCAATATTGTCCAGAAGCGATCCAGACGCTCTGCTTAGTAAATCCAAAATCAAATCTTCAAGTTCATTTAATCGTCTTTTGCCTCTAGCCACCTTGACAACAAGCTCATTCTTCTGCGTTGCTAATTCTGGTCTCTCGCGTCGAACAACTAAATCTCTAAGTTGCGCATTAAGGCCTTGCTCCTTCACGGTGAAATTGATCACGGCCAGCTTCGTGCTCACCTCTGGCGTATAATGCGGGTTCATGAGCTTTGAAGTGAAATAAAGTCTGAAGTTCGGCGAATAATCCAAGTCCTTATCTCCAAGCTTTACCGTAATTGCTCCACCCTTTTTCACAAACTGTTTCGCCACTACGTTTTCCAAAATTGGATCAATTGTTTCTTTGACATCTTGAACCAGCACTGGAATACCGAATTGAATGGCATGCTCTATCTGACGTACCATATCAGGCGCAGAAAGTGTAGTCACAATCAATCCATTGGTCATCTCCATTGATTTGATCCACTTGTTTCCTTGTCCTTGCGGGTCCACGAGCAATGGCCAACGATTACCGCGCGTGACAATCACTCCATTCTCCGTACTAAATGAGTCAGATGGTAATCCTTGAATGTTCCAATCTCTAACGTCGGACGGGTTCGCTAAGAATGATGCAAAGTCGAAATCGGCAGTGCACGGTACTTGTGCGCATGTCAACATTGGAATCCAATCGCTCACGAGCGTCTTGCGATATTCACTAGGAAACGCACCGCAGTAGCTCATAAAAGCGGCAGCGATGCACACATCACCAGGTAAACACCTCGTATGGTCATCAATAATCTCGATTGAATCTAACCATCGCTTTTTCTCCCCAGACAAGCCATCCACGAGTGCCTCGGCTCTCTCGAGCTTGAGCTCCAAATCTGCGAGCTCGCTCTCCAGCGCACTTTTGTTCGATGCAGACTTTTCGTACTTTTCCTTGAGCGCTTGAACCTTCGCCAGAACTTCGGCCAAATCAGTTTGCGTTATCGTTAGTGCATCTTGCTTCTGCTTTAATTCGTCCTGGGCCTGCTTGAGCATCATTCGCTTAGGCGCAATCTCCTTCGCAACGTTTCCATAAGAGAACATCGCGTGTACCCACTGGCACAAACCCTTTGCCGCGTTCGAAACCTTGCCAATCACATCAGGCTGATAGTCTGGATTGTTGATGAACTTTGAAATCTTGCTCAGTAAGTTATCTACCAAAATTTCCTTGTCAAAGTTGAGCAAGCGATCCAAGAATGCCGAATCACCGAGCTGTTTCTTTGCTTCTTCCCATGTCGTTGGGCGCTTGAGCACGGTTAGAACACCTTTCAAGCATAACTCAACCAGCGTCGGCGGCTTCACATACGATTTTAATTCTCCGAGATCCTTCTTTGTCAACACGTTCAGCGCGGCTTCTGCAGCTTGTAATGCAGGCATGGCTTCGTCTAGCTTGAGTTGACATTCCTCGGCGATGATGTTCGCTTTTCTTGCCTCTGCTTCGATGCGCTCAGCTTCTGCGCTGACTTTCATACTTTGCTCATCTGCAGCGCGCTTATCTTGAATGATGATTTTTAAAAGTTCTTCGCAATCTCGTTTCGCCTCCGCAACGACGATAGCTTTGTCTTTGCACACGCTTTGCATGTCGCGTACTTGGATTTCAGTTTCGGCAAGTTTGGTCAGACCCCCACGAAGCTTCGAAACTTTCGCGTCAAACTCGCGTTTCTTTTCCACCATCAACTTTTTGTAAAAACTCAAAAATTCAATGTAATTCGTCGGCGTTACGTACATCTTTCGCTTGATTGTCTTGAGCATGACCGCGGCCGTTTTCACTGTTGAAGCGTGGATTTTTCCAAAAATTTCACACAAACTGTCCTTCACGAGGGCATCTATGTTACTATCTTGAAGTTTTCTGGCTGCAACTTCTTTAAGAGCGTCTACTGGCCAATCATTAAACCAATTTATAGTGCAACAGTTCGCAAGACCAGGAAACATTCTTGTACGCTCACGAAAAGCGTCGCCGACGGGTGACATACACAGTACGATGTGCAAATTTTGCATAACTCGTTGCATGAAGAAAGCAAACAATTCTTCGTGTGTTACAGCTCGAACACCTTCTATCTTAGCAATACGTCGCATGTCTTCGCATACACTACTCATGTCATCCTTGCCGAATAGTCCGGGGATTTCGCCTGATGTGAGCGCGTTGTTCACATCTTCAAGAAATGTCTCCTGGACAATTTGCGTATCGTCGAGGACGAAAACCGTAGGCTTACCCGCCACACCCGCCTGTCTATACAAGGTTTTCAAGTCTTCTCGAAATTCAACTTGTTTATAGTTCTTGGTGATCTCTATACTGAAACACTTCATTTCTGCCACGTATGCCGCGAGCCTTGCGAGCGATTTACGTCCACTCCCGCCGACACCAACTAACATCGCATGCCCGCGAGGCTGCGTTAAAATACGATGAATGCGGCACACATGCATTATTGCATCATCGAATAGCACCAAATCCATGGGCGCATTTCCAGATTCCAATCCATAATCTTCTAACTTTTCGTCAAGAAATTCCTTGAGCGCCGACGCATCAACGGCAGCCTCGTATGGCACTACGTCAACGCCTTGGCGCATGAACGACACAAATGGTTGACACTCGTAGAAATCCTCATTTTCAATGATACGCACTGCATGTACGTTATCTTTTGAAAACATGGGTTTAAACAAATCATTCCAAGATGTACCAAGAGCGATACGCATGTTGGTGTCTATTTGCTGCTTCAACCAGCGCGCATCGTTTGCGTCCCAGAGTCTATCACCAAATACACGTAAATTCTCATGAACCCACAGTTGTAAGATTGACTCTCTGGAGTCATAAAATTGTTTTGTCGCTCTAGTCACTCCCTGAATTACTTTTGCAAGATCCCTCGTGTTGAATAGATAGTGACTTTTTGCCGGTGTTGGCAACAGTTCTCGTACGAGCGCGTTGTACACGCTAACTGATGCCTTGACGATGGTACCACCTATGCTCGCCATGGACTGGTCGAATCCGCCTTGCAGCTCTCCTATGATAGTACCATAAATCCGTTCAAGTTGAGCATCTGATGGGTCCGTCATATTTAACACTGCGAAAATTGACATGATGCGCTGGGAAAACTGATTTCGGCCACCGCCTGGTGGCGCCATGGCTGCTAAAAGTTTCATATCATTGATGTGCGTCCGTTCTTGCTTTGCACGATCGTACCAAAATCCATTATCGTTCCAAAGCTTCAACAACTCCAAAGGCGCGATAAAACCAAACTCACTCTTCTTAGGCATGTTCAAGTCGTCAATAGCGAGGATGAGTTTACGGCCACCTGGCGGAGCGAGAACACCTTTTGAGCGCTTTTCTAGCTTGCCTTCGATCGTATCTTGCAGGGAGTTTGAGCTCGTCTGCGCACTGAAAGTGATTCTACTACCGATATACTCGTCGGGCAACTCTTCTAAACACGAATCGATCACCATCGATTTTCCAACTCCGACGTTGCCGACAAGCAATGTATTCATACCCGACTTGAGCAGCAACATTATCAAATGCTTTGTTCGTACTGAATCGACAGTCGGTATCATGATCTTAAAGAATGGTACACCCCCCTGCGGCAGCCTATACGTCGGAACCTTTTGCACCCAAGGTACAAACACATGGCGCGCAGCGTCGTAGAAAAAGTCAAACACTGTCTCATCCGTCGTTGCCGCCGCAGGCGTGTGCGGGAACATCTTCAAAGGCACAACGCGGTGCAAAAAGTTATCAAACCGCAAGCGACTCGCGTGATCGATAGATCCTCCTATAGACCAAATAAGGCAAAACACAAAAGTGGATTCAACGTCGTGCTTGATGACATCAGTCTCATCATCTACGTCGACCGCGATGTCGTGGGCGTCAAACAGCGTTGTGAGCTGTCTGACCGATGCTAAATCGTCCGTGGGCACGAGTTCAGTGCACTTTGATCGACGGAAATCCAAAGTGTCACCGATGTACTTGTCAACGCATTTTCTTAACGCTGCGTCCAGCACTTCTGCGCTACCATGTTCTCGGCGAGTCTCCAACCAACTCTGCACAAATGGACGCCAGCCAAGGTCCTCTACATTGAAGTAAATCATTCCGGCGCGCGAAACGGTCGCTGGCGAAGCTTGGGATAGATCTTCTACTTCAAACAATATCGATACCTGTGGCGACATCATGATGCGCTCACCGGAGAGCAAGGTCAACAGCTTGTTGTCGTCGAGTAACGTATTCATGCTTTCAATCCAAAGCGTATCCACTGGACCATCCATCAAAATCCACTTTTGATTTGCAGAATCATCCTTACACACGTTACGCATAATTTTTGCTAGTACTCCATCTGTCCATTCGTGCGTGGCTTCGTCAAACGATCCATAAAGTTCATCGTTTGAAAGTGCAAGTGGGTTGATAGGGTACACCTCGACGTTTTGAAATTGTTCACTTTGACCGTGTTGAGTACGCTTCAAGCGTGCCATGGCTCTAATCAAAATCTCCCATGCTCGCGTCTTTCCCGATCCAGTCTTGCCCACAATCATATTTCCGTGGCGAGCACACTTGCAATCGAATATTTGAATAATTTTTGATATCCACGCATCAACAGCTTGCAAATTGTTCAATTTGCACTCCTCTATTAGTGCATCTCTAAGAATAGCTGAATCCTCTTGAGGTGCGTTGACGTCTGGAAATAAATCCGATAAGAGCGCTTTGAAGAGAGGTATATCTATGTATACCAATTTCGGGATTATCAAATCACGCATAGCGTTGAAGAGAATGAGTTGCTCATCCGTCTCGGGTGCCTCCCGCTTCATCGTCCCAGCCGCGCGTGAGATTGGTATGATGAAAGAGCGCAGTGTGTAATCATAGTGATCTTGCTTGCTTAGCTGCTGTTGACTCAACTCCATGATTGCAACCATTTTCTTTGCCAATGGCTTCGCGTTTGTAAAACCTTCGCTAAACATCATGATTTCTGCAATCAAACAGAAATCAGGCACCATCATGCTTACCGGTCTTACGATGGCTTTCAAATTATCAGGAAGCTCGGCGCGTCCAGCGTAGCCCGGATTCATGGTGACAAAAACACCACACGATGGGATTAAGCGAATATGCTGTCCTTCAAAATCAAATGACTTGAGATTTTGCTTAACAGCAGCCATGACAACACTTATCTGCGTCGCAACAACGGACAACACTTCCACAGTAATACGGTTGAATTCATCCAAGCAAGCCCAAGCACCAGTTTGAGCTAAACCACTAAACATCTTACCCGTCATTTTGTAATCAACGCCATCTGAGCAGTTGAACACGATAACGTAACGAGCCAACGCTTTACCGAAATCTTTCACAGTCTCTGTCTTACCAGTACCGGCGGGTCCTAAAGGATTGCCTCCGCGACGCGTAAACATAGCGGCGCCTAAAGTCATGTAGCAACGATCAGTGAGTGGTGTTACCACGAGACGGCCATTATTACCCTGATATTCATATCCATAATCGAAAACACTCAGTACTTGCTTGACTGTACAGTGCCTAGTCTCACGATCCCAGTAAAATCGCAACTGCGAAACCCATTCAAAATCACTCGGTGATGAACATTTATTCTTGATAAGTTTCTCGATCGCGTCTCTCGCGTGAACTTCAATAGTTATAAGTGCCGTGACTTTCTTTCGTGTAACTTTATCCAGTGACGTACGCGTTAGTGCTACAAGTTTGTTCAGATATTGAATCCATTTGCGTCGCAACTTCTTGAGCGCCTCTTTGACGTTGTCTGGTTCTCTCAAAGCACGCTCGCACTCCATGGTCCACGAAATGCACCCGGCAGTAATAAGCATTTGTCCAGGATTATCTTTAACCCACTTATCCTTCTTTACTCCTTTCGATCGACATTGTTCAAATGTACTAGCGAGATGCGTTCGTGTCGCCGAGTACATGGCAGCCTCAACTGTATTCAACCAGTCTTCTGGGCGTCCTTCAGTTCGGATAGGGATGTCAAAAGGGATAATTTCTCCATCGGGCGAGCACATCGCAACCGATTCGCAATGGCGCCTACCAATTAATGGGTCGGGGGCGTGCATTTCTAATCGCTTGATGCCTTCAAACATGCCCTTCAAATGTGGCTGAATGTTCTCTGGTTCGTTCGCTTGCCCAAGAATTTGTAACAAATCATCATTACTCAAGAAGTAAAACCGTGGAAACATTTGCCGTTTAGATTCGAGATAGTCATCGAGCGACTTTTGAATAAGCTCGAGTTCGCTGTCCATTTCCGTGAGCTGAGTCAGCAAAGTAGTGTCCGGATCGCCGCTAATATCTGGAGAGCGCATCGATGCGCACGCCATTAAAACGTTGCGCGTAGAGTGCATCTTTTGCATCACCTTGATGAATCGCGTGTTGATGTTATTGAATATTTCGGTTTCACTGGGAAGTTGTCGAGCGATGTCTTCGCTGCCGACAAATATATTCTCTAAATACATCCACGCCAGCTGAACTTTAAGAATCATTTCAATGACATCGTTTACCAATGTCAGAGCCTTTTCCCAAACAATAATCGTATGCTCGAAAACTGCAAAGAACTTACTCGCTTTCAAAGTACTCAATGTTACGGTTTGATCTTCCAAGCATGTAAATATCTCCTCTGCGCTTCTTAGCTTGATGATGTCTTCGCGTCCGTCTTTGAAGGGACCCATGTCTAGAGCCAAATCCACCCAAGTATTTGCAATATTGCGTAGAGTATTTTCAACGGAAAGTTCTTTCGTTGCATCATTACTAATTTCTGAGATGTTTTCCGCGTAATTATCAAGTCCGAGCTCAACAACTTTATCCAGTGTAAATTCATCGCTCGTTGGATCAAAACGTTGTCCGCATTCATTCATCACCAGCTCCCAATGTCTCTGCCGCACCGCTGGATTTCTCATGTCGATGATGAGAGGCATTATCCGCTTAAACGAATCCACTGTCTCTTTCAAACTAACCCACGTTCCCCAACTCTTGATCCTTCCACGCCCTAGTTTAGTGATTTGCTTATACAGTACTGTTGCGCGCGTCTCCATGGATGCGATGTTAAGGTCTTCAAACTTCCCGTCTTTCCATCCTTCATACATAGTAATCCAATCGCGCACGATGCCCCACACAGACTTGAGGTACTCCAAGTCGTGCGCAATATCATTTAATTCTGTGAGTACTGGTTTCGATAACTGCTCAAACACAACCAAGCCATTTGTGATTACTCCTTGTCGACGGTCAAACACCTCAAGCTCCTCGTCAACTAAACTAATATACGCCAACGCCTTGTCGCAAGCATCTCGAGTGCAAGCCGGGTGCACGTGTAGTGGCGCTAATCTTTCAAATTTGCCTTTATATTCACGTGTATCTCTCTCAAGCTCTACAATCGACGCCTGCAATTCACTCTTGAACACATCTTTCACGTCTCGCAACTCAGATTCTATTTGAGTCAATGAATCTTTAAAGCTAACGAAACGGTCGTCAATTGCCTCTAGACGATCAGATTGATCGATTGGTACGTCAATGAACTTGTTCAAGATTTCATAACTCTGGCGAGGTTTATCGAAAGTGAGCGCAATCGATTCAACATCGCTCTGCGCGCGTTTCAAGTCAGAGCAAAGAGTAACGAGCTCATCAATATCAACCGGCGAGCCACCAAAACGCTGGATGCTCTTTTCGAAATACTGCAATACATCCTCGACTTCAACGACTGCTTTCGACTGCAGCGAGTTTACCATATTGTCGATGTACTGTTGCGATAATGCGATCAGGCTTTGTTTTAGATGACCGCATTCAACGCGCAAAAAACCAACCACGTGCGTGTTCTCCTCGCTCTTCACTTCTTCGATAGACTCTTGAAAGCGGCGAATCTCGTGCCCGATAATGCAACTGTCACTCATATCGACTTCATTAGGACACCATAAGTGACGATAGCGATCAGTCCAAATCTTTGCATAACCAAGTAGCTCATCGATGACACTGGTTGCGTTCTTCATAACGCTCTCCTTAACTTTAGTGATAATCTCGCTATTATCTCGAAGAACTACCGCGCCCGCTGGCATAAACCTGAATACATCAAGCACCTTCTCAAAAGTCGCATTCAATAGTTCATAAATGTCCGACGGTGCCGGCGTCATTTCCACTGTGCGACTGCTACATCGTGAAAGATCCATAATCACAATTAAGAGAGGCTTCTGAGGAACGTCGCGTGCCTCCTGCTGGCCTAAAGTAGAGTGCATATGACTCAACGATCGAAGCAAAATCTTGCGCATTGCACGCGAGACAGCACTTTCGACATCTTGCACATAGTCATTCCAAGTCGACAACGACTCATTTACGTCCACGTCGCCGATGATTTTCCTTTGCTTTGAAAGCGTATTGTTCACAATTTCACGTGCACTCAAGCATTCGTGCCGGAGCACTTCCGTACAGCGCTCATAATCTGTCGCAAATTCATTTGCGTTGCTCGCGTCATCACTCTCTCGTTGTGCAGATAAATTGGAAAATTCATCCAACACGGCGTCGAGAGCCTCCCGCGCCTCTTTAAAATGATCAACATTTTCAGCCAAAAATGAACAAAAATTATCAGCTTCTTCATAAAACTCGTCTATAATCTTGTATGGAGAATTCCAACTCAACGTGGTCGCTGCTCTCCTGAAAAGACTCGATAGTATGTCAACGTTACGGGCAAATAGTTTGCTTACGTGCGCGTCGGAGTGCATCCCTCGCAAGAGCACGTTGTGCCTGTCGACGAGCTCAAGTAATCTCCCTCGCAATTCACCGTGCGTTGTATTTATACTCCCAAAAGCGATATCGCGTACGTGATCTGGAACTTCTCGAGCCATGGATGCGAAACCGCGCGCGTCCTGGCATGCCGTTTCAACGTCGGCGGCGTACAATACGTCGTAAAATCCGTCATCATTGATTTCAAGCAAGTTTGTTTCCAATCGATCGCTAACGTCCATTTTCGACATTGTACTGATCCAATCTTGATACTTTTCGTTTATGAATGACTCAATCTGTGGCACTGTGATGTCATATACAGAATTCAAGTCGAAAATTTCCGGTAAACGTGGCAGCTCGCTATCTGCAAACGCGCCGCGAAGAACCGCAAAGTCATTTTCCAGCCTCGATAACAGTTTTGATGCCCAATGAACCGCACCGAATGCACGAGAATGCTCGCTTTGAATTGGAGGATTCTGTCTGTTTACGTCAAAATGCCGTTTCACTTCATGGAGCTCGTCAGCAAACATCGAGTATGTGTGCGACGCGTGCGTCTCGACGGCGCGCTTTATGGTGTCGCGGCGAGCAATGTTCGCAAACAGCAATTGTAAAAGCTCAACTCTAGAAGTCAAATCAGGAGCGCTATCAAATGCCTCAGTAACAAATGAGCATAATTTAACTTCAAGCATTCGTATTCGACTTTTAAACGTTGCAAAGTCTTCATGCCAGGACATCATTGACACATCTAAAATGTCGTAGCGAATGGCGTCGTTCAAACCATCAATGGCGACGGTTACGAAAGCCTTGCGAATGACGCGCAAGCTGCGATCGAAATCATACCGCACAATTCCCTCAGTGCTGGGAAATGCGCGCCCGTGCGTAGGAGCAAACTGATCTTGTGCGCCGCATATTTCAAGTAGATCTTTGCATCGATGAGTAAAAGCATCAATGTGTGAAAACATTGTCGACACTCCTTCGCGATGCTCTGCACTCGCACCGGATGAGCGTTCAAAGTACGTGGTTTTCCAATTTTCACCAACGGTAGCTGCGCGACGCAAGATGGATACTGTGGTTTCATACGCTTCATCCGAGACGCTTTCCTTGTGCAAAATGTTTTCCAACTTGAGCTCAGCTCTACACATGGACATAATTTCATTCGCCACACTCTTCATCAACAACAAATATTGTTCGCTCAGTGCGTCGGCGTATCCGTCGTCGTCCGCCGTATTCACCACCTCCGCCCATGCGAGATTCATATCGTCAGCGAGCCGCGGAAAAACGTTTTCGATATTCTCTAAACAGCTGGCACTGAGTGTCTCACAAATCGATTGAACGCGGGCAATCATAGAATTCGCTTGTTTAGCGACAACTACGGAATAATCGATGAGCTTTTCATACGTTGCGATATCGTCACACAGATAATTGGCGTTTTTCTGCGCTCTGAGTTTCACTAAAATCGTTCGCACATTCAAACTTGATAATTGTGCTTGAAGTTCGCATAAGTTTGCTTCGCGCTCGCGCCAATACCACAGAAAATGTGACAAGGCGGAATTTGGGCTTTCGTCGACACGGAGAGTCGAAGCCTGTCGAATTTGTCGAGCCCAATTCGTCACGATGGCTTCGATATGCGCACCTGTGTGTTCATCTGGAACATATAAAACTGTGCGCGTTGTATTTGACGCATCAACGAGCTTAGACATGAACGCGTGCGTATGCGCGATGATATCAATCGAGCCATCGCTGTTACGCTTTGACTCACGCTGGACGACAGAAGAGTACAAACCTCCCATGAATTGCTGTAATGTGTGTAGCGACGTTGAACTCGAGCCCATGTGGACGACAGCCACGTCGTTGCCAAAAGATTGGCGGTGTAAAATCACACGCTCGCGGAACATTGACGCTTGGAGGCTCTCAGGCATGCGAAACAGCGCGGAAATGCATCCGCCAGTGTTGACTGGCAGGCTTGACGCGAGATAAATAAACCCATCGCCACGCGTGTATGCAAACATAACACGTGAATTATGCACAACGCCGTCGAAAAAATCATCCATCATACCCACATGTTCCTAAGGAAGCGCACCAAATCAATATAAAACACGCAATGGTGAGTCAAACCGAGCACCGCGACACCGTAGTGAACGGTATTTCACAAATACGAACCTCGATCACTGACAGCGCGACTCGGGAGTCTGTTTCACCGAGACGACTCGCACGACGTGGACTATCGCAATCACTGAACACGTGATGCGCCACGCGTGAGTAAATCCATCGCGTCCAAGCATCGAAATTGTCGCCACCTTGCAATGCCACCGAGGGCGCGCGAGGCCAATCGTCACGGGCGTCATCCTCGGCGTCGACGGCGACGGCGTCGTCGACGACTACGGGCAGAACTGAGGTCGTCATCACACGTCGCGTCGCGCACGTCTGTTCGTCGCCGATTGCCGCACGCGCGTCGAGGAGTGAAGTTGAGTGTGAATAGAATATTTATAGCGAGGCGTGTTGACGCCCGGGGGGCACAGCCCGTGCCGTCGCCACACGCACGCGCGCACGTGCGCCTGCGGGCGACGCACCGCTTCGACCGCGCCAGATGCAACGAACGGTAACGATGAGAAAGCCGGCGTGCGCACCGCCGCGAGGGGGCTTCGTTCGCACCGGCGCGCGCGCAACGGCGAGCGATTTCGATCAACACGTGCGAACGATGCGGGGGGAGTGTGGACGGTCGAGGTACGCGAAGAGGTTGCGCGAGGCGCGTCGACAAGCGGCCCGCGACGTTCTTCAACGACATGTTCTCATCGTTGGTGAGCCTGGAACCATGAAGACGGATGCGATGAAACTCGTGCACTTTGGATCGTCGAGACGACGCGATTCAATGCAAATGTTGGATTGCGGGAGAATGCTTAAGTTACGCGAGATCGGAGCAGGAGGGACGGCAAAGGCGGCCCTGGAGGCGCTCATAGACGCCGAGACGCGAGTAATGGACGACATACAGGAAGCGTTTGAAAGCCATGAACAGGGCGGTAGTTTGCTTCTTCGCGACGTAGACCTTCTTCCAGAGAGTGCCCAGCAGGTACTCAACGATGCGTTGCGTGGAGAGTCCCTTCGACCGGTATCTGAGCGAATCCGTGTGGTGATGACGTCTTCATGCGCCGTGCCGCTTGTTGCAAAAGATTTTGATGATATTTCGCTTACCACAGTGCGAATTCCGCCTTTACGCGTCCGTCGTGCCGATATCGAGGACGAGGCACATTTCTTTTTGCGTCAAATGGCAGTCGAGCAAGACAATCCCAGAAAGTTTGTAGTTAGCGGTGATGGCGTTCGAGCGTTACAGGCGCATGACTGGCCGGGTAATGAGGAAGAGCTGGAGGTCGTTCTACGCAGAGCTGTGGTCCAGATGAACGCACAGCAAAGTCGAGAACGAATGCTCGTCGAATCCAAAGACTCTCCCTTGGTGATATCGAGAGAGGTGCTCTGGCCGGGCTCAAAGCTCGCCTACGGCGGTCATCGCTCAGGAACCGGCTACAGACTTAACTTGTTTTCCATTCTTCCATGGACGCAGTCGCTGTTGCGATCGTCTCTTTGGAATGGGCAATTCCAGAGCAACTTCGTCGTGCCGGTGTTCGTGTTGTTGAACCTCGGGTTAATTTTCGGACCGCAAAGTCGAGACGCTAATGTCTTTTTGAACGTTTTTTGGTGCTGGTGGTGGCCCGGGATCTTAATCACTTACCCCCTAGTAGGGCGCATGTGGTGCGCAGTCTGCCCTTTCATGTCAGTAGGCACGCTTGCACAACGCATCGTGACTAAGCTCGGGTTCAAACTTCGTAGATTCCCGAATGAGGCGTTCGCGCAGTTCGGTGGATGGTTTTTAGTAGTTTTGTTTGCTGGCATTTTGATGTGGGAGGAGTTGTGGGACCTCGAAGACCACGCGAGGTTATCGAGTTCGCTTCTGCTCCTTATAACGGCGGGCGCTGTGATTGGGAGCATTTTCTACGAGCATCGCGTTTGGTGTCGATACCTTTGTCCTATAGGAGGAATGAACGGCTTGTTTGCAAAAATTTCTGCGACAGAGCTTCGTGCTGAGCAAGGTGTTTGCTCTGCGCAGTGCTCAAGCTATGGGTGTTACAAGGGTGGGCCCGCAGTGCCCCCAAACGGCATGGAGACTGAGGGCTGCCCAATGGGGTTACACCCCGCACAACTTCGTGATAACCATGATTGCGTGTTGTGTGGTTCATGCGTTCAAGCTTGCCCACATGGTAGTGTCCGTTTCAATCTTCGACCGCCGGGAATTGATCTTTGGACAACGAATCAACCGAGCGCGCACGAAGTGGGACTTCTATTTTTGCTTCTTGGGGCAGCATTTTGCCATCGTCTTCCGGAGACTGCAGTGCATCTCGGTCAGTTTGCTGATGAAGTTGTTAGCTCCACAGCGCAGACGCACAGTGTCACGTCGACTCAATTTCAAATGCATGCCGCTGCCGCTGTTTGTGCTCTAGTGTACCCAGGGACCCTCGCGTTTGCATCCCACGCCTTGAGCAACACGATCCACGAGAAATCAGCCGATGCGCGTGCGTGTCAACCTCAAGCTTTTGTAGAAGAGGCGTACGCGTATTTGCCTTTATGCTGGCTCGGGCTCCTCGCTCATTTCTTGGATATTGGATTAGGCGAAGCTGGTAAGGTGTTGCCCGTAGCGGCTCGTTCTTTTGGTTTCGAAAGCATCGCTACAAGCGGTTTTCTACCTGAATTGGTCGCAGACGAGCACGTAATTTCCTTTTGTCAAGGAACTTGCATTCTCGCCGGCACAGCATGGAGCCTTGTTTTGCTCCGCTACAACGCCAAGCGGACCTGGAAAGAGATCGCGCCGCAAACGCTTGCGATTGTCCTGCTCGGTTCGCAACTGTGGGATCTTATCGTAATGTGAGTTAGATTGCTTTAAGCACCGCATTCGGGTGCATGCGTGATGGCTGCGTGTTATTTGTGCGTGTCAACGACGCACAAGAATGGCGTGAACGATATAGCTTGCCTAAACTAAACTTCCAATTGTGTATGTTTGTGTATGTTTGTGTACTAGTACCGGTACGTTTGTAATATACTGATGCATCGCTTGCGGAGCGCGCTGCACTCGCTCGGCGCGTTTTTCGGAGAAGACTCGGATGCGCAAGCACCGTTCAGACTAGGCGGCCAATCGTTTCACGATTTAGTGGAAGAAGCAGACTTGTGTTTTGTTAGCAATGCTGCTGCGCATGCGCCGCTCGCAGCGAAGGTGCTTGTGGCACACGACGCAAACATTCTAGAATCGCTACAGCTCGCGACAGAAGGCGTAGAAGGACGAATGACATGGAGCAAGTGCGTTATCGAAGCCTTGGAGGACGTCAAATCGACGAAACTCGAATCGCTCGGTCTCGGGCGCTGGTTCTGACCAAGCGCAAATCATTGTTATTGTTGTAATTCGTATGTACACGAGATTGATTTCTTGCTTTTTTTGCGACGACGAATGGACAGTGGTATTTTTTTTGCCAAAACGAGTACTCTCAGGTCTGGCGCGGGTGGCGTACGCGCCTGGCGTACGTTTTTTAGGGGTTTGGGTCGGTGATACACTTCCGGTTCTGGTGGCGTCAAAAGCCCTAAAAATAAGAGGTTTTGAGTTTAGGGTTTAGGGTTTAGGGTTTAGGGTTTAGGGTTTAGGGTTTAGGGTTTAGGGTTTAGGGTTTAGGGTTTAGGGTTTAGGGTTTAGGGTTTAGGG
>WMKK01000014.1:0-297905 GCA_012295225.1 Ostreococcus mediterraneus
CTACGAGCACCTTCGCCGCGAGCGGCGCATGCGCAGCGACGTTGCTAACAAAACACAAGTCTGCTTCTTCCACTAAATCGTGAAACGATTGGCCGCCTAGTCTGAACGGTGCTTTGAAAAGCGTTTTCCCAACCTCATCCAGTTTGTCATAAACAATCTCGCCGCCACATACATGAGTGATGCTTTCTCTGATGTCTCGCTGCGCACCCACCAAGTGCTCGGTGTCTATCCACGACGTCGGCGTGACATGCAAAGCGTAATCGAGTCTCCGGTCACACGTGTACTGAATTAGCGCAAGTGCTAAGTGTTTGTAGAAGCCCTTGAACGGGCTAGCACTTGCGTCGATATTTGACGTGTTCGCAAATTCTCTGATCACCGCCAGACGCTTGGCGTGTTTCGCAACAATTTTTCTCACTTCTTCATTCACGAATTCGATACTGCCAATCGGGTTGCCTGCGAATACAATGCCTTCCGTCGCGATTCGAAATCCTGATAGTCTTTCTGCCAAGTTCTTCTCTTCACCATAAAGTTTGATCTGACGCTCCTTGTTTTGCGGGGGGTGAAAGATGTGTTCTTTCACTTGCAGGGCGGCATCTTGCTCGAGTCTTCGCACGAGACACTTCGCGAACGCCAAAATCTGTAATCGCAGACGGTGGGTTCAGACGCGAGCCACACGAACTGCGCAACGAACAAAACGAATGAAAGAAACAAATGAAATGAATGGTTCTGCCCGTATTAGGCGGAGGAGGCGTGGGCAGAGCGAGCAATCTCTCGCGAGAAAGCTCCCGTCGATGCCCACCATGAGAAAGAATACACTCGTCAACGTAGTGTAGGAGCTTTGAAATAATACTCCGGGAGCGCCATGCGCGCCACGTAAAACATAAATGCGTGCGAGGTAATCATTACAAGCACGCGAAAGTAAACGAAAAACGTACATAAAAGTGTCAGTTCATAATAAACGTATATGAACCGCCTTATGCCGTATAGTTATAACGAACCGACATTGCGGTGGACTCGTTTCATGCAAGGAGCAAAACAGATCTAGTTCACAGTGTTTCTTGATGGTGTTCCGCCTTTTTCAGACGAAGCGTGTTCTTGAATCTTCAACGGGTGGTGATCCGTTGAAGTGGTTGAGTCACACTCAATGCGTATGATAATTTAGCACCAACGCTTTAGTAGTATTGTGCGTCGCGTTTGATGGCGGCGTCGATTTCGGCGTTGGTGATAGTCAAGGCGGTGACGCTTTCTATGCTGGCGTTTGCCGTTTCGAAACCACCGGAATACCAATCCTCGTCCACTGGGCGGTAATTGACGATCGTCTTCTTCTTGACGACGAACTTTATTTGAGCGCCTAGCGAGTCCGGCTTGCCGTCGGCGCTCTTGAACAACGCCCACGCGCAGAAGAAGTCGTACTCGCGCTCGCCGCTGCCGTATCGCGCGGTCTTGATGCCCGCGCCTTGATCGCCTTCGGATAGGATGATGTGACAGCACTTCGATTTGGGCGCCATCTCGGCTGCCTTGCGTCCGCACACACCCTTGTTGGCGAATTTCATCGCCATCTCGATACATTCTTCAATCTCGTCCGCCGGCCAGTTGGCGAACTCTTGAGCCTTGCGCACGGGCCCCTTGCCGCTCGCTTGCGCGGCGTCGAGGGTCATCGTCCAGATCGCGCTCATACCCGGAGCGTTGGGATCGGTGAGATGTTCTCCGCACATCGCGGCGACGGCATCGTTAGAGTCTCTGGAACTTCCACCGCCAATTGTGTCGCCGCACATCGGCTCGCCGTCCTCGTCCATATAAATCACGCCTCGTGGACGAATACGAATAGAAAAGCTGTGCGTGCCGGCGCCGACCTTCGCCATGAGTTGCGCCCATTTAGCCATCAAGCTGTGCACGTACGTGAGCTTGTCGTCGCCCATCAACGCGTTATCCACATCGTTCGCCATGAGCGGCAAGTACACATACCCGTCGTCAGACGCCCAGCGGTTGTCCTGCACGATGGTGGCCCAAGGTTTGGAACCGTCGCTCGGGCCTTTCTTCAAAAAGTCCTTCATCCAAAGTTCGCCTTCCATCGTGCCTTTCACCGCGGCATCGATCGCCTTGTCGCGCGACAAGTTCGCGTCGCTGCCGTAGCATACATGCCCGTCCGTGCGAGCCTCGCCGTCGACTTCCAGGTACACGTCCACGGCGTGCACTCGCGGCAGAATCGCGTTCGCGCCACCGCTAGATTTCACGCAGCCCACGGGCATCGATATCGGCGCGCCTTGGCAATACCACAGTTGCAATTCGTTCTCGCTCACGTCCACCGTGGCCCCGTTCAAGGGCTTGGCATCCTTGCTGACTGTGCATTCAGCCTTGTTGACGTACATGAAACAATTGTGCGTCCCGCCCGGCGACAGCCCGAACGCCTTGGCGAGCGTGTGCGATCCACCGCGCAAGTCCACGAGTTTACTGAACGGTTTTCCCGCGCCGTTAGTGTCGAACGTCGCCTTGCTCGTCAGGAACGACAGCGATTCTTCGCTCGACATCGCGTACGGGCCTTGCGCTGGCAACGCCGCGAGGTTGACGCCCGCGGCGTCGAGCACGCTCATGCACGGACCCATGATGAGAGAGTGAAAGGTGTTTGTTCGTTCGTGTCGGTTCGCGCGGCGCACGTCGCTGCGTCGCGCGTGTCGTGGTGTGCCGCACGCGCGCGCGCGCGATTGGGAATTCTAGATACTGTTGAAAACTCCGCCGGGTACACTGATTGAAGCGCCGTACCTGATAGTTTTGGACAAATACCACAATCATTTTCATTTTCGTGTTCGCCTTGACAGCAAGTTTCATGACCTTTTTCGCCGAAGTACCACGTTTTCAAAAGTACATACATCGATTGATGCGCTACTGGTATGTTTTTACGCTGTCTACTATTAAAACATCCGCTTTCTGCGGCAGCGGAGCGCTTCACTACTTCGTCATTGACGCGTAAAGAATGATCCACGCCAGCTGGCGGCGAGCGTCCTGTAGCATCCGCATGCACGTCGTTTCATCGCGCGTGAGCTGCTCGATGGCTACGCGAATGACGTCATCGAATCCGTCTATGGCGTCTACACCTTGCACAACGTTCGTGGATGTTTCTTTCGCGGCTTCGATCAACACTTTGATGTCGTCATCCATCCCTGTGAGTTTCGCTCGCACTTGCGAGGCAACACGCGCCGCATCGTTGCCATCTCCAGATGTCAAGGTCTTCGCTATGCTTTCTATGCGCTCGAGTACTGCGGTAGTGAGTTCAGCCAAGCCTCTACACACAAAGTCATCCCTTAGCTCATCCAATCCATCTTCTAGGGTAGCAAGAATCGCCGCGTGCTTGGAGGAATCTGGGATTGACGTGCTCGTACCTCTCATCATGATGGCCAGTGTATCCGACGTTTGCCGCGCGCTCGCGTCGAAGCGCTCAATCAAAGATGTGAGGACTTCTGCTGAAAGGTTTCCGCGATCTTCGCTGCAATCTTCAACATCGAGTTGCACGGCAACGAATGTTGCTGATGCGCCGCTCGCAGAAGGTGACACGGGATCGTACGCCGCGCCTGAAAGAATCGATTCGATGCGTTGAAGGTCCTCTCGCACTGATTTTTGCTCGTCTTCTGATGTCTCTGCGAATAAATCTTCTATCGCACGCTCAGACGCTGATTCTATGTACGCTCGATGTGCGTCGGCGCCATAATCAACGAGCTTTTCAAGCAAAATTTCATCGGCGCCATCTCTTTCGTCGCCGGTGAGCGCATCCGTGGTAATCTTGACAACGTTTGTCAACGCGTTCAGCGCGTTACCAGAAAATACTTGAGCCTTACCCTTGACATTTGTAGCAAAAGCTCGAGGGTCGTTCGCCGCATTCTCAAGAACATGTTCTGCTTTCTCGAGTACCTTTTGTGCGCCCCGCGCGGCACCGCCAAATGCTGCCCAAGCGCTAGAGGCAAATGTTTCAGCCAATCGAACGGCATCCGCGGCGCTTGGCCCGTCGTCGTTGTCGTCGTCACTGGCGATTCTATCACCACGAAAGGGCGTGGTTGCATGCGAGTTACCCATGACGTCTTCACCAGTAACGTGTGCACCAAGCTCCTTCAAATCGCGTCTCAACGTTGAAACCACGTCGCTCTTTGAAGCTTTGTCAATCGTTTGCTTGGCGAGCGAAAACGACGCTGACGCCCAAGACCCGAAAGATGCACCAAACGACACATCCGAACGAGATTCTGACGGCATCAACGATTCACGTGCTTGCTCGTGTTGGTCAGGCGACCCGCGCACTTCCTTCACGGCAAATTTCTCCTCTTCTTTTCCCTTATTGTCGACCGTGACGCACTCGCCTCCCTCCTCGCGCACGTGCGCGTCGTCTCCATTATCAGTGACATCTACGCCGCCGCCGTGGTCGCCGTCACCGTCACATCCCGCGTCGTCGTCGTCGTCGAACAGGACGCCACCACCTTCTTCGTCCTCCTCCTCAACGTCGTGTTGGTCGACGACGTCGTTCACATCGTCGTCGTCGGATGAATCCAACCACGCATCGATGTCATCGTCATCCACGTCAGACATCACGCGCGTGCGAATGAAGCGCTTAGTCCCCGTCGCGCGCGCGCGCGTATGCGGCACGTCTACAAGCCAAGCACCGTCAATCCTCATTTTTGCGCACGCGTGATGAACGGCAGCGATAGAACTCCGTTATCATCTAAGGCGATCGTGGAAACGAAACAACAGGTATGGGAAGAGGGCGTCGTCGATCAGTGTACGCGCGAGTGATCTAGACGACGACAGTAGTCGCGCGCGAGATACCAGACACTCATTACTCTTAATCTTTGTCGTTGTCACAGGGAGAGAGCACTTCGCGCGCAAGTAGCGGTGGGTTAGTGCGAGCGTTAAAGCAATGGCGGCCTTTGAAGACGCCGCGTACGACGTCGACGTTGGTGCTGTACGTTTTAGGTTTATACGTCGCTTTCTACGCTCGCGCACCCGTGCAAATTACAGATGCCATGGCGACGGCGTATGAAACGAGACTGCGCGAAGTAGACACTGAGTTTGGCGAATCGCTGACCTCGGCTTTGAGGGATCATCGTCAGGCTGAGATGCGTGTGCGTGAGTTGACGCCATTTATGTGGCGTATACGTGCGAGCGGTGGGACACGTATGAGGATTGATGAAGCAAAGCGCGAGGCGAGGAAAACGTTCAACAAACTGCGCGCCGAGGAAAGGAAACGCGACGAGGCCATGCGCCTGGCTCGCTCCGAGCTTGGTTTGTGGTCGGATCTTGGAGTTGGCGACGCTAAAGCACTATTCAAAAAGTCTTACGAGCGCGGGAAAGTGTTTGCGACGCGTTCAACCTTTTGGGATGGTCTGTCTCTCATGCTTCGCGGCAAATCGGATGAAAGCACGGTGAGCTTTTTCCTGCGATGGGGGATGATCGTGCTGTCCAATTTTACTGTCGGTATGATAAGCGCGATTGTGGGGTTCGCGTTTGCGCTCCCAAGTTTGATTGGTTCGTTCAGCGTTTCGCTTTGGTCGGCGACGCTATTTTATATTATAGCTTTAGTGTCGGCAATGGCTGTCGTCGCGAGTATCCTGTTTGCGATGTATGGCACGGCTGCTGGTTCCGCGTACGTTCTCGTGAAGCATGCAGGTCCGGCGCTCGCACGTCTCGATGATGCCGACGCGCGGCGTCGGCAGAGAATTGACCAGCGCGCATACAATCGTCGCCCGCACTACGAATGAACACGCAAGTGTGTAATCCCATGTATGCGCGCATTCTTCATTCCACATTGCACGACGCACTCATCCCTATTCACGACGCAAACAAAGCCAATGAAAACCTGCCGAGCAAGTCATTTGATCACCACTCTACTCATCGTTGCCTGCTGCGCACCGACTGATGCGTTCCAACTTTTTCAGCGCTCTCGCCAGTCTCCTCTGAATTCTGGCTCCGAGACATCGTCCGGCGAGTGCGCCTCATCAAGCCAAGATACTTCCGGATTAGACGTCGACGCGGCCCTTGCGAATGTAAAAGGCCTGATGCACAGCGCGATCGACAACTTACGAACGTTTGAGCAGTCATTCTTTTCGATGGTTCCAGCCATAGAAGAGAAACGCGAGACGAACGACGTCGACATTGACAGCGCGCCATTGTCACAGCTGTTCTCGAGAATTTGGGCTCGCTCAGCTATGGATGTTGTCGAAACCGACCGCGATATAACATTCACTGCGGACGTTCCGGGCATTGACGCCTCATCGTTGCATGTCGATGTTGTTTCGCCATCGAACATCCTAACGATTCGCGGCGAGCGAGAAAAGGTACGAGGCGAAAGCAGCGATGAAAAAGTTTTGACGCGCACAATCCAACGTCATTCGGGACGTTTTGTCAACAAGTACATTTTGCCGCGCGAGGCTAATATCGACAGTGTCACGGCTACCATAAAAAACGGCGTGCTCGTCGTTCGAGTGGCGAAGAGTGAGAAGGAAAAGACGCACGTTAGACGCGTTCAAATCAGTACCGAGGGCGACATCAAAAGGAACTAATCTGTTCAACGCACGCTCGGCGCTGTACAAGAAAAAGCGTCGAAATGAATGATACGATGACTCGTTACTTAGAGTAGAATTACAAATTTCAAACTAAGAAGACGCTTTGTCGTCTTCCACCTTGATCCCGTCCTCATCAGAAGTACTCGCCGCCGCGTCTCGATCCTCAAAACTCGTTGGAACTTTTTGTTGCTGCGGCTGCGGCTGTCGCGGCTGATGCTGTTGATCCATTATATCTTTATCTTTGACCAATTCTCTGAACTCGCGCTCGGCTTCGGCGCGTTCCGCAGCTAGTTGCTGCGCTGCGCTATGCTTCTCGCGGAGAGCGTCGATGTTCTCAAGCTCCTTATATTCTGTCGCGACGAACACCGAACGAAGGGTGTTGATGGCATCCACCCATTCCCGCGCGCTTCGACCGTTTCCTTCCAAGGGAATTTCAAGATCTAATCCTCTTAAACCTGTGCTCGTCAAGTCTGATGGACGCTTGAATTTTGGCGCGGGCGGCGCGATATTGTCACCGTCGCCATCAATCACGGCGGCGTGTTCAAACGTGTTTGTTAAAGATTTTGTAAGCGACTTGGCTTCTTGAACGTCATCGAACTGTTTTTTTATTTGCTCCTCGGTCATAAAGACCATGGTGAGACATCTGCTCTCGGGCAAAGCTTTGATTTTCGCCGCGCGCGCTTGTTTCTTGTGCGTCGGCTCGCGCAAATCCTTCTCTTTGGATACTCCAAGCGTAAAGTATTTCGTGCCGTGCACCGCGGAGGAAATGTTTGCAATGCTCACGTGGTGAATCGCCTTCGATTTTGTGCCATGGTTCTTGTGGAGCGTAAACATTTGCTTATATCCATGATAACGCATGTAATAACTCTCGCCAGGAATCTTAAATTTTGCCGATCGTTTCTTGCTGTGAACCAGAAATGGCACCCCTTCGAGCAGCGCGCGCTTTAGCTCTTGCGCGCGCCGCTCACGTTCGAGTACGACGGCTTCTTTAGCGATTCGCAAATCATTCCGCAAGGTGGCGATCGTTCCGTCTGCACGCAGCTTTTCATCGTGCAACAACGCGCGAAGTTTCGCGAGTTGGTAAAAATGCTCCGCGGCAGAATCAACCTCCATCGCTCCGCCATTCGCGTGCGTGGCGGCTTGACTGTGCGCCGCTTTATCTCCGACGCGATCGTTCTCTTCGCCGTAGTCGATGAAATACGTGTTGTCCTCCTCATCCTCGTCGTTATCTTCGTCATCATTCTCATCCTCGTCGTCGCTATTCAAATATTCAGGCTCGTGCTCGAGTGGCTGTGAGGTGTTTCCCTCCGCCACAACCGGTGCCGCTGCGTTCCATCTCGTCAGAGGCGGCAAGATTTCCCACTCGATTTGACACACCATCGTGACCTTCTTACTTCCGCCGTATTTACCAGAGACGTTGTGTGAACCGAGAGCGAGCGCGACGTGATGCGTAGAATTTTGTTTCGCGTCGCGTTTGGTCGCCGCAAACGTAGACTCGCCGATGACAAACAAATCCGATCCTCCCAATGAGCGATCCAACGCGCGCACGCGAACTTGGCCTATTTCTTTAACCACATCTCCTGCCTCTAGTGCTTTCTCCATCCATTCGTCCTCCGAAGGTAACGCAAAGTGTAAAGCGACGCCGTAATCCATGAGCTTGGCGTGCGGCCTCGTCGGCGTCTTTTTTCGCTTGCCATTGAACGACACCTCGAAAAAGGGATAACCCGAGCCCATGTAAGGCATACCTTTCACGCTATTTATCCGTACGACTATGGTACCACCTGGTCCTAAGAAATCTAACGAATTCGTCATTTTGCTAAAGAATTTACCTTCGACGTCTACGTACATGCGTCGAGGTTCGAGAAACTTTTTACAGATGATCTTCTCGAGCTGACCCATGATCCAATCATGCAAGCCCGGGACGTCGCTCATCGGTAACCCAACAGGGCGCACAGACACGTCAATTTTAGGTGCGGTCCTAAACGAAACATCCATTCCAGAAACCGCCGGCACGCGTTGCGTGAGGCGCATTCCAACCAACAACTTCCCTCGAACGCCAAAATCCGTCAAATGCACTGGCACTCGCAACGACGGCAAGGCGGCGGCGAGCTTGAACTGCATCATCAATCGCCCGTGCGCAGAATTCGACGACCAATCCAAATCAAATTCAAACTGTAAATAATCAAGCGTCGGGTTGTAGCGCGTCGTGTATAACTTGATGGTCGGCGGCGTCGCGCCGAGCGTCAACGACGTCAGCGTGACATCCTTGATGAATGACGGTTTTGAAGAATCCAGTCCTTTGAGAATTCCATTCAACACGTCACTCGCCTGCTCGTCCGCGAATGACCCCAACGTCGCCGTCCACGCGTGTCGCATCAAGTGATTAATCCACTCCATCGCCCCCGTCTCCACCGAGGTGAATTGCGAATCGAGCGCGTGTTTCATCTCCAACTGCGCCCTCACCTTGCGCACGTGTCGCCTCCACAGTCTCGCCCGCCAATTACTCACCACCATCACCGTCAACACCGTCATGAACACCCACTCCCACGTGAGCGCGTCGACGACGCCCGCGCCCACCTCGAGCGCTCGTCGCACCGTGCGCGCCAACGCCGACGTCCGCGCGGCGTCAACCACGACGAGCGCACCGCGGCGGAACGACGCAGCGTTCACCATGCGTCCGTCGTAATAGTCGTCGTCGTATCCTTCGTCCGTGGCACGCACGAAAGCGCGCTTCTGCCGCCCGTCGTCGTCGTCGCTCGCGCGCCAAAGCTCGATTCGTCACCTCGAGTCAAATCGCGCACGCGACGCCCGACGACGACCGTGGTCGTGCGTGTGCATGTCATGCGTACTGTTTGCACATAGACAGAACAGACAGAACAAACAGATGAAACACCCGACAGTGGCGGAACCACGCCAAGCGCGCGATCGAACGATCGAACGATCGAACGACCGAACGACCGAACGACCGAACGACCGAACGACCGAACGATCGAACGACCGAACGACCGAACGACCGAACGATCGAACGACCGAACGACCGAACGACCGAACGACGACGTTCGACGGGCGCGACCGCACACCACGCCCCACGACGACGCACGTCCGCACGATGAGCGCGCGATCGGCTTTGCTCGCCTTCTCCAAGCGCTCTACCGCGTTCGCGCCGATGACGGCGCAAACTATAGGGTTCAAAGCGTATTCCACCGGTACGTCGTCCGACGTCGACCGCGACCGACACCGTCGCGCGCGCGTGACGGTGCCGATGATGATGATGTGGATAGACTCTACATGGCGTGATGACGACATCCATCCATCGAGACGATCGATCGATCGATCGATCGATGACGATGACGCGTGGGCGCTGGCGCGTGTGATGGACGCGAGTGATGGATGGGATGTGCGCGCGCGGATGCGGGCGAGGCAACCAGGCGAGGCAACCGGGCGGCGACTCGCGCGCGCGACGCGCGGGCGACGGAGAGGCCCCCACGAGGGCGACTCGAATGTTGACTGACGATGTATACGTGCGCGCTCGCGCGGTGTGTGACGACGACGACGCAGTTATTGAAGGGTTGAAGTACGCCGCGTCGCACGAATGGGCGAAGATCGAAGGTGATGTGGCGACGATTGGGATCACCGACCACGCGCAGGTACGCGCGCGGCGCCAACCGCTTGGGGGCCCCCAGCTCGACCGCGTCGTTCGCCGTCGTGTCTCGGACATGCACTGACCGTTTGATGTGTACACGCTGCGTTGGAAACGAAAACTTTAGGCTGAATTGGGTGATATTGTGTACGTTGAACTCCCGGAAGTGGGTTCCACGGTTGAGAAGTCGGCCACTTTTGGCGTCGTGGAGTCTGTGAAAGCCGCGTCGGATGTCTACTCGCCGCTTTCTGGTGAAGTCATCGCTGTCAACGAATCGTTGGCTGATACCCCGGGTGCGGTGAACGAATCTGCTTTCACGGATGGCTGGCTCATGAAGATCAAGCTGTCTTCGCCGGGCGAGGCCGCCAGCCTCATGGATGCCAAGGCGTACGAAGCGAGCTACCAATAAATTTGCAATTTGCGGGAAAACATTTCACATTAAACGGCGCAACGCGCCAGTGTATAGCTTCATCTCGGTCGTGCTAGCGCAGCACGCATCGATCGAGAAACACGTATACCTGTTTTAACTATCGATCACACTCATTTGATTTCTGAACGCGCATGATGTCCGCATCGGAAATGTCACGTCGGCGCTCTTCAGTTCGTCGCGCCGAGCGACGACGCGCTTCACTCCTCGTCCACGCGTCGTCCTCGCACCCAACCTACGTTGTCCACGGGATCGCAAAGAGAGAGAAGTCACAGACGGTTGCGAGATGGTATTCTCACCGCGCTCGTCTCCGCCCGATGCATCTACGTCGCATAGCTCGTCGTCGCCAGGCGAAGAAGGCGGCGATGAGCGCCGATCGCAATCCTCCTCGTTTACAACCTCTACGTCCCACACGCGAACGAACGACGCGCCACCGCAACCGGGGTTTCGTCGTGGCGTGTATTTATACGATACCACGAATGTGGCTAAAGCGCACAGGTGTAACGACAGATTAGAAGACGTCGTACAAGGTTTGTTTGAAGGCAATCCGTTGCTTACGGTGCCGCCGGCGTGGAAGCTTTTCACGCAGTGTCTACGTAGCGCTGAGGGTGAAGAGCCGCGAGATCCGTTTTTGTATCATACACCAAAATGGCTCGAAGCTCAGCGCGCGCGTGAACGGGAGAAGAAACATCGCGGGTGGTTTAGCGGCGGCGGCTGACTGACTCGTGTGACAAATATTTAGAAACACTTTGTAAAAACAGTATGGAAACATGATTAAAACGCGCAGTCAGCAACTCATTACTTATCCCACGTCGGTCGAACGTCGCCGCATAATCCTAACGCATCCAGCGTGAACGCGTGCTCAAACGCCGTTTGTTTATAGTGCTGGTATCTGTCTGAAGCCGAAAAGTGACCAGCGCTCAGGTCGGTTTTCAGCAACACGCGCGAGCCATTCGTGACTGACTCTCTGAGGCGTGCGGCGTACTTGGCTGCTTCCCAATAAGCGACTCTTGGATCGTGTAAGCCGGCGGTAATCAAAACATCGGGCTTTGCGCTACTGGTAATGTTTTCCATGGGAGAATATTGCGACATGTACTCGTAATACACCTCTTCGTTTGGATTGCCCCATTCGAGCCATTCACCAGTGGTCAGAGGGATTGAAGGGTCGCACATTGACGTCAAAACGTCCACGAATGGCACGCCTGCAACGACGCAGCGGAACAAATCTGGACGCATGTTCAATACGGCGCCCATGAGTAAACCACCAGCGCTTCTACCGGTGATGGCGAGAGAGCTCGGTTGCGTCCAACCAGTAGCCACCAATGACTCGGCGACGTCGATAAAGTCGTGAAAGGTGTTCATTTTTGTCGTGTACTTGCCCATTTTTTCATACCAATCCCGACCAAGTTCACCGCCTCCTCTGATGTGGGCGACGGCGATGGCAATCCCGCGATCCATCAAAGGCACTGCGGTTCTCATAAACGTTGGGTCGTTAGAGATGCCGTACGAACCATAGCCTTCGAGTAACAGCGGCCCTTTGTGCGTGCGCTTGTCCGTTCTATACGCGATGGATACTGGAACCTTAACACCATCGCGCGCTGTGATTTCGAGGCGCATCGTAGTGTACTTGCTCGAATCGAAACCCTTCACGGGAGTCGTCTTCACAGGCTTGGCGTCCTTGGTGTTCATGTCGTACAAATACACCGTCCGCGGGCTCACCAAGGATGAATACGAGACGTAAATCTTCGATGTATCCCACACCTGATTCGCACCAACGCAACGCAGCGTCTCGCCTGCAACGGAGGGATAGACCAATGCGTTTTCACTTGGCCACACAGTCTTGTGCCACTCCTCTACGCGTTCGTTGAGTGGATTGAATCGCAAAACCCAAATCGCGGAAAATCCGTTCTCGCGACCGTCAATAATTAAGTGGTCTTTGCACGCGAAGAAACTTTCCAACGTTCTTTTGTCATCAAAAGTAAACGTCGGTGCATTGGTGCTGTCGACGAGCGGTACCCAGTGCTCTTGCGAAACGTCATCGATCGTCGGCGTCATGAGCAAGTCAAAATTAATTCGACCATCCTTGTTTGTGAGCACAAAGAACCTGTCGCCGCGATGTTCGAGATAATAACGATGACCCGTTCGACGTGCTTGCACCAACTTCGGCTGTTGCGAGGCCTCGGACTCTAAATCAATCAAGTAAACTTCATTTGTTTCCGTGGACTCGGATTCGAGCGTCATGAATCGACCGCTTGAAGATCGACCAAATCCAACGTTGAAGCATTCGTCTTTTTCTTCCAGAACGCACACGTCGTCGGCTTGCGGCGTGCCCATGATGTGTCGCCAAACCTTGTCAGGCCTATGGGCGTCATCAAACGTGGCGTAATACACCTCTCGATTCACCCCGCCACCCCAACTAACGCCGCCAGCGACGCCTGACAGCACGTCTTCTAACATGTCACCGCTCGTCAAATCCTTGAAGCGCACTGTATACGTTTCATACCCGGTGTCGTCAATGGCGTACGCCAATACATCGTGCGTCGGAGACGGCTTGAACCCACCAAGCGAACAATATCGCATGTCCTTCGCGACGGCATTGACGTCGAGCACGGTTTCAACCGTCTTACTCCCGCGCTCGACGCGACACACGATGGGATACGCCGCGCCCTTCTTCGTGCGCACAAAGTATTCAAAGTCACCCCACGCGAATCGCACATCCTCATCCGTTTCTTCGATACCAGCGATGATTTCATCATACACCTTTGTTTCCAGCGCCTTCAAATGCGCCGTGTGTGCCTCGGTGTACGCATTCTCGGCGGTTAAATACTCCAACACGCGCGGGTCCTTGCGCTCGTCATCTCTCAACCAAAACAAATCATCGACGCGTTCGCGCGCGGGATTCATAGCGTTGTCGCCGCGAAACTCGCCTTCGACCGCGCCAAACTTCACCACGTGCGGTTTGCGTTCGCACGTCGGAGGCTTCGGTGCGCGCGCATCGTCGGCGGGACACCGCGCGTGCGTCGTTGCCGATGAAGACGACGCCGACGACGCCGACGCGCCTCGCGCGAGCTTTTGCCCGCGCTTGGGCGCGCGACTCGCGAGATTGCGCGCGATGGCGTACGCCACGCCCACGCCGAGCGCGAGCGGCGCTAACGGGCGCATGACGACGACGGTTGCGGTCGCGAGTGCGCGCGAGAGAGAGACTCGAAATGGCGTCACTCGACGACGACGACGACGACGACGACGAGGCATGGCGAGCGGCGTCGCACGCGCGGAACGAGGAGGTGACGACGACAGCGACGACAGCGACGGCTTCGCGACGGCGACGGCGACGGCGACGGAGTCGATGGCAGCGACGATGGAGGCTGGTGCGGCGGCGGCGGTGGAGAGGCTCACGGCGCGCATCGATGCATTGCGCGTCGCATTGCGCGCGCGAGACGATCGCTACGAGGCTGAAATGGCACCCAATGGACGGTCGTGTAAGGCGGCGATCGATTCCGATCCGGAATGGCGCGCCGAGTACGAAGAGTTGAAGAGACTTGAACGCGACGCCGCGGGCGTGCCTCGCGACGGGTGCTGCGCGTTTTACGTGTCGAGAAAACGCAGGTTTTGTATCTCGAGAGCGCGTGATGGTGGCACGATGTGCACGTTGCATAAACCATTTGAAGGTGTTGATGCCATGACACCGTCTGTGGTCGAGGCGGTGCTTGAACGCGAGGCTTGGAGACGGGTCGTGGTGACGCCGGTGGATGACGGCTCAAATGGCGACGCCGGCGCCTCGTCTTCGAATTCGGCTGCACGAAGACGGAAAACGAATGTCAATCGTCGAATGAAGAAGATGACAAACCCACTGGCGGTGCAATTTCAAACACCAAAGGTTTTAGATGACGCCTATTGGTCGCGCGCGTACCAAGGCGAACATTTGAGCGCGCCTTTGTTAGTTGACGTCGGCACCGCCAAGGGTGGTTTTATCAAAGCGCTGGCGTCTGACTGTGCCGAGGAGTGCACGACGGCTAAAAGTGGAGTGGTGTACAATTTATTAGGTGTAGAAATTTTCGACATTCTTGTCGACGCCGCGAATGCGTGGGTAAAGGAGAACGCGTCAACGCTCAAGCGCAGAGCGCATTTCGTTGGATGCAACGCGAACGTGTCGTTAACGGCGTTGAATATGCCAAACGTTCGAGCGATATGCATCCAATTTCCCGATCCGTGGTCTAATAAACCAAATCGTCGAGTAGTGACTCCGGAATTTGTCGATGATCTCGCCGCGATATTACCTAGCGGTGGCGAAATATATTGTTGTTCAGACGTTCGTGCGTTGGCTGAGGAAATGTACGACGTCGTTTCTCAAAACGAACATTTCGTCTTGGACGAACGCACGTACGAGCGCGTCGGGGAAATGCCAGAAAAGGCGAATCCGGAATTTGTGCCTGAATTCGACGCCGCGCACAAGTACAATTGGATCAAAAATACACACGTAAGAGACGACAACGAGGACGACAACGGCGAAGACAAAGACATCCCGCGCCGCTGGCTCAACGCCAATCCATATGCCGCGTACACCGAACGCGACATCGTGTGCGAAGGTAAATGGAGAGCAGTGTATAGATGTGCGATGATTCGCATATAGTCATCTAGCTTAACCATAGTCGTAACGCGCGCCAACCAACCTTGCAACAATCGCGGCGCTTGAGGTGTAAAAAAATTAGGGGCGGGGGACTTGCGCAAGACGCCCCAAAACTGCCGCAATTTGCATTGCACTTGCGTCTTGCAGGTGCAAGGTGCCCCCATTTTTAGAGTAAGGCTGAAAATAAGGGAGAAAGGCGCCATGTGTCCGAAATATGGGCCGTGTGGCCAGGTGGCCAGGTGGCCAGTCCGGGACACCACCCTAATAGATAACTTCCGGGTGTTCCGAACGAGAAATTGCTTGACCAGTTATGACCAGGGACGAGTCCCCCTGCCGCGCGCGTTCGACCGCCGCCGGCGTCGCTCGTCGACATCTCGAATGCAACGTCGTGCGCGATGGTGTTTTGTGTAATTTAGCACAGTTTCGCACCCGCCGCGACGGCGTCGGCGCGCCTGTGCTCGATCATGTGCGGCATTTCACTCAATGTGCAGCGATGCCAAATGGGAGTCCCTTTGGGGCCTTGAGTCATAACTGGTGGATATTTACACATTGCGACGTCGGTAGCGCGCACCGTGCATGTGGGCCAATGCCAAATACAACGAAAACGGGTAGATATCTACCATATGTATTCACTCGCTTAATTTTGTTTCATTTGATTACACACCCACGCGTCGGCGGTTTGCTAAATCTGTAAAGAATGTAAAGAATCCAGTCTTTCCTAGTCATTTTGGCCCAGATTGCAAAACCATACGCACATGTAAAACATAAACGGTAACTCCGGATCGATATCTCGATTTCCTGGTCATAATTGGTCGTTGAGCCCCCCAAATGTTCACCAGCCTCTATCGTCGCCGTGCGGGCGTAAAACTCAGCACATGCACTGAAGAAGATGTAGACACACGTATTATGCATGCCTGTACGTCATCCTGCGACGTACATCGCGGCAGCGACGCGTCTAGAGGTCGATATCTGCAACGTGCCAAAATGGACATTTTAAACCATATCGGCGACGCGAGCGCATCATTCGGCGCGTTTGAGTCGTCCACGGGTGTGTTATTATATTTACTTTCGACCGCGTACGGCGCTGACGGTGCGTACACGCGCGACGTCGACGTGCGCACGTATTTGAGAGGTAGCTGTAAACACGTTTTTGAATTCCTACCTACTTGCGCCCTTTTTTGCACTTGACCCACTCATCGACCAATTATAACTCAAGAAATCGAAATTTCAGGCGACGCTTAGGGAAATAGGATACTGCTGCAATTTGCACCTGCAATTTTGCACTTGCATCTTGCGGGTAAAATTTCCCCCCCCTAAAAAATATAGGTCAACCGATCGAAGGAATAATCTCACGAAGGCGCGCGGCACACCACCGCGCCCGCGCACTCGCGATGGGGTTAACCACCACACTCACCGCGCTCGGGCGCTCTATGGCGTACACCACGCCAAAGTACGCCAAAATCATCGACTACCGCTTAGCGTTGAGCAACTTGGCGTGTCAGGTGTTGATCACCTTCTACGTTCTATACGCGCTCATTCGCGGAAAGACGTACTTGCAAACGGAAGTACCGATTGGCCGGGTCACGAATTGGGGTTCAGGCACCGCTAACTTTGCCGCCGTGCAAACTGCGGCGCGGACGGCGACGATGCTGACGACGCAAACGTTCGGTGGAGAAGAGTTTACGATTCTACCCTGCTCGAGCTTGGCGGCAGCTACGGCTTTGGATGATTACAACTTTGTGTTCGACGATACCTGGGTGTATGCAAACGCGGCGTGTGCGTATTTAACGGCGGATGAATTAATCACAAAGGAAACACGCGGGGGTATGTTTATTTCCACGCATGCGACGCAGACGATTACTTATCGAGTGCCGTCGTCGGGCACGTGCGCGACGAATGTAAATTTAAATTTTATTGACGAGGCCGGCAATCCTGTCAATGTCGCTCTGGATTCGGAAGTTAACAACGTATGCTACTACAAAAAGTCTACTGACTGGCTCTTCATCGGCGCTGAGCACACATCGATCGGAATCGCGCACGAATTTGAGACGGCGTCGGATATTTTTGCCGCGCAAAATCCGAAAACGTACGTGCGACGCCCGGGCTCGAATGAGAATCTTATCACTTTTGAATCCGGCAGCAGCATCTCACTGACGCTCAAGCAAATTCTTGATGTTGCACAAGTTGATTTGGATAAGCGATACGAAGATCAGCCAGGTGATTTCGCTGTTTCCGCAAACGGTCTCACTGGCTCGGTTGACGCCAACCGCGGTCCAATGATGCGACTCGCTGGATTACGCTTGAATGCCAAGCTCATGTATTACAACTACAATTTGGATGGCTCTTCGCAAACCACGGGCGACTCTGATCCGTACTGCATCTTGGAAATCGAGCCTTCCATAACTTGGACGTCACTCGGTCAATCCATCACCTATCGTTCTAAACGAGACAATATCGATGATCCGCTTCGCACGGCTGATGGCCAACCTGAAGGCTACGTGATGAATATGTACAGATATGGCGTGCATATTGACATTTCAACGAGTGGTATCGTCGGATCTTTCAACTACGTATACTTTATCAACGTTGTCATCAGTGGTCTCGTACTCCTTCGAGTCGCCACGACGATTTGCGATTTGATTGCAAAGTACGGCTTGGGTACGCGCTCGAGTATTTATTCCAGACACATGGTTGAAGAAACCAACTTTGAGCGCGAAGCGGCTCGATACGCCGTGCAAGGTATGATGGCTATTGATTCCTACCACCAAGCGGATACCTCTGGTCATGGAGGCTTGGACATTGATGAACTGAAAGAACTCATCATGAAGGCGTTCAACCGCTCGACCGACGTGGGCTTGACGAACGTCGAAAAGGGTTCGATTCGCAAAGACCTCAACCGCCTCAGCGAAAGCGAGTGCAAATGGTTGGCGAGCGCGGTCATGTCTAGCGGAGATAGCGAAGCGATGAAGCGATACTCGCAAGGTTTACCCAAGATGACGTACGCCGAACTCTCCAAGCAAAACATTGGTCTCGATGAATGGATCGAGCTCATCACTGAGTCTTCCATGACTGTGCCGCTGTTGAAGAAAATCATCGAGATGGACGAAGAAGAAGCTAAGAGCCGAGAAAAATTTGCGGAATATCTCGGTTAAATTTACATTAAAAACGCGTTGCCATCTGGTATTTTGAATTTTAATACAACAACCACGTACAAGTTGTACCGGTATTGTACACTACTACTACGTTCTATGACTCGTCGCCGCCGTCAACCTCCACTTTGTGTCACTTGAAACATTTCAAAAGGAAATGCTGCTTTGATTTTTGACGCAAGCGCGTTGCGTGCTTGCGGCGTTAACGCCGGGGCGTACGTACTTTCGTCGAGCATATCCTGAATGTTTGTCGCCGGCGAGCGCCACTGCGCGCCGCGCCCAGAAGTTTCAAGCCAGTCTAAATATTTGAACTGAGACTCGTGCTCCACCACGCGTTGATTGCTCGGGAAAAACCAACGCGCTGGAATGCCAAACGCGTCGGCCAGAATTAACCCGTGCAGCGAACTGGAATAGACGTGCGAACATTTGACAATGTCCGCCACCCAAGGCTCCCACGTCATGCCGTACTTGCCCGGACTAAACGTCACCACGCCTTCGGGCGCGCGCGTCAAATCTGAATTCACGTGTGGAATGAAACACTTGTGTTCGTGCGTGGGCTTGAACTTTGACGCGAATAGCGATCCAACTAAAAATCCGGGATCGCCCAAAGCTTGCACGCGAGCGTCGCCGTACACGCCGTTCAACACGCGCGCCGTCTCGGGTCCGCGAACGCCACCATGAATGGTAAAATCTAGATGTTCGGCGTGTTTGCCAGCTAATGCGCGCTCGTGCCACAGTCCCAATCCCCACACGTGATCGCCGCTTCGCACGTACTCCATGAGCGAACCAATCGACCACAAACACTTCAACCCCGACGACGACGAGCTCCGCGTCGGACCCGAATGCGGGATATTTTCCCCCGAACACCCACCGCCAAAGTGCTCCTCCAGCACCGCACGCGTCACCGCTGGTGCGAGTAAATCCCCAGCGTTCGGCCACGGCGAGTGACACACCGCGAACGACGCGTACTCGGGCTTAAACGTAATCTCGCACCCACTCGCCGATAAACCCGCCGTCGCCGTCGCCGTCGCCGTCGCCATCGGTGCGGTGAACGCATCGCCGAGAATCTCATTCGCGCCATTCGCGCCCGAATCCCGCGCTCGCGCGAGCACCACCGCGCTCAACACCAACGTCGCCAGCGCGCACGCGCTCAACACCATCATCGTCCCTCGTTGACACCCCGACGACGACGACGACGTGGGCGTCGTCGTCGCTCGCGCACCGTCACCGCGCTCGAGCGCATCGGCGCCATCGCGCGCGAGTAAACTCACGCGTTCGCCGCGTGCGGTCGACATGCGGAGTTCCGGGTGCGCGCCTCGCAGTGACGCGCGCCTGCGCGCTTGGTGTTGCACCCGACCGTCACTGTGCGACGGACGACGGTCGACGACGATGGCGCCGACGCATCGCGAGAAGACGACCACGGTGACCGCGCGCGACGTGGCGGTGATCACCGAACGCATCGCCCGCGACGGCGACGGCGATGAAGCTTTACACGTGGTGTGGAAGAACGACGATTGGAAGGCGTCGAATGCGCAGGATTGGTGCATGATGTTCTTGTTCGTGCCCGTGCTAGCGATTGGTGCGGTGGCGGTGTTTCCATGGACGTGTTCGGTGTATTACAAACGCAAGCGCGAGTTCCGTCGCGAGCGCTACGCGGTGTCGAATAAGCGGTTTTTTTATTGGAAAGCCAACGCGACGGAGGATGTGTGGTCGTGCCCGCTGAAAAAAGTGAACGTCGGTTGGCAAGATGATTTTGGGGGGTGTCCGTGCGATTTCGACAAGTGTGCGTTTGGCGGGGAAATGATGAAGTTTGAGATTCGTGGCCGTGGTGCCTCGCGCGTGGCGGCGGTGACGATGATGGACGAAGTCGCGGGACGTAAAAAGTACTATCTGAGGACGATGAACGACAATCACGACAAGTTGTACGCGCTGATTGAGCAGGCGCAGACGAATGCGGAGAAGAAAACGGATAGTGGTGACGATGATGATGATGATGAATGAATGAATGAATAAAACCGCGTGCGCGCGTGCGCGGATGTAATGCTAACGGTATACACAAAGTTGAAGTTGTTAGACGACGATGACGTTTGCGCGCAACGCGGTGACGGTTCGCGCGTCCACGTCCAAGTTTACGCCTATTTCATCGCCTCGCACGCTTACGACTACGCCCCATTGGCCATTTAATGATCCTTGTCGCATGTCGCGCAAAACCACGCGCGAACCGACGCGAATAGACGACGGCGCAACGCCAGACGCGAGGCGCGCGACGCCAGACGCTAACGCCGCCGCAAAATTCATCGCTGGTCGCTCAAAATGCGCCAATACGAGCCCAACGAAACAGCCAGACAGGTACAAATTCATCGATGCCGGTGAGTGGTCTAACATATACAAGATGGCAATCTCCACCAAGGCGGCGTAGTGCGCCGATACGTCGATAAATCCAAAAAACGACACGCGGCTGCGAACTCCGTCCCGATAATCCACGCGCGCTCTGTACGTCTTCAGCGCAAAAAGCAATCCAGTTGACCCGGACACGCAGGAGTGATATGCGTCCGTCATGATCGTACACGCGCTCAAGATCGCCACAGCGTTCGTCAACGCCCCTAGAGCGAGCACAAAGCCCACTGTGGCTGGCACAGCTGTCGCTCGCGACGCGCTCGCGCGAATGCGTTTTTCGAGCTCAGACGTCTTTAAAAACAAACTCCCGAGATTGTAAATCGCATGCATGTCTGTAGCATGCACACACGTCGCTGCGAAACACGTTTTTGCAATCATAGATGCCGAAGCACCGATGCCGTAGCGCGTGACGTGGCGCGCCAAGACGCTCGGGCACAGCGTGCCAGTCTCATTCGCGCGCTCAACGAGCGCTATCAACTCGCGCACGGGCACCCAATCCATCACGCGCTCGGCAAAAATAATCGTTAACGCAAACGCCGTACCGTATGGTTCGAAGCCGTACGCATGCACGCATTGCGCCCACGCGGCGTTGACTGATTTATACGCCTGATGCGCGAAATAGAAGACCCACGGGTCGACGAAACCCGCCCGTCGCTGTTGATGTCGAGGACGATAGGCTGAACCACCGCTGAATCCCGGTACGTGCACCATCGTCCGTCACGTGTGTTGTGACTCAGGCGCGCTTGCGCGCCTATCGATGCGTACGAAGCGTCTTGAAATGAAGAGTCTCAGTGGTGGTTACGCGTTTACGTCCCGAAACGTCGCGCTACAACGAAAGCTACATACTAATCTACAGCACCTATGCACGCATCGCGACCGCGCAAGGCATAGCGCTAAACGAAATCTATTGTCGTGGCATACCGCCCAAATCGGGCGGCGCGCTGACGACGACCCACGACGGCGATGCGGGCTGTCCCGTCGCCGCCCTTCGATGTCGGCGCACAAAGGCGTCGAGGTCCGCGCCGAGCCTCGCCGCACTCGTTTTCGGCGTCGGGCGTCGGACTTCGCGCTCCACGCCGTCGTCATCGCGTACGAATAACATGGGCACGACATCGGCGTAGGCATCGGCCCATTCGGCGTTCGTGCTCACGTCTCGCTTCACGACGACAAAGCCGCGTAAAGCGTCGGCGTCGGCGTCGGCGCTAGTCGCCTCGCGCGACGACGTCACGGCATCGAGCTTCTCAAACAATCCATCGCACAAGCAGCATCCAGGCTTGGTGTACACGATGAACGCACGCCCTGAGGTCTCGGCGGCGGTGGTGTCCGAGGAGGCGCCGCGCGCGACGCCGACGCTCCCGCGGGCGCGACGCGCGACGTCGCGCGAAGGCCCACGTCGATGCTCGCTCGTAGCGGATGCCACGAACGGTACTAGTGCGAGTGCGTATGGCATCTCAAGTATTGTCCTGCGCGCTCGTCGAGCGCGGTGACGCAATGCGCGCGATTACACGTTTCGCGACGCGCGCGACGCGCGAGACGCAAAGTGAGGTTTGAGACTCGGCGGATGAGTGAGTACCCACGACTCGCGCGCGCGCCACCGGCGGCGGCGTATTATATATATATCGTCTTGCGTGCGTGGATTGCACGACGCTTGATGGAACGAGAGTGCGAATAACGGAATCACGATCGCAGTGTCATTAAAAGTATCACGCGCGACGGCGACTACGCGGTTTGGAGATTTGGCTAGAGGAAATCCTAATCAGGCAACGTTTCGACGCTCGAAACGTCTTTACTTCTTACCCTTGGCCTTCTTGGCACGCTCCTTAATTTCACGAAGGGCGGCTTCACGCGCAGCCGCACGAACTTCCGGCTTCTCGTTGCGCTTCTTGGCGAGCACTTCGAGAGACGCCCCAACCAAAGAACGCGTAAACGCGCTCTTGTTCACGCGTCTCTTCTTGCGGGTGGTGCTAGCTTCGATGTCCTATGGAAATAAAGCGAAAATAAAGAATGTAAACGTTAGTCACGATACGAGATACGCTTTCGTCGTCGTCGTCATGTCGTCGTCGCATACACAGCTTTGAAAGCGTCGTCGATCGCGCGCGATTCAAAAGCGCACCTTTTTGTGCGCCTTGCGGTACGTCGTCGTCCACGCCAACTTCGCCGGCTTCTTCTTTTGGTTGAACAACTTCTTGCACTTGCCGTTCAAGAACAAGAAAGTACTCTGCGTGATAGAAATACGGAGACACACCAACCTCTAGGTTAGTACGCCGAACGAAAGCGCGCGCGCGTCGTCGTCATCCGACGCCCCATCGACATCAAAGCCCTAACCCAACGCCTCTGCGCGATCGCGCCCCGCGCGCGCGCGCCGTCACGCCACCCATCCACCTCCAACCCATCGCGGCGAACGCGTGCGCGAATCACACGCGCACCCTCCCCGCCCTCGCGCATCGCCCCATCGTCGTCGCACGCGTCGTCCTCGCACGCGTCGCGCGTCTCCACGACCCTCGCCCACGAGGATCCGCGCGACCGAGGCGTTGGCGACGGATGGCTCACACCCGACGCCGCGCGCGCGCGCGACGACGACGACGACGACGACGCGAACTCACGCGAACTCACGCGACGTACGCACGCACCGAATCAATCTTGGTCAATCGCGTGCCGTGTCCCGGGTACACGCGAAGGCCCGAAAACGAGCATCGTTCCGTCTTGAGCACCATGGTCGATGGCGCGCGTCGCACAGAGACGGCGCGCGCGACGTCGCGTGGGGGTCTCGGGGGGGGCGTCGTGACGCCGAATGTCCGAATATCCAATACTTCACGTCCACAACCCTCTACCAAGCAGTTCGTACACCTATATCACCTATATCACACGCATCACACGCATCACACGCGCATACACGCATGCACGCCAACCGTATGAACCATGTACGCGTCGTGCGTACGCCCACGTACCGGTCGGTCGGTCTCGCTCTCGATCACGACCTCGACCGACCGACCGACCGCGCGATCGATCGATCGACCGATCGCGACCTCGCTCGATCGATCGACCGATCGCGACCTCGCGCGCGCGCGCGATCGATCGCCCCGGCGTCGTCGGATCGAATATTCGCGCGATCGATCGAACGCATCGATGACACCCATCGATGCGTTCGATCGATCGATCGCGAGGTGGCGATCGATCGATCGCGATGTCGAACGCGTTCGCGCGCGCGCGCGGTCGACCGCGAATCGCGGACGCGACGTCACACACGCACACCGCGCGTCGTCGTCGCAATCGTTGACGATAGTATCGGTGGTGCGTACATCGGTGCGCGCGAACAACGACGCGGAGAAGGTGAGAGATCGGATGCGGGACGCGTCGACGGCGCGGGCGGTCGGGTGTCGCGATCGCGCGGATGGATGGGTGGTGGAGCACAAGATGACTGGAGCGTTGCGCGGCGTACGGTTAAAGCCGCGGATGATGCGTCGATGCGGGCGTGGGTGTGTGTGCGCGCGCGAATGGTGGATGAGACGGTGTATGGATGTGTGCGCGCGCGGTGGATTGGGGTAGGCGCGCACGGATGCGATGGTGGAGGGGTGGGACGCGCGCGCGGCGCTCGAGACGCTTTTCAAACGCGCGCGGATGGGGGCGCGAGAGACGTCATCGAGCGCGCGAGAGAGCGCGAGGCGTGCGGGCGCGTGTGAGAATGGTGTATGTTTTTAAAGTATTTTGTACTAACCAATAGTACGTGTGCGCGTGCGATGAATGTATAGGTTGGTGTGCGTATCCTTGTAGTCGGTGACGAGTGAATATTCTCCGCGCGACGCGACGAAGCATGGGCGTCGCCGCGGCTGCTGCTATGGTGACGCCGACGCAGAAGTTTGCAGATTTCATGGCGCAAATGTCTGCGTTTACGGCTGAGAATGTGAGTTTTTCTCATGAGGATTTTGTCATCTTGTGCTTGAACATGTTCGCGTGCGCGTGCGTGTACTACACGCTCCGCATGATAAAGTTGCCCGACCACTCGTGGTACTTGACGTTGTACTCATCTGGGGTGACGTCTTTTATTGGGTTGTACTTACTCTTCCACGTCTGGCACGATGGTTTGGCGGCAACGATTAGCAATGAAAGAGATATTTCGCGGTACGCCGCTATTTTCTTCATCGGCTATTGCATCATGGACTTGGTGATTGGAAGCATTCACTATGAATCTTTGTTGACGTACGACGACGGGTGGACGCATCACTTTTTGTATATCGGTGTGTGCTCGTACTTGCTACACAACGGGCTCACGTCGCTATTCGCGGTCGCGCTCGTTGAAGAGTTGCCGATTGTGTTGCTGTCCATGTACGAAGTGAGAAACAAGCAAAAGCCTTCGCTCTTGTTTGGGATGTTGTATTTTTTCACGCGCATCATGTTCCACACGGCGCTCATCTACAAGGCTGCGGCGATTTCCAACGTCATTTTCGCCGTTGGCTTGAACTTGCTCTTGTTGCATGTGCGTGAATTCCAGCGTTGGGTGCGCGGGTACTTGATGCGCTCGCACAACCGCAAGAGAATGAACTTCCGCGTGAAGCTCAGCATGTTCTTCGCCATGTTGGCGTCGTACGTCGCCTTGCATGGATACGCCGCGTACGATTTGGTATTCAACGAATACCCGCAGCCGCCGAGCGCACCAATCGTGGCCATTCATTCTGCTATTTTCCTCTTCTTCATGTATCGCTTCGGCATCGTCGTGCACGATGTGTACACGCAAAACTTCATCATGACGTCCATCGGCCGCAAGAAAATCATCTACAACATTTCTTGGGAAGATCCTGCGGTCGATCACAAGGTGATGCACATGACTGATCAAGATGTCGTCCTTACGATTTCTTCTGCTGGATGCAACGTGCTTGACTACTTGTGCGAAGGTCCGAAGAAGATTATCGCCGTGGACATGAACGCGGCGCAATTGCACACGCTCGAGCTCAAGCTGGCGTGCATTCGTGCTTTGGATTGGGAAACGTTTTTCGCCATTTGGGGTCGGTCGGATTACAAGGTTTTCAAGTCCGTGTACGCCACGAAGCTTCGGTCGCTGTTGAAGAAGGAAACTGCTGAGTTTTGGGACGTGAACGACAAGCTGTTCCGCGATAACTTCATGTTTGCTGGCACGTCGGGATTGATGGCGCGAATTTTGTGCCTTCCTTTGCGCTTGTCTGGCGTGCGTAGACGTGTGATGGCGCGCGAAGAATTCTCCGAGTCTGGTGGCTTAATGTTCAAGTTTACGTGCTGGATTTGCTCGTGCACGTCGCTTTGGAGTTGGATCGCACCTCTTGGTGGCGTGCCGCTCGAGCAACTCAACTTGATGAACCGCAACACCAAAGTGTTTGTCGACCGTTTGATTGAAGTTCTCACCGTGCGCATCTGGAAACCGAACAATTACTTCTACTACGGCTATATCGTGGGTGAATTCGCCCCTGACTGCTGCCCGCGCTACTTGGAAGAGAAGAACTTTGCCAACTTGAAGGCGCGCGTCGACCGCGTCGACCTCTTTTACGGCACCTGGGCCGACGCCGCCGTACGCGAAGGCCCGGGATCGATCACCATCGCCTCCCTCCTCGACTCCATGGACTGGATGCCGGCTGAAATGATTGCGGAGAACATCTCTAAGGTTGTTGCTAACATGGACAAGGAAAAAGGTCGCATCTTTTGGCGTTCGTTCGCCGACCGCGTGCACTCTCCCGTGCTCGCCCATCTCGACGGCGAATTGGTGCCCGAATACGACCGCGTGGGTTGGTATTTGACCCAGTTCATCGCACCGACGCCGAAGAATTACAACCCCGAAATGATTGTTCAGCAAGGCAGTGGAAGAGCATTCAAGAATTCGTTCTTTGGTGACGTCCAAGTCATGACCGCCATGGCCAAGCAAGGATTGAGTCGCACCAAGTGCGTGAAAACATTCTACAGCTCTCAGGGCGCGCGGTACGACGGATTCCGCGAGGGCTTGTTACCGAACCGCGACATTTTCATGCGCCACGTCATTCCTTGGGCGAAGGAGCCGAAGACGTGGATCTCGGTCGGATGTGGTACCGCTCGTGACATTGAATTCGTCGTCGGTCACGTAAAGAAGTGCGGTACCAAAGTCTACCTGTGCGATTTATCCGACGCGTTGCTCGACATGGCGCGCCAACGCGTGCGAGAGCTCGGATTGGAATCCCAAGTGACGCTCGTAGAAGGCGATATTAACAGCGTAGCGGTGAAGAAACAATTACCGAATGAAGTAGATCTAGTGACGTGCTCGTATTGCGTGACTATGATTCCAGATTGGAAGGAAGCCATGCGAACAATGTCCAACTTGGTCAAGCCCGGAGGCCACTTGGCGTTGATTGATTTCATCGAACGCGAAGGTCGCGAGTCGTGTTGGGATCAAAAGCTATACAAGTGGTGGTTCGCCATGGATGGCGTCTTCTTCAACCGTAAACATCGCGAATGGCTCACGTCCCAACCTGGATTCAAAACCATGTGGTATGGCGAGGATGAAGGTCGAGTGCCGTACACGCCGCTCAACCCCACGCACTACATGTATTGCGGCCAGCGACTCGTCTCGCGCTAGACTGATTCATAGTTGATTACCCGTCGAAGTCTTCTCTCGACGGCGCGCGGAACGCGCGTACGAAACGAAACCATACAACCATAGTAGTACACTAGTACGGCGCACGTCAAGGTGTCGCTATGTAGTAGACATTTACTTACGTGTACCCAATAAAGTCTATGGACGCGCACGCGAGAGGAATATTTATCGTTGACCCGATGAAACCCTTTTGTGGAAATTCGCCATTCCTCGACGCCACGGGCGACGGGAACGACGAGTGAGGTCCACGCGGCGATCGCATCGAGTCGAGCCCTCACCATCCCTATCGTCGTCTCCGCGGCGATCGCATTTAACGCGAGCGACGTCGGCGCATTCGCGTTTCGTGTTTCGCGTCGTTATCGCGACGAGACGTTGCGCCGCGTGCGCTGTCGGACGCCGAACGTTGCACGTGACATCGACGTGAAACGCCATGAGCCGAGATTCCAGCAAGGATCGCGCGTCGAGTGATCTTCCAGTGGGGGCGTCGCCGGGCGCGCGCGCGCCTTTTCGCCTCGTGCACGAAGACGACGCGGGCGCGAATGAAGGCACGAATGAGTACAGCGAGTACAGCGCGCACGGTTCGGACGGGGGCACCACGAGTGGGGATGATGGCACGAATAAACCGGGTACGACGAAGTTTGTACAGTATGCGTCGAGGCATTTAACCAGTGAGCTGTTGTTTTGCTCGAGTACGGGGAATTTGAAGCGTTTGAAGCGCGTGTTGGAAAAAGCGGGGAAGTCGATTTCGAGCGAGTCGTACGCGGATTACGATAATCGCACACCTTTGCACGTTGCGGCGAGTGAAGGGTCATTTGCCGTAGCAGATTGGTTGGTAAAGAGTGGAGTACAGATTAATCCAGTCGATCGATGGGGTTCGACGCCGTTAGAAAGCGCAGTGTACGGCAACCACGTCGATTTAGTCAAGATGCTAGCGAAAAATGGGGCTAAGATTAAAGATAGAGTGAGCGGGACGCTGTTACCATTAGAGGAATCGCATTTGTCCGGTGCGGTGCGCACATCTCTGCCCGTGGATACTATGGCTTGGGAAATTCCAGACGGTGAGTTTTCGAGCGTAGTAGAAGTCGGCGCGGGCGCGTTTGGCGTGGTGTACAGCGGCACGTGGCGCGGCACGCGCGTGTGCTTGAAGCAATTACACAAGCACTTGAACGCCGACGAAGTCGCGCAAGCAGAATTCAGATTGGAACTAAAAATCATGCAGCAACTGCATCACCCGCACATTGTGCAATTTCTAGGTACAACCGTGAGCGCCGACGGGTTGACGTCCATCGTGTCCGAGTACATGGCTGGAGGAAGCTTGGAGCAAGTGTTTAGAAATGAAGAGTTGCTTTCGCTCAAAGTGGCGGTCAAGATGGCGCTCGATTGCGCCAGAGGTATGGCATATCTTCATGGCCGTTCGCCGCTTCCAGTGATTCATCGTGACTTGAAGCCTGGAAACTTGATGTTGACGACGTCGCGGTTGTTAAAAATTGGTGATTTCGGCTTGTCCAAGACGCTATCAGTGCGGAATAAAATGCCGCAAGAAATGTCCCAGGCGTTCAACATGACGGGTGAAACCGGGTCGTATCGCTACATGGCCCCTGAAGTGTTCCGTCACGAATTCTACGGCCCCGCCGTGGACGTCTACGCGGCGGCGATGATTTACTACCAGTTGTTCTCCTTCCAGCAGCCGTTCGCCGGACGAAACCCCGTCGACGCGTGCCGCGCGGCGAGTTTAGAAAACCTCCGCCCACGCATCCCTGACAAAACCATGCCAAAAGAACTCTCAGACCTGCTCGTCAAAATGTGGGACCCACAAGTAAAGAAGCGTCCAGATTTCATCGAAGTCATCAACATGCTCGTCCCGGTGTTCGATTCGCTCAAAAATGCCCCCGAACCGGGCGCCGGGTGCTGCGTCGTGTCCTAGTTCATCGACTTCAAACTACAATCGACCACCCTCTACCCATCAGCGGGCTCGTCCATCCTTTTTGTTTCTACTATTACGGTAATAATACGGTACAGATACGTTTACGAGAGGTCGATACTCCACCGCGCGCGCGCCCTTTCGCCTCATAGACACTCATCCTCAGATCATGATTGGTCAATCCATATACCCTAGATCAACAAAACAAAAGAAAACTCGATCGGCGTTCGGCGGCACACGACGCCGCCTGTCGACGACGAAGGGACGCGTTGCATGCGCGACGACGAGGACGATCAAGGATACGACTACGCATCGAGCGATAGCGAAGCGTACGCGTACGATTCAAGAGACGAGCGAAGCGAAGGCGAGAGCTCATTCGAGGCGTACGAGGACGATTTAACCTCGGAGGAAGAATTCGTTGACGACGACGGAGTTGGACACGACGAGACGGCGTACGACGACGCATACGAGGACGAACACGAGGAGAGTATCGTTGTGCGTGACGAGGACGACGACGAGGACGAGGACGTCGACGAGGGTGAGTTTGTTGGGGATTCGACGACGCGCGACGAAACCCTGGACGACGTCGAGGGCGGAACGATGAGCGCCGCGGATGCTGAGGCGTATGATGATGAACAGGAGGAGGATATCGACGAGTACGTAGATGACGAAGGTGACGAGGAGATTGAAGATACGGGCGACGATGACGACGATGATGAATACGAGGAAGAGACGGAGACAAACGTGGCGGCGGGCGCGGATGCCGCCGCAAAGTTTCGCGCCGCGGGCGCGGCGGCACCAATGTTGGCCAAGTCTTTTGCGAGTACGGTTCGTGAGGCGGCGGGGAGTGCGTTGACGGCAATCAAGCCCAAGGCGGCGCCTGTGGAGCCTTTGGTCAAGCCGGATCCGAGCGACGAGGATGCGATGCGAGCGTACAATTTACAAATGCTTCGCATCAAGCTCTTACGGTTGGCGTCGAGATTAGATCAAAGCCCGCGGAACACCGTGGTTGCACAAGTGATTTACCGACTGGAGTTGGCAGAGCAGCTCAAGGCTGGTCGCGGTGGGCAGCGCGCGCAAGAGGCGAATAATTCGTCATTTGATCGCGCCGTGGCGCTCGCCGAACAAGCGGAGAAAGACAACGCGGGTGAAGATTTAGAGTTCACCTGCACAATCTTACTTTTGGGTAAGAGTGGTGTTGGTAAATCTGCGGTGATTAATTCTTTGCTTGGTGAAGGGTCAGCGCCGTCGGGTACGAGCGACGCCGACGCCACCAAAAAGGTGACATTGATTGAAAAGAAGGTTCACGGGATGACCCTTCGTCTCATCGACACCCCGGGTTTGCAAGCGTCTGCGGCGGATATTCGTTACAATTCTACCATCATGAACGACGCAAAGCGGTTCACAAAGTCGAACAAGCCGGATATCGTGCTCTATTTTGATCGCCTTGACATTCCTTCGCGCTCGGACGCCGCAGATTTACCCTTGTTGAAGCAAATTACCAGCACGTTTGGCCAAGCCGTGTGGTTCAACGCCATCGTCGTGTTGACGCACGCGTCTGCGGCACCGCCAGATGGCGCGAACGGACAACCAATTTCATACGAAATGTACGTCGCGCAACGGTCGCACATTGTGCAACAGACGATTCGTCAAGCCGCCGGGGATATGCGTCTGATGAACCCCGTGGCGTTGGCTGAAAACCACCCGATGTGCCGCACGAACCGTGTGGGCGAGCGCGTGTTGCCGAACGGCCAAGTGTGGCGTCCTCAATTGTTGCTGCTGTGCTTTGCATCGAAGATTCTTACCGAGGCGAATACGTTGTTGAACTTGCAAGCTGAGCAGCAAAAGCAAGGCGCCGGCGGCCGAGGTGGTATGCCTGGTCAACAAAAGGTGCCGCCGCTTCCGTTCTTGTTGTCTTCGTTGATTACCACGCGCAAGCCGCGTCGATTGATTGAGTATGCCGATGATGACTTTGAAGATTTGGAAAATGAAATCATCTCTGGCGAACCGTCTCCGTATGACATTCCGGCTGATCAAATGGAACCGTTGCCGACGCCAAAGCAAGTTGCGATTCCTGCCCCAGATCCAGTCTTGCCACCGTCGTTCGATGGTGACACCCCTGGACACCACTACCGTTTCTTAGAATCCAACCAACAGTGGTCGTGCCGACCCATCGTCGACGCGCACGGGTGGGATCACGAGGCTGGCATCGAAGGTTTCTCCGTCGAACACCAATTCGTGCTCAAGGACCAAGTCCCTGGTGTGTTGCAAGCGCAGATTTCAAAGGATAAAAAAGACAGCAACTTGGGATTTGAGGGTGAAATGTCCATTCCGCATTCCAGAAACTTAATCTCTACCACTGGCGTGGATATTCAAACCGTCGGTGGGGAATTGGTGTACACGACGCGAGGGGAAACGCGTTGGAAGTTTTGCGCCGTTGATAAGCTCATCGGTGGTCTTTCGGCGTCCCTCGTCGGTGGCGTCGTCGCTCTCGGGACTAAGATTGAAAACCGTTTCAAGGCACGCCCTGGGATGAAGATTGTCGTGAGCACCGGCGCGGTCACCGCGCAAAAAGATGTCGCGTACGCAGGTAACCTCGAAGCCATCGTGCGTCATAGCGAAGACCCATCCAACCCGAACTCGTCCACTGTGAGCGCGAGCTTTATGAACTGGCGGGGTGATCTCGCTCTCGGTTGCAACGGTATGAGCTCCATCCAAGTTGGAAAGGATACTCAACTCACCGGGAGCTTTAACATCAACTCTCGTGGGACGGGTAAGATTTCCGTGCGCGCGACGACGAACGAACGCATGTCCCTCGGAAGCGTGGGCTTGGTACCAATCATCTGCGCCATTTGGGGACGAATCCGAGGAGATTGAGGTAGTTTACGCGAGTGAAATCCGCAATTTAATGTCATTGCTAGTTCAAAAAAAACAATCCAAAATTTCATATTTCAAAAATCAATTCGCTAGGCGACATTTTTGTGGCACCTCGCGGTGCCTATCGGGGGGCTATATGGTTTTTTGTTATATATAATCGTATACTGGACGTCGCTTCAGCTTCTTAAGCAGCGTCGACGGCGTTCGTTCGCATGATGCGTTTGAATACCATCGCACTCGTCTCGCGCAAAGACGCGACGTAGCGATCCGGCCATCCGGGGGCCTCCACGACTTCCTCGTCAATCGTCAACGCATCATCATCGCCTTCGTCGACCGAGTTGCGCCACGTAGAGAGCTCCAACCGTAAGCGTTCCAGATTTTTCGCATTCAACGACGTGGGGAAATCCGCCACCAAACCTTGCGATCCGTTGAAAATTTGCACGTACGGCAACACCGGAACGTTGAGCTTTTCTAAGAAGGCGTCGTCGAAATCGCGAACGTTAACCTTTAAAAACACCACGTCGGCAAACTCGAGTTCGCACAACTTTTCAAACTTTGGCGCCAGCGACCGACAGCTGGGACAATCAGGCGCGAAATACTTGACGCACAATACTTTCGCACGCGCACTGCGATCTCGCTTACGTCGAGCGAAATTCGCAGCGGCGTGTAAAAACGCGAGAAACTCGTCGCTCGTGCGAGCGGTGAAGACGTTTGGCAACGCCTTGCCCTTCTCATACCACCGTTGCACGCGTTCCTGCACGTTCGCCGTCGCCGCTTCAATCGTCGACGGTGAGGATTCCTCTATGGCGATGTTTTCGGGCTCACGCAGCGCGCGCGACCGCACCGACGCCCACGCGCGCGGCGAAACCCCACGCGTGCCCAGGGACGCTTTATCCACAACGCTCGAGTGCGTTTTGAAACCCTTCCGACGCCCGTGCGACGTCGGTGCGCCCGCGCACGCGATGTACGCGCGCGCGGGTAATACGCATGCCATTTTCCTCGCGATTCGCGCGCGCGTGAGGGAGTTTTCGTCGACGCGCGCGAGCGAGCGAGGCAAACACTGACGCGCGTAGGGGGATAACGTGCTGACTCACCGTGGGACACTTTTGAAATATTCCATTGGTGTTGCGTGTGTTGTGCGTTAAAAATGTGCGGGTGATTATCCTTGACCGTCGTCGCTGGTGATTTTACCGACGCGCACGGATGATAAAGCGCTGACTTTTAAGTCGCTATCGAGGAAATCTGCGATTCTGGCGGCAGTTTCGTCGACAAAGTCTTCTTGAGGCATGTGTCCGACTTTACGCATGGCGCTAAAGGATGCGCGGACGTCGGAACACCAGTCGTAAATCGTGGCGTCGTCCAAGTAGCGATCAGCGGTGCCCCAAATGACGCGAATTTTCGGCAATCCACGCGATTGTAACGCGTCTATGACTTGTTTAGAAACCTTTTTCAAATCGCACTTTGTGACGTAGGCCTCCGCGGCGGCGCGCGCGGCTTCGGCTTGAGCGCCCGAATACGGTTTTTCGTACTCTTCCAACACCTCACCCGGGAGGGCGAATTCATTACCATTATACAAATATCCCGCAGCGTCGAACGCCGCGCCCTTGCCCATGCCAAACGGTCGCGTAAATGTCGCCATTTGCGGGGGATATGCGTGCGCGTTTGTCAGCGGCGTGTTCATCAGCACGACGCGACGGAATTTCTTAGGATTCTTCGCCACGTACAACAATACGTGCTGCGGAATCACAAAACCATGCATCACCAAATCCACGGGCTCGCTCGCCAAACCAGTGGCGGTTAAAAACCCTTCCAACGCGGCGCCAGTCGCCGCGGCGTCGTATCCAGCCACGCCTCGACCAGGTGCGGGCTTACTCGAGTCCCCGTGCCCGGTCGCATCGAATGCATACGACGTAAACCCGCGTTCCTGCAAAGCGCGCTGCACGTTACGAAATGTGTACGCACACGCGCCCAATCCGTGCGCAAATACAATCTTCGTCGACTTGAGCGTCGCGCAATCCTCCGCCGGAACTCCTTTGCGATAGGACCACGTCGCGCCGTCGCCCACATCCACGGCGTGCACGCTTTGCCACAACACCTCAACGTCCTGCCCGGTGGTGGCATCGAAAATCTTCGTATACGTCGGCGCGTCCGCGTCCGCACTCGCCCGCGTCGTCGTCGGTAGAGACGCTGAAGCGTTTCGTGTTCTCGCCGACATCATCATCTTTCGCCCGGCATCTGTATGCCCCGTGCGTCGCGTCGACGCGCGCATCGACGCGCTCGGCGCGCGCAAACTCGCGAGCGCGGTCATCGTCGTCGCCGTCGTGGGCCGTGCGGTGCGCGTCAGCCGTGCGGTGCGCGAGGTACGCGGCGTTGAGTGACGACTTGGCGACTGCGCGAGGATAAAGTGACGTCATAAAACGTTGCGCGCCGCGGTGTCGACGTCGATCGCGCGCGACGCCCGGGCGAACGGTGCGGACGGACGAGCGACGACGATTGGCGGCGGCGACGACGACGACGTTCGACGCGCGCGAACGACGCGCGAGCGATACGCGACGGGCGGGGTGGTTTGTTGATTTGGATTACTTTTTGAATTCTTTCGTGAAAATACCGCGCCATGCCGCCGAAACGTCAAGCGTCGGGATCGGCGGCGGTGACGACGGGTAAGAAACCATCGTCGCTGGCGTTTGCGGGTGGGACGCACGGCGTGCGCATCGCGAGAGGTGGTATTCGTCGCGCGCGCGGGCACAAACCGGTGGCGTTGGAGTACATTCAAGCGAGAGAGGCAGAGAAAGCCACTCGTGGGCGTGGAACCCGAGCGACGGCGGCGGTGGCGACGACAAGTGGACGACGTGGGAATAATGATATGGCACTCGCCGTGATTGGCGGTCGCGACGGTCCCGATGATGAAGATAAAGACGGCGACGAAGCCGCGCGAGCGGTGCGCCTGGCGTTGGAAGCGGCGGAACGCGGGGAAGATTTCGGTGATGATGGCTCCGATGGCGATGGCGATGGCGTGAAACGAAAGCATCGAAATAAGGCACACAAGGGTGTGGGGTATATTGCGAGCAAAGGTCGAGGACGAGCGATTGGTGGCGCGCCGAATACGCTCGGGTTGCTTGACTTGGCGGATGAAGAAACCGTACGAGAGTTACTCGGGCATCTTCCGGTCGGGCACCAGAATGAACGAGCTGCGATCGTGAAGAATTTAGAAAAACAGTATCGACGTTGGTTTCAGCTCGTTCGTGCGGGGTTTAGCGTTTTGTTGTATGGATTTGGTTCAAAGAAGGCTCTGATGGAAGATTTTGAAAAACGATATTGCGTTGACGGAGGCGTCATCGTCGTGAATGGGTTTTTCCCGTCGCTCACGCCCAAGCAAGTCGTCGTTGCTGCCGCGGCGGCGTTATCGACTTCAGAGAAAGATGATCCGTCGTCGACGGCGGCGAGTACGTTGCAAGGGATGGGCACCGAGTCGCTGCTGGCGCACATTCAAAGCGCCACGCGCGGCACCGCCAAGGTTGAGCCTAAGCGTCTGTACATTATTTTGCACAACATAGATGGTCCTCAACTGCGAACACAAGAGGCACAAGCGTTACTAGGCGAGCTAGCATCGATGCCTCGCGTGCATTTGATTGCAAGCATCGACCACGTCAACGCGCCTCTCTTGTGGAGTAAGCGCGAGGCGGCGCGCTTCAACTGGGTGTGGCAAGAAAGCTCGACGTTCACGCCGTACGCGCTAGAAACAGCAAATTTACCGCAGCTCTTGGCATCCAAGGGCGAGGAGCGCCACGTACGTGGTGCAGCGAACGTCTTGCGTTCGCTCACCTCAAACGGCAGAGACATTTTCCGATTACTCGCCGAGCATCAGCTCGAAAATCAAGACTCTCAAGGCATGCCTTTGGATATGTTCTACGCCGCGTGCCGCGAACAATTTTTAGTATCCTCCGAGGTCACTTTACGCGTGCACCTCACCGAATTCACCGATCACGAGCTCGTTCGAAGCAAACGCGGCGTCGACGGCCGCGACTTGCTCGTCGTCCCACTCAACGCCGACGCCCTGCGCGCGCTTTTGAAAGAGTTCGACCCATAATAATAGCAACCATCTACTATAGCACGTGTGTTCATATCATTCTATAGGCTTTTACTCCACGCACGCATCGCCCGCGGCGTGGTCGAGCCGCGCATCCGCGCGCCAGGTGGCCGCCACATGTCCAACCGACCACCCCCCCTCGCGCCATCGCGCCGTCGCGCGCCCACCCCGGCGCGCCCGCGATCGCCGCGCGCGCCATCGCGCCGTGCGCGTCACCAGCGTCCATCCCAGCCCGGTCTCGGCGCCCCCCCTCCCCGCGCGCGCACATCTCGGCGCGTTTCAACGCGATCGAGCGATCGCGTCAGTCGGCACTGTGCGACGCGCGACATCCTCCGCGATGTCCGACGCCGACGCGACCTCGCGCGAGCGCGCGCTCCGCCGCGACTTGGCTGACATGAAGCTCCGCGCCGACGCCGATGACGCCGCGCCCGAGCGCGGGGGCGGTGACGACGGGAGCGGCGGCGGCAGCGGCTCGGCGTTGACCCCGAACGCCACGTTCCTGGCGAACGCTGGCATGGTGCCGCGCCCGAACTCGCCGCTCGTCGACCGGGCGCCGATCGTGGTCGTGAAGGTTGGCACGTCGTCGCTGCTGAAGGGCGGCATCGGTGGGCACTTGCACTTGTCGAATTTCGGGATGCTCGCGGAGACGTGCGCGGATTTACAACGCCAAGGCATGAAGGTGGTCGTCGTGACGTCTGGCGCGGTGGGCGTGGGATGCCAAGTGCTGAATAAGAAGAAACCGAGCGATTTGGCGGGTAAACAAGCGTTGGCGGCGGTGGGCATGGTGCGATTGATGCGCATGTATGATGATTTCTTTCAGTCTGTGGGTCAACCGATTGCGCAGGTTTTGATTTCGTTGGATAACATTATGGACCGACAGCAATATATGAACGCGCAGAGCACGTTTAGGTCGTTATTGGCGCAAGATATTATTCCCATCGTTAATGAAAATGATACCGTTGCGGTGCAAGACACAAAGTTTGGGGATAACGATACGTTGAGCGCGCACGTCGCGGCTTTGGTTGACGCTGATTACTTGTTTTTACTCACCGACGTGGATGGGTTATACACGGCCAACCCGAATACGAACCCTGATGCGGTGCGTATCCCCGTCGTCGAGAACATTGATGAGTTAGAAGTTTCCACCGCAGATGCCGCGTCTTCGGGAAGTGGTTTAGGCACGGGTGGTATGGCGACAAAGTTGACCGCGGCGCGACTCGCGTCGGCTAGCGGTTGCAACACAGTCATTATGCACGCCAGAGACTTACCTGAAATGCCAGACATCATCACGTCGTCAAAGAGCGTGGGAACATTGTTCCTGGCCATGCCTCGACCGCTCCGTGGGCGCAAACGTTGGATCTTATTACTTCCCACGACTGGCGACATCGTGGTCAACGCAAACGCCGCCAAGGCTTTGGAGAACAACAAGTCTTTATTCTCCACTGGTGTCATTGCTACTCGAGGCGATTTCGCCGCCGAAGACGGTGTGCGTATTATGACGGTCGACCATGATACTGGCGAAGAGCGCGATCTCGGTCGCGCGATTACCAACTACTCCTCTGAGGAGATGGAAAGCTTTGCGGGTAAGACTTCTGAAGAATTTTATGAAATCGTCGGCTACAGTGGTGCTGAATCTATCTGCCACCGCAATAATATCTGCTGTTGGGTTCCATTCGGTCAAGAACCATCGAGCTGTAATCTCGTAGGTCTTGGCGATCGTCGATAATCAATCGATCTATATCAAAAAAGTACAAAAAAGTAAAAAACAAGACGCGTTGGCGTATGCCGTTACCAGACGCCGCGCGCGCGTAAATGAACTGTCCCAGAATATTAATCACCACGTGTTGCACCTGTATGGGTTTGTTAGTCTCCAATAGTATCAGTGATAGCGAACGATGTGGATCCTTTTCCCCACATCAATCAATGCTTCGCGCTGATTTTCAACTTTAATACCAAACTCAAACTCAAAGAGTCAAGTCAATCAAGTCAATCAACCAACTGTCGCGTCGCGAGTGAGCGAGCGTTGTCGTCACTTGCTGGCGCATCATCATTTCGGTGCGCGCGTGCGCACGGGAATAATCGATCACGATGATATCAATCGCACCGAACGCAGCATACATCACTCTCGCTTGCGTGTACGCCGCAATCGCTTTCGCGTGCCTCGTGCAGCTCGTGCGCGCCCAGCTCAGGCAGCCGCGGTGTACGACGCAAAAGCTCTTCCATGCCGCCGTCTGCGCGTGTGCGGCGATGCGCGCGGGGACGTTCGGCGCGCACCACATCCTGGCCCGCGCCAGCGCGGTCGCGCGCGTGCTCGCAATGGATTTACCGTCCTTGGTCTTTTGCAGCGCGTTTGGCGCGCTCGCGTGGTTCTGGTCCGACGTGTATCACAACGCCAAGCGAGAGCGACGCGTCGGTCGCCGGACATTCATCATCTACGTCATCGCCAACATTGCCATGTATGTGTTCCTTTGCGCCGTCGTCGCGGCGCTCGCGCGAGGAAAGATTTCTGACGTCGCAGCGATGCGCGCGAGTCGTCGAGCGACGGCTTTAGCGTCGAGCTACGTCGCCTCCATGTTCGCCATGTACGGTACTCTACTAATCGTCATGCTCCGAAGATTCCCGAATGAAAGTGAAGGTCGCGTGCGGAAGATGTGGGAAGTTGCGGTCGTCGCGAGCGCGTCTTTTGGAGCGTGCGTAACGAGAGCGGTGCGGGACGCGACGGACGCCAACCGCGCGAGCGGCGTGCAGTCGGCGTATGATTTGACCAACGCCAGCGCATTGCGGCATGTGATTTACTATAGCTCTACGGAAATCATCGCTACAATTTGTGTGCTGTACGTGTTGAGAAAGCTGCCGCCTGCGAGAGGCGCGTACGACGAGGCTGACGACGAGGACGACATTGAACAACCATTCGCTGCGGATTTCGACGACGGCGACGGCGACGGCGACGGCGATTCCGATAGTAGCGATTAAATCGCTGTGACATTACCGAACCACTCTGCGTCGTCGGCGATTGTATGTGCTGTACACTGTTTAGATTTTTGTTGAGGAGTTTCCTCACGTTTGTAACAACCACCGAGCGCCATTCCGTGACGCCACGACTGACATCCGCGAGTAGATTTCGCACGTGAACGCCGCATACATCACCACCGTCGCATTCGCGCATGAGCTCGCGCGGTAAAACGCTCGATGCGGCGCTCGTGGAGGCGCGCACCATTGGCGACGCCGTCGTCGCAAAGTCTTGCGCTTTATCCTTCATTGCCTCTGACGCGTTCGCCTCGGCATCGTCGACGATAAAAAAGCTCGATATCAGTGATAACGGGCTACGTTCGTTGTCTGGCGTGGCGAGCACGTCGCTGACGTGGATTTCAGCGGCGAATAACGCGTTAGAGGCTGAGGCGCTGCGCGCGCTGGGCGACGGCTGCCCGCGCGCGCGCACCGTCAACGTCAGCGGCAACGCGTCGCTGCGAACGCTCAAGGGTGTAGAGAAGATGAAAGCACTTGCGGCGTTGATTGCATCGGAATGCGCGATTGAGGACTTGAGTGCGGTAAAAGGGTTGAAGGAGCTCAACACGTTGGTGTGCGGGGAGTGCTCGGTGGAAGACGTAGGCGACGCGCTGAGCGAGAGCCCCGCGCTTCGAAAGCTTAATCTCTCACGAAATAACATACGAAAGTTTAGTGCGGACGCATTGAAATCATCGGGTGGCTTGCGCGAGCTTCGGGTGTCGCACAACGCATTAAAGGCTATTCCCGCGTGCGTGCGAGAGACGACGAATTTGAGAATTCTCGACGTCGGGTACAACAAAATCGATAATTGGGGCTCACTCGGAGATTTGCGCGCGTTGCGCAGGCTCGAGCAATTGTTTTTACGTGGGTGCCCGATCGCGAGTGAGCAAGGGTACGAGGAGAAGATCATAGCCATGTGTCCTCGATTGAAGATTTTAGACGGGCGCAAGGTGGGCGAGCCGAGACGCGAACGCGCCGTGGAGGACGAACGTCAAGCTCCGAGGTATGTGGACAAAGAAGCCGGCAGTGAAAGTGGTGGTGAAGATTACGACGACGACGCTCCCCGTGAACCAGTAGTCGAACATGAGGAGGACGAGCGACGGGAGAAGAAGACTAAGAAGGAGAAAAAAGAAAAGAAGACCAAGCGTCGCGTCGACGACGCGGATGAAGGCGAGCGTAGTTTTCTCGAAGTCTTCGTAGGAAAGAACAAGGGTAAGTTATTAGGTGCCCAAGGTGCTAAAGAAGAGGCGGAGAAGAGTTCTGATGAATCCAAACGCACGGGCGTCGTGGGCGTATTTGAGAACAAAGACCTCAAGCGCAAAGGCCCGAGCGGGAGCGCGGCGTTCAAAGCGCTCTCTACTCGTGCCATCGTGGACGTGGGCTCATGGGACGATGACGAGCCTGTAAAGAAAAAGTCTGCAGTTGAAGTGACGAAGAAAAAAGATCTCAAAGACATGACGCCAGACGAACGCAAGGCGCATTTGAAACTCAGTCGAAAACGCGGATATTAATGTTTTGCTAAAATTGACAACTTGTTTACACGGTACACATATGGCACCCAACTAATCCCGCCCCCGCCCACGCTCGTGGAGTCACCATGATCTCCACGCGCTCGCCTCGTCTTAAAATCACCACGCGTACGGGGTGATTTTCGCTCTCGCCAAACGTGCGAGCCGCCCGAGGAATTAAATCGCTCGGCGGCGTGGCGGATGGATCATCAAAGCCCCATCGCACATCCCCTACCGCGCACACGCGATCGCCGACGCGCAAGCCATCGACGCACCCGGGCGAATCATCCATCACTTGATCGATAATTGCAAACGTGCGCGCGGCGGCATTGGTATCCATCGTCTGAACTGGCGAAACCGGCGGCGGCGCCGCCGCCGAAACGTCCCGGACGCCCGAGGTGATCGACTCCACCCCGCGCCGTTCGCTAAACTTTTCCGCCATTTTCACCGTTATCGCATTCGTGATCGTCTCGTAATCATTTCTCAGCACTGTGCGTGCGGTGGCACGGACCACGAGCGACGCGTCAGTCAATCTTCCTCGAAGTAATCCAAACTTCTCACACAAACAGCACGCGTTCTGCCGCACGACGCCTCGCACACGTACTGTTATACCGTTGTCGATCGCTGCGCACGGCATATAAATCGCATCCGGCGATTGGGAACCCTTCGCGGTCGACGAGGGAGCCTTTGAGCCCGGGCGCTCCTGGAGCCGACAGCCGCGCGCTGATGGTTCCCATCTCGAGCTCCATCAGTTTCCGCGCGTCATACAGTTCATCAAGCGTGCGACTCGACGCGTTCATATCGCGTGTTCGCGCTCTCGGGTTGGCGTGACACAGCACGCGCGGTGGCGCGTCACGTAATGACGCTTCGGAGAGGCGAGTGTGATGGAGAATAAAATGGTTGGTCTTGTATTGCAACATCGCAACGTACGCGTTCAGGTTGTCTACCTCTGGACAAAGGCAAAGAAATTAGTAGTACACGAACCGTGTGAATGCCATGTACGTAAATGCGAGGCTTGCGACGGTTAAAATCGCGCCAGTCGCCGCCACGATGTCGGCGCGTGTCGACGCCTTGACCAATAGCTCCTTTGGCGCGTAATCCGGCAACGATTCCAAATCCCTTTCACGCACGACGTTCGCGCCTTCCCACGCGTCATCCCACCGCGCGCGCACTTCGTTATAAAAGTCTTCGAAATCAGGATACTCTTCGGCGTGAATGGCGTCGCTAAAATAAATGGGCAACACGCAGTCGCGTTCGGCGCTCACCAAGTGCGACGAAAACACGCGCTCCTTCCCCGCCGTACAAATCACCTGCACCGACATCCGACGCGTGTGCGCATATCTTAACATTCCCCGCTTCAACGGTAGAGAATAATCTCGTATATTACGCGTGCCTTCCGGATAAATCACCACGCCGCCGTACGAATCGTGAAACGTCTCAAAGTGCGCGTCCAAATCCCGATTCAACTGTTCCTTATCCCGCACGCCATCGCGATTAAATCCAAACACCGCCCCGACGAACATCGCGGGCGCCATGAATAACGGAAACGCATACGCCACGAGCATGCGAGACATCGTAAACGCTCGCCCTTCGGTAGAATACACGTCTACGAAAAAGTCGCTCCACGCGCGATGGTTACACAAATACACCACCTTGCGCTCCCGGCACAGCTCTCGCGACCCAGGCGCGAGCTTCAATCGCACGTTCATCACGGTTCGTGTCATGAACCGCGCCCAGACGTACGATGTCGACAGCCTGGCGCGCTGGTCGAGCCGCAACGCGTCGCGCGGGTTGCAGAATAAACTCAGCTGAAAACTCGCGGCAAAGATTGGGGCGATAGCGGCGAAGCGCACGGCGCCGAGCGCGGCGTCGAGCGCGGAGTGCGACGATGACGAGTGCGACGCAGACGCCGACCCGGCGTCATCGCGCGCAGCGTTCGCGCCGTCGGGCATGGAGCTCGCGTCGCGCGCGCGACAAAGAGTGACGCCTCACATTGCGTCATGCGCACGGCGATAGATGACGTGTTCGCAACGTACACGCGCGCGTGCGCGTCGAGAGATGACGTAAAACGCGCAATGTCTCTCGCGAGCGACCGCGCGCGAGAGATTGTGGCGAGCGCGAGCGATGCGGACGTCGATGAGGAGGATGTGTTGGATGTCGCGCTCGAAGCATTTGCACAGCTCACGCGCGGTGTGTCGACTGTGATCACGCGAGATGCGTATGATGGCGCGTACGCGTGCGTGTTTATGTTTGCCCGATCGCGTCGAGGGCGCGGAGTGGCGCGAGCGCGGGCGGTGCGCGCTTGGCGAGGGGTTTTCGGTGAACGGTTGCGCGCGTGGACGACGTACGTCGAACGCGAACGAGGCGACGTATCGATGGTGTCGTACGATACTTGGATGCAGACGCTGGAATTCGCGAGGCAGTGTGAGATTAAAGGGTATGGTTTGGAATGGTATGATTTTTCCGAGGCTTGGCCGACGCTGATTGATGAGTTCGTGGAGGCGAGACGGGCGAGCGACGAGGCGACGGCGGGCGCGCGAAGCGGCGCGTCGGATGATTTCGGTGGGCGCATCACGCCTCCGCTCGCGCTCGGCGGTGGAGATTGGAAGCGCAAACGCACGATTGCGCACGCACACGCGTTGGATGCGGGCGGTGAGGACGATGTCGTGGGTTTAGCGAATGAATTTGAACGCGAGGCGCAAATTCGACACGCGCCCAAACGCGCGTGCTCCAACATGAGTTTAGACAATAGCGCTCACGCGATGTAGCTTAGCTTTGACACGGAAACACACATCATGATGATTTCGTTTTGTACATATATATACACATAGACATAGACGTAGACAATCGACGACGACGAAACACGGACGCTTTGATGTTCGTTGACTCCGCTCGCCTCTCGACGCGTCTTTCGCGCGTCTCTTTCCACACGTTCGCTACAGCTACCGGCTATAAACTACAACGTTCACGCCCGAACGAGGCTTCAAGAACCCTGTTCGCTACTCTTTGCGGCGTTATATCGCCTTTCGGCTTCGATGTGCAACACCTTGTCGTAAAAGCCAGTTTTAATCATGAATCCCTCCATGGCGGCGCCGAGCGCGAAGGATGCGACGGCGACTTTGGTGTAAAACGTCGAGTCGAACACGTGCGCGTGTTTACCAAACGTCCGCACCATGTGAAGACGACGAGCGACGACGAGCGAGGCGGGCTGTGAGGAGGGCGCGATGATGAAACAGAGTTTGTGTTATTACTTTCCGACACCCTTACCGCGCAACTTGACCCCTAAAATGCGCTCGAGCTTGGCCAAAATCTGCTGATTCGGAATAGCCTTTCCGCTCTCGTATTCTTGAATGATATTCGGCTTTTCGTTGATTTGTTGCGCCAACTGCGCCTGCGTCAACTTTTTCGCCAGTCGCCCTTGCAAAATCGCCTTCTTCACATCCGCGCCCACCGTCTTGTGCGACAAATTCTCGTCGTCAAGCTCGAGCTTCAACGCATTACGACCAGCACCAGAATCTACGTACACGCATAACACATCAGTCCAAAACGTTAGTCCAAAACGCGAGCGAAGAGCCCTCGCCGTGTGTGGAAAAAGAAAAGAACCCCGCCGCGCCCAGCGCTTCTACAGACGCCCGTCGTCATCCGCGCGAGCCCCGTTCAACGAAAACCACCCTCGCATCATCATCATCATCATCATCATACCTTTCTTAATCGTTTGCACCGCCATACCCGCACGCAACGCCTGTATACACGCACACAAAACACGCCCGCGCGCGCGTCAGAACCATCATCATCATCAGAATCATCATCATCATCGTCGTCGTCGTCGCGAACGATGATGACGATGATGACGATGATTGACGCGACATCGCATCGCATCGCATCGCATCGCATCGCGCACCGCGGCGACAGCCTTGGGATCCTTCGCCGCCTTCCCCCCCCCCTGCCGACGACGCCCCCGCGCGACGTCCGATCGTCACCTCTTTAAAATCTTGATGCTCCATGGGGCGCGCGCGCGCGACGACGACTGGCGACGGACGACGGGCGACGCCACCGCCCCCCGCGGGCGGCGCGGGACAACTGGACACCCACACACGCACACCCAAACCCAAACCCAGGACGCGCCCGTATCGTGCGGTCACGACTCGTCGCGCGAGGGCTCGCGTGCGATCGATGCGGGCGATGGACACACCGTGACGGGTTTTGTAGTGATAGATTCGTGACCGTTGAATGACTCGAGCGCAGGGGTAGATGGAGATGTTTGACGTCGTAGGTCACGATTGGTCGATGTGGGTGGGTGGAGTGGTGGTGTGGGATTGGTGCGTGAAGGGGACTCGGTGGCGCACGCACGACTTCGCCACCAGCCGCGCGACGCGACGCGACGCGTCGGTCGCGGTGTGCGTGCTGGCACGTCGAATGTCCGACTATTGTACACGACCCCCGCCGCGTCCGGCGACGGGTGTGATCGCATCACGGCGTCCGGCGACGTCTTACAAAGTCTGCTGTAATCATAGCGTGTATTAGGGTGACGCATACGAGTAGAACGTCATAACTCGGGCATTAATTACGTCGGACTTCATTTGGCCCGAGTCATGACGATACGATGTCTCGTAGCGCAGCGCGCGTGGTCACGTGTAGACCCGAATGAGGCGACGACGACCACGAGCTCGCGTGCATCACGCCTTCGTCACTCGGACGCGTTGACGAGTCATGCTGTGTCCGAATCATACCTCACGCGACGACGACGAGGTCGTTTTCATCCCTCCCTCGGCCGTGGCTCGCCCCCCATCGACGTGAACTCAAGGATCGACCAGTCGCGAGTGACGAAGAAACCCTCTTCTTAGTCCCATTTTTTTCACACCTCGGGTCTAAAAAGGTACGAACGCGCGGTGCTCGTACTCGCATGAGCGACACGCACACACGCGTCTTGATGATGATGAGTTAAAAATCGACCGATTCGCACAGTACGCGATGCATCGAGCCGTCGTTCGTGGCGACGCGCGCGGAGATTCGTTGGCCCGGACCGACGAACCGCGGAGCGCCGCGCTCAGGACCTTGACGTCGGGACCGGGGTAGAATCATCCGCGATCGCGCGCGGCGCGGTCGGGCCCCACGCGTCCGACCGACCACCCAATCGACCGACCGACCGTCCGACCGACCGACCGACCGACGTGTCCACGCGACCGACCCTCGGCCCGCGCGCGCGCGCTCAAACGACCAATCACGACCACGCGAGCCCGTACTCAACGTCGTGTGAAACACCACATAGCGCGCACTACGACCKMCGTCGCCGTCGTCGTCGCGTATCTTGCGCTCGCATTAGGTTAACACGACGCGATTCGCATCGCGCGGCATTCCGCGACGACGGTTCGCGGTTCGCGGTGGAGGTACGTACGGCACGCGCGCGACGACGCGCGCGACGACGACGCGCGCGACGACGACGACGACGCGCGCGCGACGACGCGACGACGACGCGGGTGATGGCGATGCGGCGATGCCGATGGGAATCGCGCGTGCGAGCCGTTGGCGCAGTGCGGTGGTTAAGTACGCGAACGCGCGCACGACGGTTCGTATAACGCGGATGTGGCGCGGTGCGCGGGGGTGGTGTGGGGATGGCGCGCGCGCGGTGGCGTGTGCGAGGTCCTGGGCGCGTGCGCGCGCGTCGGGAAGGGGGAGGAGGGCGCGTGGGGGGGGTGGATGGGCGCGAGGGTGGGCGCGCGCGCGCGCGCGCGCGCGAGGAGGCGCGAAGGCGTTTGAATCGCTCCGGATGCGCGTGCGTCGTGGTCGGCGCGTCGCGGTAGCGGTGCGGTGTGGTGTGGTGGTATTGTGGTGGCGGTGCGGTGTGCGCGCGCGTGAGGGCGTTGGGGGGGGGTGTTGGGCGCGGCGTACGCGCGCGCGTTTGAATTTGAAAAACCGCGCGGGCGACTGACCAACAGACGAATCGCGCGACGCGCGGTGTTTCTTTCGTGTTGTATACAGTTGTTGTCGTTGTTTGAGTTTGACATTTGACTACACGATGGTTTCGAAGAGTTCAGTCGCGAGTGCATCGCTGGCCAAGTCTGTGCCCGCCGCGCAGGGTGGCGTTGAAGAGAAGAAGCGACGCAAGCGACGCGACCGCGATAAGCCCAAGCGCGCGATGTCCGCGTATCTCGTCTTCTTGAGTCGCCACCGCTTGGCTGTGCAAAAGTCTCACCCGAACTGGTCCGTGACGGATGTTACCAAGGAACTCGCCCGACGATGGAAGGATGTGAGCGATAAGGAACGCGCAGAGTGCCAGCATCAATCCGACGAAGACAAGAAGCGCTACTATGAGCAAATGGCTGACTACGTGCCGTTGCCGGATGAAAAGGAGGAAGAGGCTCCGATCAGGTACGACAAGGATGGTAACCGCAAGCGTCGCAAGAAGGACAAGAATGCCCCGCGGAAGAACCGCTCAGCATACATCATCTGGGCGGCGGAGTACCGGGACAAGAACTTCCGTCCGAAGGCTGCCGCCAACGCGCCGGTGTCGTTCCGCGAGCAAGCCACCGAGCTCGGCCAAGCGTGGGCCATGTTGTCTGCGTCGGCGCGCAAGAAGTACGATGATGCTGCTGCGAGGGAGGCGAAGGAGTACGCCGTGAAGCGCGATGCCTACTTGGAAGAGAAGAAGAAGCTCGCGATCGCGGCTCGTGAAGCCAAGCGCGAACGGTTGCTCGCGGAGAAGCGCGCTTGGGAAGCGACGAAAGCCGCGGCGCAAAAGGTCAAGGATGATCGCAAGGCGGAACGCGCTGCGCTTAAGGATCAACGTGCCAAGGAACGTTCGACGGTGAAGAAGTCCAACGGTGCCGGAGGTTTGCCGAAGACTGGTAAGAAGCGTGCTGAAGCCACGAGCTCGGATACGATGGCGCGCATTAAAGCCGCCCTCGTGGGCGTCTCGAACGAAGCCGCGTGGTACAAGATTGTCGACAAGCACGCCAATGCGCCTGAGAAGGTAAACGATGCCTACAAGCAGTTCATCGCCAACGCGAAGCAAACGCACTTCTCGGCCGATCCCAAGGCTTTCTTAGTCGCCGTGCTCGGCTACGACGAAGCGCAACAACATCTCCTTTAAGCGCGACGTCAAGGCGCGCTCGCGTTGACCTTTTCTTCTTTTGACCATGTGACGACGATTGAAGGCGCAGACACGCGTCAATGTCTACAACGACCATCGTCACCAAGTAAACACACGAACATGTACTCACGCTCACACTATATCAATAATGATCTCACGGTTTTTCTCTACTACTACCGGTACTGTTCGCGCGCCCAGTCAACAAAAAAACGCATTCAATTCCAAAAGGCGTTTTTTTTGCAAGCGCACCCGCGCCACAGACCGCGTCGCATGCCGCCGCACGCTGACGCGCCGCCGCGGCGTCATCGCGATAAAGACAAACGCGCCAAGCACCGCCTCGCGGCAGCGCTGCGCACGCTCCGGCTCGACGTCGACGCCACCGACGTCGACGCGCGGGCGGCGTACAAGTCGCTCGCGCGCGCGCACCACCCAGATAAAGGAGGCGATGCCGCAACGTTTCGTGCAATTGCGAGCGCATACGAGGTGGTGTGCGAGAGATTCGCGCGCGAGCGTCAGGCACGGGAAAAGCTCGGTGGTGTGGTCGCTGGTAGCGGTGCGCGCGAAGAGGCGTGGAGCTCGAGCGCCGCTGCGGCAGCCGCGCCGCTTGAGATTCGTCAAGGTGAAGACGGCGCGAGCATCGCACCGAGTGGGGACTTGAAGCGTCTCGGTGACGAAGCTTTTGATGCGAGTGAGTACGAGCGCGCGATTGAATGTTATTCTGCGGCGGCGGCGTACGCGAAGATTGATGGAGCGACAGAGTACGCGGAATTGTACCGCGCTAGAGGCGAAGCGTACGCCGCACTCGAACGCTGGCGTGAAGCGATCGATGACGCCGACCGAGCGATGAGCGTTCGCGCGCTTTGGTCACCGCCATGGGTACTCAAAGGCCGCGCGTTGGAAGCCATGTCGGCGTGGTCGGCGGCGGCGGCGCTGTATCGTCGGCGCGCGACTTCGAGAGTAGACGCGGATGAGGACGATGCCGACGCTCGCGCCTTACGCGAAGGTCTAGAGCGCGCAGAAAGCGCTCTGAGGACTGAATTCTGCCTCGCTAGCGTTGATGCACATCGTGGTGCGGTTCGCGTGATGGCGATGAAGCCATCCGGTCGCGGATTGCTCGCGGCGGATGCAGAAGCCGACGCCGACGTCTTCGACGAAACTATACCCACCAATGCGTACGTATGTACGCTCGGCGCCGATGATGGGTACTTGAAAATATTTTCTGTCCCGAGTGGGGAATGCTTATACGCCACGAAGCTCTCGCATGCGATACGCGCGTTGAGCTGGGCGCCAGACGGTGGCGGTACTCTCGTCGCCGTCGGCCAATCCGGATTTGTCAAGACGTGGGATTTCGAGTTCGCCGAAATCGGCGCCCCGCGCGCGACGCTTGTGTCCGAGCGCGAACTCATTGGATTTCATCCCGCCGTCGACGCCACGTGCGTGACGTTTGACGTGTCGAGCGAGTACATCGCCGTCGGCGCGAGCGACGGCTCTGCGTGCGTGTGGGACGTCGGCGCCGGCGCGCTCGACCACGCCATCCCCGCCGGACTCAACGCTCATAAGGCTGAGATTACGAGCGTAAAGTTTCATCCTGTTCGTGGTCGTGCACAGCTCACCAGCGGTTCGCTCGATGGCGATGGACGCGTGTGGGACCTGGTCGGCGAAGCCGCGGATGTCGCCGGCGAATGTCTGCACACATTGCGTTGGGACGCCGGCGCCGTCATCGCCGTCGATTACACCCCGTGTGGACGTCTCATCGTCACCGCCACGAGCTCGAGCGCAAGTGTTAAATCTGCGGTGGCATCGGTGAATAGATTACTCGTGTGGAGTTCAGTGAGCGGTCGATTATGTAAGTGGTATGACGCGCACACGAGCCGAATCAATGACACATCGTGGCACCCGCATCCGGGATCGCGCAATGTCGTCGTCAGCGCGTGCGATGATGGCGTGCTGCGCGTGTGGTCGATACGAGCCGCACCGAGTGGGGCAGGCAAGCCTCTGCTCGAGAGTGACGAGCACGCTGGGGTGGAGATTGACCACGCAAAAGTTGACAGGCGGATGTCCGGCGCGGCGGTTCGAGTGGCGCATTCGCCCATGGGCGGCATTCTCGCCGTCGTCACGCGCGATGGTCGTTTGCGCGTGCACGATAGCGAAACGTTAGAATCTACGATGGATTGGCGCGCGAGCGCGCATGGCGCATCGCAATGCGTAGCTTGGGCGCCGACGCCGATTCCGCTCGAAGCTGACGCGCCAATGTCCAGGACGTCTCCATGGATTGTCGTCACTGGCGGCGATGATGGGCGCGTGTGCATGTGGCGCATCACGCGTGGCGATGATGACGACGACGGCGACGACAGTGCCGATAAACGTGCCGATACTAACAATGCTGCCGTCGGCATGGATGGAGACAAGGTTGCCGAACTGAGAGTCAAAATCGGCTCAAGCGCGATATTTTCAGCAGCTGATGTTAAAACATGGTGGGACGCCAACGAAAACGTCGGCGAAGTCACCCCACTCGCGGATGTCGGTAACCACGCGGGCTATCTTGGACCATCACCAAACGACAAGCCAATCCATAAGGCGCTCGATGGGTCTCCGCTCATCGTCCCGGGCGCGACGCTCACATCAAAGTACATCGATTTAGCGCTTCTCGACGGCGAAATCGCCTCCCATGACGCCTACGCCGCACTCGAGCGTGATATTCAAGAACTTCAACGCAAACGTACGGCGTTCATGGGTGATTCATCGCACTCGGCGATTGAAAAGCGGGCCTATGCCGCCGAGTTTGCAGCTGAAATCCAACCGCTTCGAGAACAGCGTTCGCGGGTCTACACCGCGTTAAAATCCGCCAACGCCTACGTGTGACACTAGCGGTAGTATTCTGTTGTATTAGCACGCATTCGTCGTAGCGGCGCCGTCGCGATCGATAATCAATTGACTCGCAGCGTCTCCGTGTGACGCACTTTTTGCAAAAAGTGCACGCCACTCCTTTCCACGCCTCTCGCGCGCGCGTCGCGCGTCGATCGCCAACGCACGCGCAGTCGACCGATACAGACGATATGGCGCACTATCCCGGCCGCGGTGCGAGCCCCGGTCGCGGACGAGGCCGCGGCGGCCGACACGCAACCAACGGCCCGAGTCCCGCGCTCATCACCGCAAACATCAAAAACTCCAAAACCATGGACGAAGTGCTCACCAACGCCCGCAAGTTTATGACATTCTTGAATCACATACATCTTTCGGCGTTTTGGAACACGCTCAGTCGGTTGTGCTCGACGGCGTCGACGTCCAAGTCGTGGTTTTTGGATGACGCCTACAGTTCCACGGCGTCGGCGGCGACGGCTCGCACGACGCTCGTCGTCACTACCAGTGACGATATTGGCGCTCGAGAGCTCGCAAACATCGTCCATGGATTAGCAAAGTGTGGTTTCACCACGCACACGCACGGTGAGGCGTTCGAGGCGCTCGCCAAGGCGATAGCTCCACGCGTGGAGGCGTGCGCGCCGCAAGAGGCGGCCAACGTAGCCTGGGCTTTCGCCAAAGCAGAGCGCGTTCACGACGATGCAGTCTTCGACGCCATCGCGCGATTGGTAAAATCGCGTGCAGATGCATTTAATGCGCAAGAGTTGGCGAATGTTATGTGGGCGTTCGCGACGATTGGGCGGAATGATGATGAGGCGTTTGCGGCGGCGGCTCGAGCGGCGGAGAAGCTCACGTCGCGAATGTCGAGCCAAGGCTTGACGAATATCGCCTGGTCGTTCGCTAAGGCGGGGCATTACGACGCGCAACTATTTAGGTCGTTATCAAGCGCGGCGAAGACGACGTTAGGGGGGTTTAACGCACAGGATGTGTCGAATTGTGTATGGGCATTTGCCAAGGTGAACCAATACGACGCCGAGTTTTTCGAAGCGCTGGCGCGTTGCGCCGAGCGGCACGCCGATAATCTCAGCGCACAAGGGTTGGCGAACACGGTGTGGGGATTTGCGAAAGTTGGCCATGTCGATAGCGCGCTCTACACCGCGTTTGCGATGCGTATTCGTCGTAAACTTGATGAATTTCGTCCCATTGATTTAGCAAACACGGCGTTTGCGTTTTCCAAGGCGTGTCATTTGGATGAAGAACTTTTCGATGGTCTCGCGCGACGCGCCGAAACGTGCTTGGACGAGCACAACACGCAAGATTTGGTGAACACTGCGTATGCTTTTGCGAAGATTGGCCAATTCGATGCCGCGTTGTTCACTGCTATGGCGCGCGCCGTCGCCGGAAGAAATTTAGACGAGCTCGACGCGCCGCAAATTGCCACTGTCGCCTGGGCGTTCACCACAGCCAGCGCCGTGGATGCCAACTTATTTAAAATACTCGCATCAAGCGCGGAACGGCGTGTGGATGAGCTCGGCACGGGTGATATCGCGAGCATCGCGTGGGCGTTCGCAAACGCAGACCAAATGGATGACGCTTTGTTTGCAGCGCTGGCGCGCTCGGCAAAGGCGCGCATTGATGCATTCAACGACGAAGATCTCGACAATGCCGAATGGGCATTTGGTAAAGCCGGCCACAAGTCTGTCGCCAAGCAACTAAAGCAGCGTCGAGATCGCACGGCGGGGATTGCGGCTGAACTTGCGAGCGCTGAAGTGGACGTGTCCAAATGCGGCAAAATTGTCGTCGCTGGCGGTGGTATCGGCGGTGCCGCCGTCGCGGTCGCGCTGCAAAACAAGGGCTTCGATGTCATAGTTCTGGAATCCGACACGAGTTTTGACGCGCGCAAGCAAGGGTACGGGTTGACGATTCAAGGCTATAGCTCTACGACGCAAGCGCTCGGAATTAGCTTGGCGAGAGACGACGCGCCCTCGACGTCACACTACACGTTCAATTCCACAGGGAATATCTTAGGTTTCTTCGGTGAAGCGTTTAGTGCAAACGGTAAACGCGAACAGAACGAGTGCGAAAATTCTGGGCGGTTTATTCACATCCCACGTCAAGTATTACGACAAAGAATTCTTGAGCGCGTCGAACCGAATACGGTGCGCTGGAATTCCAAGCTCAAGTCGTTCGCGTGCTGGAACGATGACGAATCACGCCATACGAACGGAGTCACGGTGACTTTAATGGATGGCACCACCATCGATGCCGCCCTACTCGTCGGGTCGGATGGTATTTTTTCCACCGTGCGCAGGCAGTTAGAAATCCCGGGTGATAGGTTGAATTACGTCGGCTTGGTCGTCGTGCTCGGCATTGTCGACGACTCGGTGCTCAAGGTTCCACTCACGGCGCGGAGAATCTTTGAAACCGTGGACGGGGCGACGCGAATTTATGCCATGCCATTCACCACGTCGTCCACGATGTGGCAGCTGTCATTCCCAGCGTCTGAAGATGACGCTCGACGATTATCAAAAGATACGTCTACGCTCAAGGATGAAATCGTGCGCCGGTGCGCTCAATGGCACGATCCCATTCCCGAACTCTTGCGCAGCACACCGCTCGATTGCATGTCAGGCTATCCAGTGTATGATCGAGAACTACTTGAACCTGACGTCTTGCGCCGAAAAAATGGCAACGGTGTGACGCTGACGCCGCAACGTCGAGTGACGCTCATCGGCGACGCGGCGCACCCAATGACGCCGTTCAAGGCGCAAGGCGCAAATCAAGCGTTAAGCGACGCCGTGCTACTCGCCGACACGCTCGTCGAACACGTACAAAAGTTTGGACCAATCGAAGGGTTAGATGTCGCTCTACCAGTGTTCGAAAAGAAGATGTTGAGCCGGTCTAATAAGATGGTGATTGGGTCTCGCGCCAAGGCGAAGGAGATGCACAGCGCGTTGGCGTTGCAACCAGCGCGCAAGGCACAGCGCGAGACTGGATTAGACATGACCAAAGTCATCGAAACGCTGCAGAAACTTGGTATTGGAGCTCAAAGCGCGACCGATCCTCGAGGATTAGATGCAGTCGTGGCCGACGGTATGCAGGCGTCGGCGTCCGCGAAGAGGCGGTCATCGAGCGACGTCAATCTTTGGGGTATGAAGGACGGCGCGTGGGCCAAGTGCGTGTTGGTGAAGACTAAAAAGGATGGGAAATCCAAAGTGAAATTTCTCGATGGCGCGACGGCGACTTTAGGTCCCGAGAACGTGCAGCCGAGAGTGAAGAAGGTGAAGAAATGAAACGTTTAAGTCATTTACAACAGTGCATGATTACAGACATGAAGAGTGTACAGGGTCGTCGTGGAAGTAGAAGTAGTAATAGAAGTAATGGTGGTGGTAAACCAAAAAAAGACCACAATTAGTGTATAATGTGTAGCAGTGTTTTGTATTGGTACTCGTAGGTCATCTTGCGCGTGTTTCGCATCACTCAGCATTTGACTGGCCTTGGCGTTCGAGCATCGCCGTGAGTGAGCTCCTGTATCTCTGCACGTGCTCCATCCGCGGATTCACGCGTAACGCGTCCTCAAAGCACCTCAACGCATCCTCGTATTGATGCAAAGCCAAGTGACACAGTCCTTTCCCGGAATGCGCTCCGAAATGAAACGGATTCAATTTCAGCGTGTTGACGCAATCCTTGATGCTCTCATTGTATAACTGCATGAGATAATTCGCCGTCGCGCGCTTGTTGTGCGCCTCGGCAAACTCAGGTTTGGCGATAATGATTTCAGTGAATATATCACGCGCCACGGGTAAGCCATCCGGAACGACGCCCATGGCGTTAATGCCCTCGTTCAGTCTGTTGTCCACCGCTGTATCCCCCGACCGCTGCCACAACGACCACAACGCCTGCTCAATCGCCTTCGCCGCGTCCTCATTCGCATCATCCACCGTACACAGCGCTCGTAACAACGACGGCACCACTCGACGATCACCGAGCTGCACGACATCCTCGCAAATAACCACCGTTTCCTCGCCGTTGGGCTCACGTAACCGTCTCGCCAACGCCGCCGCCAACGCCGCGGATGGAGATAGCTCCCGTTCCTTCCGCGCTCGCTCCTCCTTGATGGATTTCGCAACCTTATAATTCTCTTCTTCGATCGCACACGCTATTTTGCGTTCAGCGAGCTCTTCATTCAAAAGGAACTCATCCACCGCGTTGGTCGCCGCGCGCGCCTCCGCCGCCGCCCGCTCCACTTTTTCATTCAATTCTTCACTCAAATCCCGCCCACGCCCGCCATCGCGCACGCGATGGGCATCGACATGCACAGATCCAATAGACGCGTCCCTGGCGCCGCCTCGCGCGCGCACATCTCGACCACATCGCGCGTGAACCCGTCTCGAGTGCGCGTGAGCTCCACAATCGTAGTCGCAATTGTCCCATCCTCGTCGCGATCGACGCGTATCAGGAAGCATACCGCGGCGCGAAACGCTCGTTCGCGCGCGCGAATGCGCGAATGCAACCGCATGCGCGCTCGCGCGCGTCCAGACGCTCGAATGCGCGGGCATGACGGACGAAACACGCGCGTCGGGGTGTGACGGGACGGTTACTTTTTGGTGCTTTTCACTTTTTACACACTGTTTCGCGCGATACGCCGTCGCTGCCGCGCGCGTCGCGCCTCTTCGCGCGCACGGAGCGTTAGGTACATCTTCTCAACCGCGGTTTTCGGCCGCAGGCGCGTTTGCGCGATCACTGGGCGTCGATGCGCGGGACGGCGCTGGCGTAGGATGGGACCATGTATTGGATGCTCGCGAGCGCGTCTGGACCTCCAGAGCGTTCCAATGCGCGCAACGTGCGCCTGACCAAACTTCCGATGGTGCGTTTGGATCGACCGTATCCAATAGCTTCGTCGTTACGCGGTGGAGGTGATGGAGGCGCGGTGAGCTCGAGATTTGTGGTGCATGGAGCGCCGCGCGAGAGGCGCGCTTCGGCGGCGCCGTCGCGAGTCGTCTTTGGCTTTGACTTTGGTCTCGTTTCTGACCAACACTTGGCGTCACAGAGGTTGACTAATGAGACGAAGATAGTATCGACGTCCTTATACGCGCGAAATACGGGAAGAAGCTGACGATGGTACGGCACGAGCGCTTCGCCGACGGCAGCGTACGTCGTCGTCATCGTGTATAATAAATCAAACGCCACCGCGAGCACTCGAGCATCGCCCGTATTCAGCGCCTCCTTCATGGGCAGGATCAAGCGCGGTAATGCTTCCAACATCGCGCGTTCGCCGCACGATTTGATCAAATCCTCCGCCCCACGCACGGCAAGCAAGCGATAGGGATGTTGCGTTTCTGAAATGCCACTTATGAACAGTGGCAAATACGCCCGCGCATCCAACGCCCCCGGATCGACGCGCCACGCGATGCCATTCACGCCGCAGTGCGCAACGCGCGCTGGAATATCTCCATTATCGTATCGCGCGCGGAATCGCGTCATCACCACCCTCGCGCGCGCGGAATCGCGTGTGCGCGAGTCCCGCTTAAAAATAACTCGCTCCAGTGGTGTCGGTTGTCGTTCCAAAAATAAAACCCACGTCATCGACGACGCGCGCGTTAACAACGCCACCGCGAACGCACGACGGGGACGAAAATTATTTCCTCATCGTCGCTCGCGCGGTCGCCTCGCCCGGTCGCGCCAGATGCCGCACACCACGCGCCGAACACGTCGTGTGACCGTTCATGTCCCACACGCGCCTCAGGGGAACAAAGACTTTTCAGGTCGCCCGCGCGCGCCACACGCCCGCGCGCGATCGACGCCGCACACCCGCGCGCGCGACGCACGATATCTCCTCGCGTCGCGCGTATCCGCCCATGGCGCGCGAATACGAACGCGCGAGCGACGCGCGAGCGACGACGACGACGCGCGCGGTCCCGGACCCATTGCGGTGGTTGGAAGACGAACGTCGAGATGCGCTCACGCGCGCCGAGGCGCTTCGCGCCAAGGTTCTCGCCAGTCGGCGGTTGCTGAGTGAAGAGTTACATCGACGACGGGCGCGCGAGGGGCGCGCGAGGGGCGCAAGCGGCGCCACGGGGCGTGGGAGTGATGGGTTTGATTTCGGCTCGAGCGCGAGCGCGACGACGTCGTCGACGAGGATGCAGGCGCGAGAGCCATCTGCGCGCGTGAAAACGGATGGGTTGCGTCGAGATGCTGAGGATTTAAATGTTAAGCTGGATGATTTGCGAAGGAAGCTTGAACGCGCGACGTCGGGGTCGGAGGCGGTGAGCGCGAGCGCGTCTCCGACGAAACCAGAGCGGGCGAGTATTCAGCAAGCGAGCGCGCCCGCCTCGCCGCTCGATCGATCGCGGGAGACGATGCGTGAGAGGTATGAGCGAGAGTTATCAGATACGCGAGCGAGCGCGAGCGCGAGTTGTGATGAATTGAAACGACGGTGCGCGGCGCTCGGGGAGGAGCTCGACGTGGCAAAGGGGGAATATCGGGCGACGGTGGAACAACTCGAGCACGCGCGCGCTGAGGTGACGAGGTTGACAGCGATCGGACAGACGACTGAAGAAATGCATAATGCATCGATTGCTGCGGCGACGGCGGCGACGGTTCGTGAATATGAGGGGAAATTAGAAGCCGCGCGCGCGAATGCCGCGCGGGATTTGCGCGCAAAAGTAGCCGAAGTCGAGTCGTTACAAAGAGAACTTAAAGGCGCGAGAGATGATTTTGAGCGCTTAAAATCGAAGCAGAGTGAAACGATTGCCGCACAAGTTTCACAACAGACGACGATTCAGCATAATTTGGTAAAAGAGCTCACCGACGCAAAGACAGAGGAACGCGCCGGACGAATGAAAATTAAAGAACTCGAATCGAGACTCGAAGAGGTTACGCGCGCGCTGGATATCGCCACAAGTTCGATGTCAGCCGCGGCAAAGGATCAAAACAATGCGGTGTCGCGTTCGGAGCGCGAGTTGAATTCGAGCTTTGACGAACGTGAGTTTTCATTGACAAAGACACACAAGGAGCGCGAGCGAGCGTTGGAAGCGCGCGTCGAAGAGCTCGAGGTGCAGAACGCCGAAGCGTTGAAAAAAGTCACAAAACTTGAGCGTGAATTAAAGGACACACTAGACGCACACGCTTTGACAGCAAAAATCGAGCGTGAGGCCACGGCAAAGGTGGAGAGATTGACGGATGAAGTCGCGTCGTTGACGTCGGCGCTTGAACGCGCCAGCGAAGAGACAAAGCAATCATCAGCGCATGCATTCAACGAACACGCCGCGCGCGTCAAGACACTCGAAAAGCGCATCACTGAGCTCGAAGGCGAACTCGAGCGCGCTTTGGCAAGGTACGAACGAAACGAGGCGGAATATCAAAGCCTCATCGAAGACGTCACGTATCAAAATGCCGCGCTCAAAGCTAAATCTTCGTCGTCTTCTGCGGCGGAGAGCGTTTCCACAGCCACGCTTCGCGCACAAAACGAAAAGCTCAAAATCGAAGTTCAATCACTTTCTCAAGCGCTCACGGACATCGAGCGCGCTGATGAGGAACAAAACTCAGGCTTTCTTGGCTTTTTTGGAGGCGGCGGCGCCGCCTCGGGCGCGCTCGCCAAGGCAAACACACGCATCTCAGACCTCGAAACCGAGATCAATGTCGTTCGCACCGACGCCGCACGCACGCAAACCGCGCTCGAGGAGCAACTCGCACACATCACCGTCGAACGCGACGCCTTACGAATGGAAAAATCGTCGCAATCGTCGTTTTTTTCAACCATCTTTGGCCTGGGCACTTAAACTCGCCACGTGTACAATAACTACATTTATATATTCCATCCAGCTCTTCCATCTTCGCGCACGCACACCGGTGTGCAGCGCGCGCGCACGACATGTCATCATCTAATCTTTCATTTTACAACGCGCGCTCGCGCTCGCGCGACCACGCTACTCGACCACGCTACGCCATCTTCGCGCACGCTAAGACTTTCGAGCACTGCGGACAGTGATGATACGTGTCTTTAAACGCATCACCGCAGCAGCACGCGCTTAAACCAAACGTCAAAATCGCCGCAAAGCAGCTGGCGGCACCACCGACGCGGACGGTGTCGGCGACGCCGCTAAAGCCGCAGTGTGGGCACGTCGTAACGAGCCCGCTCGCGTGTCCAGCGGTGGCTCCGAGGTACACGGGCGGCGCGGTTCGGTCGACGGGTAAGCCGGTTGGAATCGCGTTCGCGCGGTATTGCGGCGGCGGTGGTGGCGGCGGTGGCTGGGACGCGTACGCGCCGACGGGCGTGCCGTACGCGGGCGCGGGCTTGATTTCTGGGTAGTATGAAGACGCCATGGGGAGAGGCGCGCAGTGAGGACCATCGACGTCGGCTACGTATGTTTACATGCTATGCGTTGGCGTCTTCGAGCGCTCGTCGAGCGGGATGTTCGCGATTTGCACACGCTGCGGTGATGCGCGCGAGGCGACTTTCGGCGGCGGCGATGGAATCGAGGGCATCTTTTGAGCGCTCGCGAGCTCGGGATGTCGACTGGCGACGGCGGTTGTCTCGCGGTTGTCCTTCGTCTCGGCGCCATTCGGCGGCACGCGTGCTTGCGAGCGCGCGAGCGCGCTCGGTTGCGTGGAGACGTGCTATTTCGTCCTCGGCGACGCGGAGCTTGGCGGATGCGTCGGAAACGAGGCGTGAGGCGTCGCGATTGACCCGTTCGTTTTCGGCTCTCGCTCGCGCCAGGACGACTTCGAGTTCGAGCGTTTGAGCGTCGAGTTCAGCTTGGCGTTCTAATAACGCGTGCTCTCGGGCATCGAGCTCGAATGCGCGCTGTGCGCTTCCATTTTGATGTCTGAGCTTGATGCACTCGACCTGTAGAGCGATGGCGCGCGTTTTTGCATTGCTCGCGGCGGCTTCCGCGTCTCTGAGCCTCGAATAGGCTGCCTTGAGCGCGTCTTCTATACCCGTCGGCGCTGACTCAATCCAGACGCTCTGCATGGCAAACGCATGTGCAGTGCACGCAGCACCAATTGGGATGGTGATTACTTTCTCGTCGCCGCGAATACGCTCGCCTGTGTTGGAATCAAACGTGTCAAACGCGTAGACGATGCGCAACGACGCGCCGCTTTCTTGTGAACTTTTGATTGAGTCTACGACGTCATCAGGCACCAAATCGCTCAAGGTTTCACTAACTAAAATGACCAATCGTTTGCCGTTGTGCCTGGCCAATCGCGAGCGTATGGCGCGCGTGACGTCGCGGTTGGCGTCTTCAAACGGATGTCCCGCGAGCGACGCGGCGACAATCGTCAACGCGCGCCCTTGATCGATCTCGGGATCACCATCAGGATACAATCGCGCACGAAACGCGCTCGCCATAGTTTGCGCGTTCAACGCGGCGCGCCTGAGCGATACCGCAGCTTCGTCGGCGTAACTCAACCCCGCCAAGGCGCGTTCTTTCTCCTCGATTGCGATTTCGTATTCGCGTCTCGCGTCGTCTTCCATCGTCGTCCCGCGCGTCGACGCGTCTTGCACACGCGTCTCAAGTTCTTCATTCGCGCAACGTAACGCTACAATTTCTTCTTGCGCGCGTGCGAGCGCCGCAATCGCGTCTTCCACGCGAGAATCACTCTCAACCGACGCGGCTGCGGACGACATCGCCTTCAATTTAGCCTCCGCAGCGTCGCCTCTTCGTCGCTCTTTTTCCAGCTTTGCTCGACTTTGATGCGCTAATGCGTTCACCTCCGCGTTTGCCTTGTGCGCACTCGCCGTGGCGCTTCGAAATTGCTCGCGCATTTCTTCTAATTCTTCTAATAACGTCGCGCGCTCGCGTTCAAACGACGCCTCTCGCGTCGCGCTCGCGCGCGTCGCGGCGTTTAATTGTTCCTTCAACAACGCCTCCGATTTCACCACCGCCGCGAGCTGTGCGCGAATTCCATCCATTTCCTTCTCGTGCGCGTCGCAAAGCGCCCGTACGTGCGCCTCGTTCGACGATGTCCTGGTGTCCAACGCCTCGTCCCGACGCGCGCAAAGCGAATCACTCGCGTCGTCGTAATCACCATCCTCACCGCGCCTTGCGCCCCTCGCGTCGCCTCCACCCGCACTCATCGACGTAACACTATCATCTCCACCTCCTCGCGCGTTTTTCAGCGCGGCGAGCGCGGCGAGGGCGACGTTTTTCTCGTGCTCCGCGCGTTCGTTGTCGCGTTTGAGCTCAGCAATCAGCGCCTTGGTGAAGTCATGCTCGGCTTGGGCGTCGCGCGCGAGCCGCGCGGCATCGCGCGCGCGCGTAAACATGTGTTCTCGTCGCGCGTCGCGTGCGTGATGCGCGCGAGGGCGATGTGGGTGGGTGACGAGACGGGTGCGCCGCGCGCGCGAGTGAGGCGTCGTTTGACTGCGCGAGCGTCGAAAGACTCGGGCGCGAAACGAAATGGATTACGTAACGTATGTATACGGTAATATTAATAAACGAACGCGCGCTGCGAACGAATGAGTAGATATCGCTCGAGAAAGCGCGCGCGCTCGCGCCTTGTGTGTTTGTAGAAATTTGTTGAATATTCACCAGAAGGGACGACGGTCGGAGAACGTCGCTAAATCGACCATTCGCGCCGAGTCGCCGTCGTCTTCACCTTTTCCTTGTAAATCGCCTCGCCTACGCCGCCAATGAGTATAAGAGTACGGTACATGCGTCCGCATTGCCGTCGCTGCGCGATGTTAACATGACGCAGGCGTCATGCATCCGTCGAGCGGCGATGAAACGCGCGCGCGTTTTGCGCGATCTCACTGTGTGTGTTGTCTTAGTACATGAACGCCGGGTCCGATTCCGGGACGCCGGTGATGTCCACAGACCCAGCGTCGATCGGCTTCATCGCGAGCAAACCGATGAGTTCGGCGGCGAAACCGGCGAACAAGGGCGCGCGCGCGAGGTTCTTCATGACGTCGCTGTCCGAAGACTTGCCGATGGCGGCGAGCTTGGAGTTGATGCCGACGAGCTTGTCGAGACGCTCCTTGAACTCTGGGTTGTACGTGTCGATGACTTGCGGGAAAATCGTCGCCGTAGTCTTGTTCGTTTGGTGGATCACGTGCATGTTGAATTTCGTGGTGTCCAAACCGAGAGATTCGTAGAATTCAGAGCGGCCGTGGTCGTTCAAGTACATGGTGACGTACACGGATAAGCAAAAGAAACGCGCCCAAAGCTTGGCTTCAAACGTGTTGATCATTTCCGGACGAGCCTTCAAGATGGCGGAGAAGAAATCACCGTGACGGTTTTCATCTTGGCACCAGTTCTCAAAGTACTGGAAGATCGGGTACAACTGTTCGTTCGGGTTCGCTTGCAAGTGACGGTAGATGGAGATGTAGCGCCAATAGCCAATCTTCTCCGACAAGTACGTGGCGTACAAGATAAACTTGGGTTGGAAGAACGTGTACTGACGGTTCTTGGTCAAGAAACCAAGGTCAAGCGCCAAGTTGAAATCGCTCATCGCCTTGTTCAAGAAACCCGCATGGCGAGCTTCATCGCGAGACATCAACGTAAAAATTTCCGCCACCGCCGGCGCCGTCTTCTTCATGCGTCGACCGAGCTCCTTGTACAACAAAAACCCACTAAACTCCGCCGTACACGATCGCTCCAAGAACTCAATAAAAATACGTCGCGGTTCACCCTTAATGTTATCCGCAGCAGCCTTAAACGCGTCGTTACGCACGAAATGCTTTTGGTTAAAGTCTTCGCGGAACTCATTCAAGATCGCGTTGATCTCCGTCTCATCCAAGTTGGGGTTGATTTCATTACTAAACAACCGCTCCATCTCGTCGAAATCGGTCGTGTAGAAACGCGGCGTGAGCAAGTTCTCGCTCGACGCCTCCTTAATCCCGTCGCGCATCTTCTTAATGCCCGTATCCGCGTCGACGTCCGCCGCGCTCGCGCGCACCGCGCCCTTGGATGCCGCGCGCATCGTCGTCGTCATCTTCGCCTTGTTCGCCACGCGCGCGGCGCGCATCGGCGCGCGCAACGCCGTCGCGGGCGTGGACATCGTAAAGGACGCCATCGAAATCTTCCGTGCGTGCGTTCCGTGTGCGTGCTCCGTGTGTCTGGCGCGACGACCGACGTGGAATGACGACGACGCGCGCGCGATTCGTGACGTCGCCCGTGGCGCCCGCGACGTCGCCCCAAAACCATACATCCCGTTCGATAGTAACCGAATACGTGTCGTATGTCCGAGTATGGTTTTTATGTGTGCACGCGCACCTTATCCCCGGGCACACAAAATCTTCCACGAGAAATCTGCCCCGTGAGAGGGTCGAACGACCGATGAGGACTCAGAGATCGTGGGTTCGACACATCCACGTCGTCGATCCGATCGCGCGGCGGCGATGCGTGGGCGCGAGACATAGAGGGTTTAGGTGGTCGCGTACGGCGTGCGCCGACCACGGGGCCGATCCCGCCGTGGCGGTGGCGGGGACGGCGCTGGCGCGCGCGCGGGCGCGGGACCGCCGGGCGCGCGAGGGCGAGGGCGACGGTCGCGGGCGCGTGCGAACGCGCGGTCGTGCGAAAGCGTGATCGATCGCGTGATCGTGGTTTTGTTTAATACAGTGAGATGTACTGCAAAGCGACTAGTGTGAGTGTGGGGTGCGAGCGCGCGCGCGTCGTAGCGAAGAAGCGCGGAGCGGCGATAGCCTAGAGCCGTACGCGCCGCCCAATCGTCCTGTTCGCATCATAGATGCACACACACGTTCACGGTGGTGTTTTTTGTGTTGTGTTTGTTGTGTTTACGCGATACGGATAAATCTCAAGTAAAGGGCGGGCAATCGTCGCGCTCGCGACGGCGACCCGCGCGCCTCACCGCGCGCGCCTACGCTTCAAACGTGCCAACCTTACCCTGGAACTTGATGTCGATCGGGTTCGGGTTCTTGCCAATGGAACGCATGTTTTGGTTGGCACCGACACGACCCTTGTTAACCTTTTCGGGGTAAACACCATCCTTGGGGTGCAAGTACTGCACCTCACCAGACGGAAACACGCGGTAAATGCACCCGTCGAGCTTCATCTTTGCGCGAAAGTTATTCAACAACGCGAGGCATTGCTCCTTGCGCGCGAGCTTCAACAAGTTCGGGCCCTTGCGCATGATGGCAGCACCACCAGTCTACACACATCAATCAAAACAACATATTTTCAACGTTAGTCATCAGTGTCAAAAACGCGCACATCAAACACGCGCGCGAGCGCGTCAACCGTCGAGTCGTTCAAAAGCGCGCGTCCCGCCCGCGCGCCCATCTTTCGCGTCTTTTGCGTCTCGCGCTCGCATCGAATACCCACCGGCATTTCAAAGATGGCTTCCTTCTTCGCTTCCCACGTGAGCACGTAGAACTCCTCAACCTATAGATCACAAAAACACATCACAACCGTCAGTACGAGCGCGCGCTCGGGACAGAGGTCAGAGAGATACTCTCTCCCTGATACGCTCAAATGCGCGGTGTGGATCCGCGGACGATCTCGCCCACGCGACGCGCGTACGACCGCGATCGCGCGCGTCCGCGACGGAACACTAAAATATCCATCCCTTAAACGCGCATTCGCCGCAATCCCTCGCGCGCGCGCGCGATACACGCGGCGCGAACGCGCCATGGGACCGTGGACCTAAGGCGCGTATCTCGCGCATTCGATCCGAGATGCGTACCTGCGCCTTGCGCAACAACCCGCCCGTGGACCCACCGAAGATCGGGCTCGGGGTGTTGGGGTTTAATTTCGGCGCCGTCCACACCGCGGGCGCGGCGGGCGCGGCGTCTTTCGCGGCGTCGGCGGCGCGAATCACGCTGGTGCGCGCGCGAGACGCGCGAGACGCGCGCGGCGTCGCGATCGCCTTGGTCGTGGCGTACGACGCGGAAGCGGACATGGCGAACATGTTCTACGTGCGAAAGCGGGTGTGGCGAACGGAGAGCGATACGACGCGTTCGAGCGGTATCGGTCGCGGGTGTGCGGCGCTTTGTGCGGCGTCGTCGGGGCGTCGGGGCGTCGTCGTCGTCCAGCGCCGTGCGATTGGAGCTGTTGCGTGATACGACTCCGAATGTCCGAATGCATCGGGTGGACTCGTACTCTGATACTGTTTTGCTCTGTGTGCGATACACGTGGGGTTTGTTTATCGCGATAAAACAATGTGCGTGGGATCGTGATGGTGGGTATGTGGGGTTGTATACGAAGTGCTCGGACACTCGGCGTTGTAAAAATACAGGCGCGCGCATCCCAGCGTCACATCATGGCGCTCGCGTCGTCGTCGTCGCGCGCGCGCGTCGTCGTCGCCTCGTCCGGGTCCTCACCCGGGTCACCCGGGACGTCGTCCGGCGCGTCGTCGTGGTGGCGCGATCGCAAGCCGCGTCCAGGCGCGCGACCGTTTGAAAAAGCACCACCGCCGAAGACCGAGCATCGAGGCGCCGACAAGACAGCGGCGCCGACGTCGCTCGAGGACGAGCTTCGCGGCGCGCGACGGGCGAGAGGCGAGGTCATCGCCCTCGGCGTCGATTACGGCGCGCGGCGCATCGGCGTGGCGGTGTCGAACGGCGGGGCGGCGCCGAGAGCGTTGGGGGTCATCGCGAACGCCGGGAGCGCGTCGACGACGCGCGCGGTGAGCGAAATCTTGCGCCTGGCGCGGCAGGAGTGCGTGGATAGGATTGTTGTGGGTGTGCCGAAACCACCTGGGCGGGCGGCGGCGCGTGGGGCGCGCGGTGGGCGCGGTGGGCGAGGGGCGGTGCAGATGCACGTGATTTGCGCGCGCTTCGCGGGCGAGGTGGCGGATGCGGCGGCGCGGTCGGATGATTTGCGAGATGTCGATGTGTTTACGTGTGATGAGTCTTTGACGAGTAAGGAGGCGATGGATAGATTAGAAGCGACTGGACGGATCGGGGCTGAGGCTGAGGCGAGGTTGGATTCCGTCGCGGCTGCGGTGATTTTAGAGCGATACTTTGACGGTTCGTACGGGACGCCCAAAAAAGTGGAGCCTTTCAAGTGATGATACAAAGAATTTTAGCGACTACCTAGTGTTGTACTGTACTGATACATTGTATTGTGTGTTTTAGACGTCCTTGTCGTCTTCTTACTCGTCGTCGTCGTCTTCATCGTCGTCTTCATCGTCGTCTTCATAGTCGTTGGCAAAGTCTGCACCGTCGCCTCGGCGCATGACGCGCTGGAGCTCGTCGCGCATCTTTTTCATCTCTACGGTCTCGTCATCATCATCCGACGCATCTGATTCGATGTTTGCGGCGGCGGCTTCGAGTAAATCGATATCGCGCATCATCTTCTCATCTAACTCGGTCATGACGTCGTCGATGCTTCGACGCGCGTAGTCGCTCGGAATGTCAAAGAAACCGCTCGCGATTTTCTCATCGCGCTCCACCGCCGTCAACGCCTTGTAATCCTTAAACTGCAGCTGCGCGTAAATAGTAAACATCAATGGTACTTGTATCTTGACTGGAAATAACTCGTCGTGGTTGTCGCACCAATATTTCACCGCTCGATTGACGTGTTTGGCGCTTTTATTCGCGTGCGACAAGACGTCAAGAATCGAAGACAAGTGACGGACGCTGAGCGGGAAATCTCGCACGAGCCAGCACCGCGCAGAAACGTTGCGCGTTTTGGGTGGTTTCTTTTGTTTCGTCGTGTCTCGATACGCATTGAGACCAGACGGATCGTCGTCGTCGTTGTCGTCGTCGCCGTGAAACGTTCCGCCAACGGGTTTCACGCGAACGATGTTGTCCCGTGCCGCGCTCGCCGACTCAATATACTCCTCAAACGACCCATCGAGTTTATACCCACCACCTGGCATTAACTTCTCTCTAATCACCTTCGCGCTGGCGTCCCACACTTCAGTTTTCCTACCCTTTACCCACGCGCTGGCGCGGCGAGACATCCAACCGCGCGCCGGCGCAAACGTAAAGCCTTCCGTCTTGACTTTTCTCTTACCCGCGCCATCCAAGAACATCGCATCTAATTCTAATTCAATCTTTTGCTCCTCCGTGAGCGACACCGCGGAAGACTCACCAGCATCATCGCCTTTTCCTCCTCCGCCGCCGTCGGCGCACTCGAGCGCGTTGAAGACTTCGCGCTTTACGTGATCGACAAACCAAATCTTCGCCTCACTCCCGCCACCGCGGTCGATGATCAAGCTAAACTTCCCCCGATGCCATCTCGGCATCAGCGTCTTCGCGCTTCGCTCGGCATCAACGCCTCGTAATTCACCATCCACGCGTAACTTTCCTCCAACCGCCGAAATCGCGTACTCGTCCCGAGGTACACACATTTTAATCAATGGCGCCAACGCGCGCGATCCAAATCGCCACCCACATGCCAATTCAAAATCCGGCATTCGCGATATCGCCTCCATCAGCGCCGGTGCGCTCGCCTCTACCGTCGCTTTGCGTCGACGTTCGCGTTCGATCCAAATCGCGCGCGCGCACGCTCGCGTCCGCGAATGAATCGCCAACCGCAACGCGCTCCAACCCCTCGCACTCGTCGCGTTCACATCCACGCGCGCGTCCGCGCACAGCGTCTTCACCGCACCGATCGCCATGCGCAGCGCGGCGACGTGTAGGGCGGTGTGACCGGCGCCATCGAGGGCGTTCGCGTCTATGTCAACGACCGATGCGAGCAGCTCTCGAATGCGTTTCGCGTCGTTCACAAACGCCGCGCAATGCAGCGGGAACAGTTCGGCGGGCGACGCGGCGTCGGCGAACGCGCGTTCGTCGTCCTCGCTCGATTCGGACGCGGCGTCGACGAACGCATCGTCGTCATCGTCGTCATTCATCGTCGCGCTGTGGCGTCAGCAAAGACATGACATCCATGGTTGCCTCATCGATTCGACGCGCCGCCAGGGCGACGCGCACCGCGCTGGCGCTCGCGCAGTGCGGCGGTGCGTGCGTGCGATCGTTCGCGCGCGCGGATGGTGGGGAAATCGCGCGTGCGCGCGCACAGAGCGTGCGATTGATGAATCAATCGATGAGGCGCGCATCGACATCGTCGTCGTCATCGCCGGCGGATGCGGATGAATACTCGCGCTCGCTCGCGGCGCGCGCGGCGTACGCGCGTTCACAGGCGAATACGCGCGGGGAGGCGTCGAGCGAGCGCGTTGGGGCCACTATGCGCGCGGATGGTACCGCACCAAAGTTTTACGACGTGGTAAACGTCGAACGCTCGAGCGACGGTTGGCACGTCATTCTCGACGGTCGACGCCTGCGCACGCCGAACCGTGGAACGTATGTATTCGCATCTAAAGCGCTCGCTGTGGCCGTGGGCGATGAGTGGAACGCGCAGGGGGAGTCGATTGCGCCGTTTACGATGCCGCTCACGGGGTTGAGCGCCACGGCGCTCGACCACATGCACGACGCCGAAACGAGACATTTACACATTGAAACGCTCATAAAACACTTTGCCACGGATGTGGTGCGCGTGAGAAGTCTTGATGAAGCTATCGCGGCGAAGCAGGCGGAGGTTCATGACCCAATCATTAAATGGGCGCGCAAGGAATTCGGCGCCGTGGACGTCTCCGATTCCATCTTTGGACCGGCGCAAAACGAAAAGACGAGCGACGTCATTCGTAAGCGCTTACACGGCATGTGCCCGTGGGAGCTCTCGTGTGCATTTGCGTTGTGTGCGTCGACAAAATCTTTGTTGATTGGGTTGATGACGCTTCGTGGTGAGCTCACTGTGGATGAAGCCATCGCGGCGGCGAGAGTCGAGGAGGAGATGCAAATCGCCGAGTGGGGCTTGGTCGAAGGCGGACACGACTTGGATCAATTGGATATTCGCGTGCGCGTGACGGCACCGGTGATGTTGATGAAGTTTAGGGCGATGAAAGATGACGCGTAGTGGCGCGGTCTCGCGCGCGCGAGAGAGTAGTATTCGGTTATGTAAGGTATGGTAGTTTCATTTGGCGTTGTTTTATTTCAATGGTGCGCGAATATTTTATATGGGAATTCTTTCGCCAGTTGTCTTTATTAGTTTGTTTCGCGCAACGCGCCTCGTCGCGAACGCGTGGATTCACGCGTGGGCGTCACCTTTGGTAAGGGCTTTCTCAAGTCGTCGTCGACGAGCTTCTCGGACGCCTTGGTTTTGCTCGCTCGAGAACGCGACTCGCGCGTTGGAACCGCCGGGGCGGTTTTCACCTTGGCATCTTTGACTTTGGAGCCCGTGAAAGGGACTTCGTTGCTATTGGCGAGTTCACGGGCGTGTTCCATGACTGCTTCGCGGACGTCGTCGTTGAGTTGTGTGGACAAGTCGTCGTCATCCATTGGAACATCGAGCGCGGCGTAGGCGGCGGTTTCATCCGGTTCGCCTTCCACTGCTGCTGGAGGTTTAGGCGTAGCTACGCAGTGCGATCGCAAACGTTCAGCCGCGCACGCCAAGTCCTTTGCCGCCGCCTTTTCATTCGTGCGTTCCGCGGCGAGCACGGCGGCATGCCACGCCTTGGTGAGCACGTCGTTCAATTCAACCTTTTCAGCCATGTTGACTTCATCCTTGGCTGACTTCACCGGAATGAGCGAGAGCACACGCGCGACGCCGTTAATGTACGCCTTAGCGAGCGTGCCTTGCGCGCCCGTAGGCGTTTGCTTTGTGCTCAAAGCTAAAGATTCATTCGCCAAGGCGAGCGCTAATTCCGCGCCATTCGTCGTCGCCCCCTCGCCGGCGGTGAGCAATTGCACGAGAAGCGCGGCGACGCGGGATAAGCCCTTAACTTTCGCTGCAGCTCGTAACGCCGGTAACGCACAATCGGCGAGTAAGCGGCGGCGGTCTTCAGGCGCGCTCGCGAGCGCAGGGAAGAAGACGGCGAGGCATTGCGCGAGGCGAGGACGTCTTTGCGCGTCTGCGGCAAAGTAGCTCCCCAATAATCGCGCAACCACCGAGGCGGCAGCTTCGAAAGCACCTTCGCCACGACGAAGGATGATCTTGCACAATGACTCCGCGGCGACGGTGCCGACGCTTTCTTCGGCTTCGACGGCAGCCGCAGCCTTTGTCGCGTCGACGTCTTCGACGTTGACATCCTCCAAATCGTACGCATCCGCCTTGAACGCGAACGGCTTACCTTCCTCGTCCAAGCACTTCATGAAAGCCGTTTCGAGGGGTAAACTGGCGTTGAAATCGCTTTCACTTACGTCTTCGTCTTCCAAGTTGACTAAGACGCGGTGCTGGTCGAGTGCGGCCAAGCCGTGGAGGAGCGCGGCGTCCCCGAGCGCTCGTGCCGCCATGCATCGCACGGGCGCCGCGTCCGCGCTCAACGCCGTTCGGAGGATAACGACCGCTTCGGGGTTGATGACACCTTGCGAAGCGACCAAGAGTCCAAGAACGCGCATGGATTCGCGACGTACCGCTGTGGTGGCGTGCGTCACCGCTGGCTTGATTAAAGAATCCATAACAGCTTCGGCGGCGATGGATGGCAAGCGCTTTTGTGTTTGCTCGAGAAGAGTACCGGCAATGAATAACGCTTGCGTGAGTGACTCAGCGGTGTTGAGCATCTGCAGAGAATCTGCGGCATCGAGGATAATGCCAGCAAACTCAGTGGAACCGTTTGCGACGAGGCGAGCGATTTCAATGAGAGCGCGTTCCCACTCACCGTCACCACCGCACGCGTAGGACGACCCGCGAGCGTCGACAGACGGCGCGACGCGAAGCTGTTCTGCGACCAGGTGCATGGCACCGCGACGAATGGCACCATCGTTCAAATCCACGCACTTGAGCAACGGTAACAATTGACGAGCGGCGAACTTCCCCCCAGAGGTTGTGGCGTGCGACTGCACGAGAGCCAACAAATCCATCGCCGTCGGAGGCAAGGCGCACTCCATGGCTTCAATCATTTCACCAACTTCGGCGGCAGCGATTTCACGCGCTTGACCTACGGACTGCGCAGAGTTTGAGCCCATGGCGTTGGACGCGTCGGCCAAATGTTGCATCACCACACGCCAATACAACGCCTCCTCAGCGCTCATCAAGCCATCAGCCTCGGTATCGCGCTTCAAGCCCTTGCGCACCATGTCTTCATCCTTACACACCTCCATGGGCTTCACGCGCCCGATGGCGATGAGTTCTCTGAGTGCGAGCTCGGCTTCGTTTTCGTTGAACTCGACGGCGAGCGCGGTGAGAAATTTAATCACATCCCCTTGGAACGCATCAAGCCAGCGCTTGAGCATTTCTACGCTCGCGCTTCGCACCATGGGCGCGCGATCACTCAACCCGCGTCGCAACACCAACGCACGGTGCGCGATGGATACCGATTCCACGGGAACCTTGGACGTGAGCGCCAGAAACGCGATGCGTCTGACATCCTCCGCGACGTCGCGCGTCCTCTCAACCACGCACGGAATGGTAAAATCAGAAATCGCGAGCGACCCCAAAATCGCCTTACGCACTTCCTTATTCTTTTCACTCCCGAGTAACTCCACGAACGCTTGCGTGATATCATCCTGCGAGAAATCGTCACTCTCGCCGCCGTCTTGTAAACGACTCAACGCTCTCGCCGCTTGCGCCCGCACCGGTGGCATCTTATCCCGAATCCGCTCCAACATCACATCCGTCATGCGCTCATATAATTCATCGCTCACCTCCGCATCGGGACCGAGACCGTTTAACACGCCAGCGATGATTTGACACGCGCGGAATCGAATCGCCTTGTCCTTCGCCGTGTGCAAGTTTAACAGAAACCCGAGAAACGCTTCGTTGAATTCATCCGCATCCTCCTCCATGCCTTCCTCACGCCACGCGCAAAAGGTGACAATAAATCGTACCACGCGTTCGGTGCATAAGTCTCGCTGCGCGTGCGAACGATGACGACGCCACGGGCGCGTGAGCTCTTTTGGTCAGTACACTCAAAGGCTTGATGCTGATGCGCACGTCAACGACTGATTTCCCGGCGTACGCGCGCATCGACCGCGCAACCGAGGCGCGAACACACCCAACGCATGTGTGCGCGTTATCATCGCCCTCGCGCGCGTCGCACGTACCTTGTACTCGAGCAATACGGGTAAGATTGCGTTGCAAAAGACTGGAAGAAACGTCTCTGGGTCATCGTGTCGCGCGCTCGCGAGCATTTTCGCGCACTTTTTGTGCGTCGCGAGCGATATCTGCGCGTCGTTGAGCGCGCGAGGGATGGTTTTATCCAACGGCATCGTCGGCGCCATCGTGTGAGACGTCGCAGACGTGGAAGACTGTGAGGCTCGACGCACGCGCAAAGTGTCTTTTTAAGTTCCCCTCGGCGCGTATTCGTGGTGGTTTTAGTGTGTTTGATTGTACTTTTTTATGTCAACGCTAGTAGAGATGAAACAACAGAAATAAGAAAATATTTTGTGCCGCCAAACGGCGATAGAGCGCTCGCGTTTACGATGCTGGGTCGTAAATGTCTCTGTCGTAGTCGTCGTCCAAAAAAGAAGCCATGTCCGGCAAGTCGTCATCGCTGACTGGAAATGAATCCAGCATAGACGGCTCGGGGACGACTGAAGCGCAGATTTCATCAGGGTCGAAATCCAAGCCGACGAGCTCGGCTAGGGAGCCGACGATGCGGTCGGGGAGGGCGGCAGCGGCGTCGGCGTTGGTCGCCGCCTCAGCCACGAGGGCTTCGACGTCATCCATAGTCGCTACGCCAGTCATGACCAGCGCAGTCATCGCAGCTTTGCCAGCCTTGCCGAACGCCACGTCGGTATCTAATCTATCACCAATAACGAGCGTGCGGGATAAATCAATCCCAGTGTGCTCGCTTAACAAGTCCAACATGAACCCGCTTGGTTTGCCGGCGTAAATTTCTGGCGCCTTGCCGCTCGCCTTGGCCACGGCGTCCACGAGCGCTCCGGCGCCCGGGTACAAACCAGGACCGAACAAATCTGCCGCATCTGGATTCGTCGCGATGAATCTCGCACCGCGTTGAATCATCAATGACGCATACGCGAGCTTGGCAAACGTAAAAGAAGAATCGCTCCCAACCACCACGGCGCCGACGTCGTCCCCTTCATCCAACCAATCTCTCATCTCTTCCCAATCCTGTGGCGAGCATCGCACGCTGTCATACACCCCAGCCTCAACATCAATGTTTGCCTCTGCTAACTCATCCAAAATCCCTCGTTCACCAATCACGTACACGCTCGGTTTCTTCGCGTCGTCCAACCGTTCGCCATTCGCCCCAAACTCCGCGCCCTCCTCGCTCACCTCATCAAACCCCTTACTTCGCAAATAACACGCCGTCGCATACGCACTGGTATATATCTCATACTTTGACACATTCATACCCAACGCTGCAAACTTCGCCGCGTACTCGGCGCGGCTCTTCGTCGCGTTATTCGTCGCGAAGAACACGCGCGCGCCCGCCGACCGCAGCGTCTCCACCGCCAACTTTGCCCCAGGTATGAGCGTGTTCCCGTGCCATATCACCCCGTCGCAATCGAGCACCACGGCGTCGATGTTCGCGGTGATGTCTGCGAGCAAGCCGTCGGCGTGCGTGACGAGCAGCGACGCGATGGTTGGCGCGTTCTCTGCGCGCGTGAAAACCTGGCGGCGGCGGCTCGCAACGGGCGCACGGTGCGCGCGCGGTGTGCGCGCGATGGCGCGGGCGAGCGCGCGGCTGGGCGCAGGCGACGCGCGCGTGTGCGTGTGTGTGCGCGGTGCAACGTGGCGGGACATGTCGGTCCGGGCGCGCGTCGGCGAATGAGCGATGAGCTGGAGAAAGACAAGGGCTTACAGCGGCTATGTCAGCTACGTCGAATGCGCGCGACGTTTAAGGGAATTTCGCGCGCGTAGACGTGATTTCGAGCGCATCGCCGATGGCAAGAATCGTGCGCGCGTCCTGTGTGGTGGTACAAATCAAGTTCCAGCCGAAAAACACGGCTTGACGCCAGAATCGATTGGCGGTGTCGAGCGCGGCGCCGCTTCGACGCTGGGACATGTGCTTGGCGAGGGCGTGGGAGACATCGAATTTGCCCGTGTTCGGGTCGATGTTCGGGATGGAACATCGAGAACAGGGTTTGCAGAGTTCGATGTCGGTTTTGTGCGCGATTCGTGCGGTGGCCCAGAGGTCTTCGGCGAATGCGGGGGCGTCGGAGACGACGACATTGCCACGGAATCGACGGCCGTCGATATTCGGCGCGCCGGTGGGATCTAATGCTCGCGCACCCGCATTCACGGCGTCGATCGAGGCTTGATTGACGAGAAGCATTGGGAATCCGTCGGATAATGTCGTCGTCGTGCGACGAGAGCCGTAGTCTTCGCTCGTTAATCGAGTCACGGCGTCGTCTACATCCACGCCGTCATCCGCGTCTTGCGCGCCGCCTGGAAAGCCCCCTCGACCAGCCCATCGCACGCATGAATACTGTTTGCCATCATCTAAAAAGGCGCTAAACCACGCACGCGCGTCAGCGCCGACGTCGAGGCACGTACCGTGCCATTCCCAGCACTCAATATCCACCGGCGTCGACGTCGCTCGCCCGCCCGCGTCCCGAGCGCCGCCCTCGGCGCCGTGCTCACGCACGTCGCACGCAATGACTAAATCATCCCTGCCCTCAGCACTGACGATGACATCAAATTCTTGCACCGACGGGTCCACGAACGCGGTTTCGGGGCTCACGCGCACCGCAAGCGTCGCGAGCTTGGGGTGCGAGCGTTGACTGATGAACACCTTGGTCTCCGCGTCCACGAGCGCGAGCGTGCGGTCGAGCGCCAGCCCGGTGGACGTGAGCGCTATGCGTTCGCACTCAATCCCAGGGAGTGATTTGATGGGGTATGAAATCAACTTTGAGATGGTGGGCATCGCGTGGCACAGTGAGGGTGTCGTGAGTTTATTTCGTCTTTTCGAGGCGTCGGGACTGTTGGTTCCGAATCCTCACGCTTCGTCTCGCAGGCGTCGCCAGAGGCTCCTTCGCTACGCCACGTCGTTTGGAACGCGCAATTGCTGCGTTGGCCATCGTGCGCGCCGTCGTTCGTACCATGGTGCGGGCGCATGCGGCGAAAATTAAGCCGCATCGAAGCCGAGTGGATGATTTCAAGCCGACGCGCGCGAGAAACCAATCCATGACGAGCGCCGACGTCACGAACATGCGAAATCGTCTCACGGCGATGGCCATCGCGACGAGTACGACCCGTGCGATTGCGGTTTCGATCGCTGTGAACGCGTCGTACAACGTGTAGACGAATGTCGAGCACGTGTGCGCCGCGTCGGCGGCGAATCGAGCCGCAGCCACCGCGCTCGCCGTCGCACGCTCCACGCGTGTCAGCGCGCGAAATACCGCAGTCGCAAACGAGTCAAAATCGTGTGCAAAGTTGACGGTAATCTCTCGTGCATCGCTCGTCGTGCGCTCGAGCGCACGCACGTCCCCGTCGAGCGCTCGCACGGATTTGGCGCTCGCGTCCACGCGCGCATCCAGCATCCACAACGCCCCGGTAATCGCCTCCGCCCGCGCCTCCGCGTCGTCGTGCATGCGAGAAATCTTATCCGTCAATCCTTCGAGCGCGCGTGCGGCGCTTTCGGCGCGCCAGAGCGCAACATGATGCTTACATTCGCGGTCAACTGACGAGAGCTCGTCTAAATACAACGCAAATTCCACCGATCGCTCGAGCACAAACGCCATCGCGCTGTCCTCTTGCTCGTCGTCCTCCTTCGCGCGCCCACCGAGTGTGCGTAATACACACCGCTCGCACGCGCCATCGCCATCGATCTCCACACACGCCGTCGAACGCGCTCGAGCGCCGGCGAGCTCGACGCGACACCGCGCCGAAGCCGACGCCACGCGACACCGCGCATCCGCGCTCCTTGCCACCACCGCGCACGCATCCATCGCGCTAGTGATGGATGACGATTCAATCAGCGTTCCGTGCGCGCGCACGCGGCATCCTTCCGCGTCGCGCGCGCTCGACAGCGCCACCGCACCGCCGTGGTGCAGATGATGGGCGTGCACGTTGAAATCACCCTCGCGGGCAAAGTCGACCACCGTATCGGCGCGAACGCCGCCGCGCACGCGCGAAACTACGAGTATAAATAATGTTCGCGCGCATGCGCGCGCGAGAAGCGGCATTGGACGCGCGCGAGGCGGTGAATGCGGCGTCGTTCGAACGACTTTTCGTATCCCTTTCCTTTTCGAGTCCCACCTCTCCTAGTCATAATTGGTCAATGTCCGACCGACCGAATTTCCGTTGAAGGGGAACCGCGAGCCGCGGCCGTGTGCACACCGCGCCGCGACGCCGCGACGCCCGCGACGCCCGCACGCGCGCGCACGCGACCCGCACGCCCACGTTCCACGCCGCCACGCATGTCGTGACCGCCATGAGCGCGTGTGAAGCGATGCAACGCGGCGTACCCCGCGTCCGCGCGGACTGGAGCAAACATCATCGCTGCGCGAGCTCCAACGGCGCTCGCGCGCGCACCGTCGCGCTTTTTGCGTGTGTGCTGTGCGCAGCCGTGGCGACGAGCGCACACGCAGCGGTGTATAACGCGTGCGCGCGCGGATGCCACGCGATGCTCGGGCAAGGGTCGTGCGAGAGCGATGGACGATGCGCGTGCGAGAGCGGCTACGCCGGCGTTGACTGCTCTATCGCGCGCGCGACGCTCACGCCGAGTGCGTACGGGTTAGATTCTGATAGTATATCCCCTGTTCGTGGTCCGTCGTCGGGAGGGACGACGGTGACGATTACTGGGGTTGGGTTTCCTTTCGACGCGAGCGGCGGTTCGCTGGGCGACGGGTTGTCGCACGGTGCGGCGTGTCGATTCGGCGAACGAGGAGCGTTTAATAAGGCGACGTGGACCCCGGCTACGGTGCTGAGCTCGACGTCGTTGACGTGTAGGACGCCGGCGTGGGAGGTGGTGTCGGATTATGCCTCGCTCGTGGCTGAGGTGCAGATTAGTTTTAGCGGCTTTCCCATCGATGGCGCCATCGACTTGGGCGGGATTTACGACTCGTCGACGTGGGACACTGGGTTGGTGTACTTTATGTATTACGATGCGCCAGCCGTGCGCACGGTATCGATTGAAGGCACGACTATGTCGTCCATCATGTTCACGGGCGAGACGGCGGATGAAAACGTTGCCGTGGTCGCCGTCAGAGGCGGTCCGTTTCTCGCCGGCACCGGGTTGACGTGTCGATTTGCGGCTTCGAGTGAAACCGCGGCGACGTTCGTGAGTGCGACGAAAATAACGTGTCCAGTGTGCGATGCCGACTCGAATGGGTCGTGCGGGGATTATCACGCTCCGTTATCCTGGCTCGCGACATTGCCGACGCCAACCGCGGTGTCCGTAGAATTGAGCATGAATGGCGTCGATTTCCACTCCGCGGGGGAACGATTGCATATTCATGGCGTGCCGGATAGAATTTCCCTAACGCACGCGCGAACGAGCGCGGGCGATGCAGCATATGAGGCGAATGCAGATTCTGGCGCGAGCACGATGACGCTCGATGCGATCACGGTGGATCTGGTGGACGTACACGGCGTCGCCATTGAGGATGATTACGGCGTGGGCGGGACACGCGGATTTACAATTACTACCACGTTAGATGTCGCTTTAAGCCCGGTAAATTCACCAGCAGTGACGTTGAGTACGTCACCGGCAGTGGTGACGACGACGAACGGACGGGCGACGTTTCAGCTCGTGTTTAGCGCGCCGCTCGTCGTCGGCGATTACCTTGTCCATGTCGTTGGTGAAGATTGCACGGGTAGCAGTTGCGTTTCATTGAGTGCCGGCGCAAGTTTTTCGTTCTCCGTTGTCCCAGGAGTGCCTGTTGGGTTGGTGAGCGTGCCAGATTCGTCCAATAGCGCACAAGTACCCGCAGATTTGTCGGTGCCGCTTGGCGGCGTCGTCGTATACGTCGTCGACGCCGCAGGCAATCGTTTGAACTTATTCGACGAAGACGCGCATAGCATATCCGTCACCTCTGTCGATTCATCCAACGTTGCACGCGGTACTGGCTCACAGCTCGGTGGCACGACCACGGTGACGTCCTCACAGGGCGTCGCTTGGTTCACTGATTTAGTGCTCACCAATCCGGGCCCAACCGGGGCGCGCGAGCCATCTGAAACGTCCGTCGTGAACGACCTGACCTACGCTGCGCCGTCGCGAGGCGTTTCGGGTGCGGACGACGTGTACAGATTACTGTTTAGCGCCACGTTCGGTGGCTCGAGCGTGGAGACCATCGCGGTGTTTACCGCGGTGATTGGCCGAGCGAGATATTTAGAAATCGACAATCACACGGTGGCAACCATGGTGACGAGCTCAACGACGTCGACGATCGCGTCGTCCATCGCATTGAAGCTATACGACGCTGGTAACAATATCATCACATCGCAAGACGCGGGAATGCAAGTCGAAGTGGGTCCGTACCCGGCGAGTAATTCACCCACTGAACGCACGTTGACGCCGACGTCGACAGTCATCGAAACGGACACCGCTGGCACCGCGACGTGGACATTTGCTGCAAATTCCATCACTCTTCATAACGAACCCGCGGGGTATTATCGTATTGGCTTCTTTGTCGTCGGCTCTGCGTACATCCAGCCCGCGATACAGCTCATTCAGCTCACACCAGGCACGATTGGGCATCAATGGCGTTACGTGCTCGCCGACGGCGAAGACATTCGGTTCGCCGACGCCTCGACGCCGCTCGGAGATTTAAAAATCTACGTCGGTGATGTCAGTGGAAGCGCACTAGGCGACGCTGATAGATTCGACTCGGCTACGTCAGCGTACAAGGTATGGCGGACGTTTTCGTGCTCGAGTGCGACGTTGACGTTGGTCGGAACGTTGACTGGGGACACGCAAGGCGCCGGCGAAGCGACGCTTTCAGGAATCACGCTCACGAGCCCAACCTTGGGAGCGCACACAATTTCGTGCGTATCCACAGGGAACACATGGAAGGATGAGCAATTAAACGTCATCGGCACGAGTACGACGGCGCTGCAGGCGTTAGATATCAACATTGAAGTCACCGCGGGCGCGCCGGTTGGATTTGCCATTACAAGCTCGCCGCGCTTGGCGTACACGCCCTCACTCGGTGTCGTCACCATGAGCACGTTCCGCGACTACTCTGCAGACTTGTATGTGCCGTTGGATGATTTTACTATGAAGCTGTACGATACGTATTCGAATGAGGTGACGTATGCATTGAGTAGCGGAGCGACGCGTGTCGTCCAGCTCTCGTACGCGTCTGGAGTCGCGAGCGACACATTGAATAAAGTCAGCGACTACCTCACGTTCAACAGCACCGTGTCCACTCGCGATGCATTCATTGTCGTTGATCCGTACGTGGGCACGGGGAATCTTACGCCCGCGTTGAGTGCGGAAAACAGGGCGACATTGAGCGGAATGGCGCTCAAGCGCGCCACCGTCGGTTCACATACGTTTACATTTTCTGTTCCTGCGGACCCGGCACTTGCGGCGGTAACGTCCACGATTACTGTTACTCTCGGTCGCGCGCACCATTTAGCGGTGCGCGCGCCGTGTGATGATTATTACACGCAAGGCGTGTCGTGTACGGCGTTTAGTACGCTGTCGAGGAGCGGCGCGGGATGCACGTGTACGCAATACACGTCAGCAGCATTAGTGGCGCTGACACCGATTCACGTCGTCATCATGGATGGCGGCGATAACGTCGTCGGGGCGAGTTTCGAAGCGATATGTCAGCCCGGCGATGCGTCGTGCACGCCAGTGATTGAAGCCGTGTTTGACGTCGCTCGCACAAATCCGTGCGTATTGAGCGGCTCGTCGTGCGCCGCGACACTACCGACTCGACACACGAAAACCATCACAAGCGGCGCTGCAGAGTTTAGTGACATTGCTTTTCAGCTCCCAAAGGCAACGACGAGCGAGAACAGTGCGATACTCACGTTCAAGTCATTTGGCTTGGTTGACGTGGCGTTGACGTATGAAATTTTCCCTGGCTCTGCGACGGCGCTCGACGTCGTTGTTCCGTCCTCCTTTTCAGGCACCGAAGACGGCACTGGATTGTATTCTGCCGTGCACACGTTGGTCGGTAAAAGCACCGCGCCGTTCATTGTCAACGTCATTGATGCCGCTGGCAACTCGCTCGGCGCGTACGACACCTCAACACGTACAGTGACGATTGCCGTCGTCGACGACACGGCGACGATCACTGGCACGTTGAGCATTTCCACATCCTCCGGCACCGTATCTGCAAACAACTTTTATCTCGCGTCCCCGGTGCGCGGCAATCACGTATTGCGCTTCGCCAGCGCAGGATTGACGTCGTTCGACGTCACGGCGAAGATTATCGAAGGCAGGCCTCACGCCGTGAAACACATCACAACTGTAGAGACGATCACGTCCTACGCCTCCGCCGAGTCGGTGCAGCTTGGAAAGTTCACCGTACACATGACCGATGCCGGTGGCGAGCTCATGCTTGCCAATTCATTTTCAAAGCAAGTCACCGCCACGCTGCGGTCGAAATTTAATTCCACGCGAACGTCCACCGTTAAGACGTATGCGACGAGTGTCGTGACCTCCCCTATCGGTCGCGCCGTGCTCATCTTTGACGACATCATTGTCCATGGCTTAGAAATCGGATCCTATGATTTGACGTTCTCTGCCGATGGTTTGACATCGGCATCAGTGGATGTTACCTTTACCGTCGGTTTGGCCAATCAGCTCAACGTTCCGTCTCGACACGGATATCCGACGGTGAATGATGCGCAGTATTATCGACCAACGACGCTCGCTGCGGCGCGGACGATTTCCATCGCGCCGTTTGTCGTCGCCGTCGTCGACGGGGGCGTCAACGAGCTTCTCTCCGCCGACACCGTCGTCGGTCGGAACATCGACGTTTCCATCGTCTACGCGCAAGCCACAAATCGGCGGGTGTTTAGCGCTGATCCCACGATTAGTGATTTCACCATTTCGAATGGCGTGGCGTTGATTAGCGCGATCAAATTATACAACCCAATCGCGGGAATCTACAACGTCACCGTGTCATCAACTGTGCCGGTGGCGTTGAAGGCGTTTGAGTTTCAAATTACGATTACGTCTGGAGACGTGTCCTCGCTCGACGCATGTGGGTGCGTGGATTGCGTGCGAGCGGATATTTCTGTTGCCTACCCGCAAGGCTTGTGCTCAAACGTCAACGCATATAAGAGCGCAGATGTGGTGCAATTGCAAGATGTCTTGGTCGCCACGCGCGATGCCGGGGGATTACTCATGGGTTCGACGCTCAACGCGGATGAACGCCGCGCCGTCAGCGTCCAGCTGGTTTCATATACTCTCGTCACTGGCGAGTCGTATACGCCCACGACGGCGACGTCACCCATGCTCGCCGATGCATCGAATGAAGTATCGTGCTTGGACGCCACCGTCGGATGCGAAGAGGTGATTTCGCCACCGTCGCCGCCGCCGACGGCGTCCCCACCTCCGCCGTCGACTGGGCAACCGCCGGCGCCGCCGGCAACCCCGCCACCACCACCCGCCGAAACGCAGTACACGCGCGCCGCATCCGTCGGTGCGTTATACGTCATCAACGGTATCGTCGCCTGGTGCGCTGATGGCACGTCATTGCATCCATCGAAAAACTTTTGTACGCCCGCGAGCGCGAGCGCCGAAGCAGACAAGACGACGCACGAAATCGCCTACCTCACCGAACTCGCGGCGAATGGCGACGTGCTCCCCGACGTCGCCGGTACCCCAGGCACGGCGCTCGATTTCTACGGCGTTCGCACCGCGCCGGGTTTCGTCGGCGATGCAAAGTCGTTGCGATTCAACCGTCCTAAAGCCGGGAGCTACGTCTTGCAATTTACGTCGACGTGCCTCGAGGAGAAGTGTCCGTACTCGCAAAACTTGGGATTAATTTCGGAATTTCTGGAAATCACCATCGAACCGGGCGTGCCGCACAGGTTAGAATTCGGCGGCACGCCACTGCCGCGACGATTCGATACCAACGTCACGCTGCCAGTGTTTGATGTGACGACGTATGACATCGCGGATAACGTGCTCGAGGCCATGGATGCCAACGTGACGTTAACCGTCGCTCCACCTCCGTTCGCCGTCGTCGGTGGTTCTGTGCCAATCGTGCGCGGCAAAGCCGTGTTCGATGGCGTGAAAATCATAGGCATGCGCGGAGTAGAGTATGATTTGACGTTTTCGATCGCTGATGCGTCGATTACGCACGAAAAGATGCGAATCATTCCGTGCGAAGACGTCAAGCCGCACGCGAGCCCGATGCCCGACGGTTCGTGCGCGTGCATCGCCGGTTACACGGAAGACCATGACGTGAGCGGCGCCTCGGCACTGATTTCCACCGCGAGTTTTCCTGATTTGTATTCGCAAATCACCACGAGCGTGCCGTTGGAGTTTGCGTCGTACATACAATCGTTGCGTCCGTACGGCGTATGCGTTCCGTGCGCCGCCGGATTTTACAAATCCGGCGTCGGCTCCATGCCGTGCGATCGCTGTCCGGCGAATATGGACACGTACACTGGCGATGATGGCATGCCCGTTGTCCCACATGTGTCGCAAAGCGGCCAAACTCTGCCTGGGTATCTCGGAAACACGCAGAAATCGGCGTGTCAATGCGTCGTCGCCGAAGCGCCAGCCAACAAAACTGAGAGCGTTCGAGCGTATTACAGATTGGACCCGCCAGAATCGTACACGTGCGGCGCCTGCCCCGCGGGCGCGGTGTGCGACGCGCGCGACGTGACATATCTTTCGTTACTCAGCGGCCACTGGCGCGCGAACGCATCGACCTTATCGGTGTTTACATGCAAGTCGCCGCACGCGTGCGCGGGTGGCGTCGGCGCCGCGGATGCGCTGTGCAACGCCGGGTACGCGGGACCGCTGTGCGGCTCGTGCGATCGACACGCAGGCTACGCCTCGCTTGAAGATTCCAAGGCGTTAGAAACGTCGCTCAAGTGTAACAAGTGCTGGGCGCCCGTGGCGTCGGTATTTGTCATGCTCATGTTGCTCGCGGCGCAGCTCGTCGTCTGGCGGCGCGTGTGCGTCGCCGCGCAGAGCTACATCGCCACATCCGTGATATACACCAAGGTGTTCGTCTCACACTTCCAAATGCTCGCCACGCTCGGATTGATTGATCTCGGGTGGCCAAACGCGGTGGGAATCATATTCCCCATATCGCGCGTGACGACGTCGGTGTCGCTCAAGTCGTTTCCGGCGGATTGTCTGTTGAAGTGGTCGCACGCGTCGTACGCCATGTACTCGGTGTTCTCCGTGTGTGTCTTTGCCGCGCTATGCGTGCCGTACTATTGCTACATGCGCATCACGGCGTTTTTAAAACTACGCGGCGAGTGGTATGCGACGAAGCGAGAGCTCGAAGACAAGTACATTGCGGCGAGACGCAACGGAGACGACACGCGGTCGTTGAAGCATAAATTGGAACGCATGCGAAACCCACCCGAATTCGGCGACACCGTGACGAATGCGTACGATTTGGTGCTGAAAACTAAGGTGAATCGCGATGGATACATCGTGCAAGAATGTTCGCACGAAGAGCTGACGAACATGGCGCCGACGGCGTGGGATTCAACGCTCGGATTGTTCTACGCGACGACGCTCTACATGTGCTGGATGCCGACGTTAACCGGGGCGTTGCGCATGATTCGTACGACTGAGATTGAAGACATTGGCACGTATCTGTACGTGGATTACAGCGTACAGACGAACGCGGCGAGTTTCAAGGTGTATCTTACGATTATTTTACTCGGCGCGTCTATGTTTACGGCGTACATGCCGTATGTGGCATTCAAGGCGTTACGAGAACGCTCGGAGACGTTGACGTGGATGAAGACGATGACGAGGTATGGATTTTTATACCTCGGCTTCAACCGTGAGCGATATTATTGGGAACTCGTGGTGTTCATGCGCAAAGGAATGCTCGTTTCTATCGCTGTATTGCTTCCCGACACGCCATTACTCGCGGCGTATCTATCTGTGGGCGTCATTCAACTGTCGCTCGCCCTCGTGTTGCTACTCGACGTCTACGAACGCGAGCGACATCGTCGATTGGAAACGATTTCACTCGTCGTCATATTAATCAGCTACAACTCTGGGGCGTTGATGAGTAGCGTCAGGCACGCGGTGTCCGAAACCATCGCGTCGTTTGCGCTGTACTTTCTCAACGTTGCATTCGTGCTGTACTTTATGAGTTGCATCCGAGGCGACCTCGAGGACGAAGTCATCGCGGCAAAGCTCGCGAGCGAGCGTAAAGATGTAGAGAGCGAAGAGTACTTACGTCGCGAGGCGGTCAAACGCGCGTTGGTTGATACCCATCAAGCCTCTCGCGCGTTGCATCCGCGCATGGCGAGCGATTTAATCGCCGCGTTTGATAATCAAACGCTCGTCGAAGAATTGTCGAAACCGGGCGCGAGCGACTTGAAATTGAAGCACGTGCAGTTGAGCGTGCACTTGGAGAGCATACGGAATAAATGGCGACAGAGCAAGAGCGTGTCGAATGACCCCGTGGCGAGGCGCGATTACGAAACTGCCGTGCTCGCGCTCGAGCGCAAGAAAGCCGCGATGGATCACGAGCGCTGGCGCCGGCGAGTCGAAGCGGGCGCGGATCCCGGCGCCGACTCGGACGGCGCCGACGTCGGCTCGGTAGCGTCGGAATCGCGTTCGAGCGAAGGCGAACGTAAATCCGTAGAGAGTGATGACTCTGCATTTGACCGCGTCGACGCGCGCGTGATGCAGTACAATGAAATCATCGCACAACAGCGGTTATTGGCGGAACGCGAGGCGAGGCGCGAGTGGCCGACGGATGCGCTCGGGCGCGAACTCGAGCGCGTCGAGCCCACGTATCCGCCAGAGTACGTGCCGCGCCCTCCCCGCTTACCCGCACAAGATTCAGTGTCATGGACACCACCTTCGGCTGAAATCATGCTGTCGTCGCCGTTGCAATCGCCGACCAAGGCGCCGCGACCGACGCCGTCGGCGTCAGTCAAGCCGCACAAGCCGCCCAAGCCGGGAGACCCATTCACGTACGATTACTTCGAACTCACCGCCGTACGCGACGCGTTACCGACGGTTGAGAAACAAATGCAAGATCTCGAGTCGTCTATCACCGCGAACGTGGCAGCCTCGCGCGCGCATGCGTCAACGTCAACGTCATTGGTTCCTCCTCCCGGCGAGCGCCAATCCTGGCGCGAGCGAATGAACGATTCCAGCTGGCGCGTCCAACGCCGCATCAACGCCCGTGAGAACGCCGCACTTATGCGCGAATTCGGCCAAGTCGACGATACTGGTGACAACGAACCAACTCGACGCATCACTGTTCGCGAAAACGGCAACGACGGCGGCGATGGACATGAGAGCGTTGACGACCAGCTGTCTTCGTCAGACGACGACCACGCCGCGCCGCGCCGCGCGCCGGCTGGACGCGCCGGTCGACGCGCCGTCTCACGTCGTCTCTAAAGACACACACACATATATATATCATAGTCCTGTACACCTAGTCACACAGTTTACTTAGCTTTCATGGTTGTCATAAATCATCGTAGCCTTCCTAGTTTGACGGCGTTCCACATGCCAAAATATAACTGTTGTAGCTCGCGCCAGTGTACCGCATAGCTCACCGCGACGACGCCCTCGCACAGCCACCGCGCGCGATGGAACGCGCGAGAGAAACCCTTGACACCGCGCACGATATCGCCAAGCTCCTCGATACCGGCCTCGACCGCGAATCCCTCGCGGTTTTGATCGCGCTCATCGAACACGGCATCAATCCCGAAGCGTTAGCTGCCGTCGTACGCGAGCTCAGACGCGAATCTGCGGCATTACACGACGGTGCAGCTGCGTGATTGGTCTGGGTTGTGATGTAGTGCGTAGCCTTAGGACGCGCGGGGACGGCGATGCCGCGTACGCGCGCGATAGAAGATAATGTAATGATAGTGACGTGTGATTAATTTTGAACGCGTGCGTCGCGTTGACCGGATCGATCGGTTGATAGAAATAAAATGTGTGTGTATGTGTATTGAACAGCTGGGTATTTTAAATTCATTCCTTTGTCGTAGTCGTCTTCTGTTGTCGGTTTCTGTCGTCGTTCGTGAATTTACGTGATGACAGTCGGGGACTCGCGGCCGGTGAACTTGGCGAGCTCAGACGTCTCGAGGGCAATCTTGATGAGCGGACCGAGCGCATCTTGGGCGTCGGCGCCTTGCTTGGCTGGGTCGGCTTCGTATTGCTCGATGTACATACGCACGGTGGCGCCGGAGGAACCAGTGCCGGACAAACGGAAGATGAAGCGGGAGCCATCGGTGAAGACGAAACGGACGCCTTGCTTTTTGGCAACCGAGCCGTCGATCGGATCCGTGTACTCAAAGTCATCGGCGTAATCCAACTCATAGGAGCCGTACATGTCGCCCTTCTTGGCCGCCGCGCACTTGGCGCGCAAAGCGTCAACCATGGCGTTGCACGGGTCGGATTCGCAGCCTTCGTAATCGTAACGAGAGAAGAAGTTGCGCCCGAACTTGGCCCAGTGCTCCTTGGTGATTTGTTCGACGCTCACCTTTTGGCCACCGATGGGGACATCCTTGTTGCGGTAGGCCAAGATGGACAACCACGCGAGAACGGCCCAAGGACCATCCTTTTCGCGCACGTGGTCAGCGCCAGTACCAAAGGATTCTTCGCCGCACACCGACAAGCGGCCAGCATCCATCAAGTTGCCAAAGTACTTCCAGCCCGTGGGCGTTTCGAAGCATTCCACGCCGAGGTCCGCGGCGACGCGGTCAAGCGCAGCCGCAGTAGGCATGGAGCGCGCCAAGCCCTTCAAGCCCGACTTGAAGTACGGGATGCACTTCGGGGCGTTGGCGGCGATGATGGCGACAGAGTCGCTCGGCGTGACAAAAAAGTTGTTACCCAAAATCATGTTACGGTCGCCGTCACCATCGGAGGCGGCACCGAAATCCGGCGCATCGGCGGAGAACATAACCTTGACGAGCTCTTCGGCGTAGGTCAAGTTGGGATCCGGGTGACCTCCCGCGAAATCCTCCTTGGGCGTGTCGTTGACGCACGACGACGGCGCTGCGCCCAACGTGTCAACAAAGATTGGCTTAGCATACGCACCGGTAATGGCGTGCATGGCATCGAATTGCATGCGGAAATCCGGGCGGCTCAATAAAGACTTAATCAAGTCAAAGTCGAACACTTCCTTCAACAACTTCATGTAATCCGCCACCGGGTCGATGACTTCGACTTCAAAGTCGCCAAACTTAGTGACGCCAACCTTGCTCAAGTCCACATCGGGGATATCCGCCATGTTCAACACGCTCACGGTTTGCGTGAAACCGTAAATCGCATCGGTAATCTTCTCCGGTGCAGGTTCACCAGAAGAATAGTTGAACTTGATGCCCCAATCTTCCTTTGGCCCGCCCGGGTTGTGCGACGCGCTCATGATAAAACCACCAAAAGCCTTTCTCTCACGAATCACCGCCGACGCCGCGGGCGTACACAAGTACCCATCACGTCCAACATACATCTTTTTCACCCCGTTCCCAGCCGCGAGCTTCAAGATAATCTGTGACGCTTCCTTATTAAACCAACGCCCGTCGCCTCCGAGCACCATGGACGAACCAACCAATTCATCCTTCGGCAACGCACTAAACAACGATTGCACCCAGTTTGCCAAGTAATTCCCTTCAGAGAACACCGCAGCCTTCTTACGCAATCCAGACGTCCCAGTCTTTTGGCCCTCAATCGGCGTCGTCGCGATTTCTTTCACCGTTAATCCATTCATGGTTGCGCCCGACGATCGAACAATGTGTGAGCTTTGACGCGGCGTAGTCGTCGTTCTTCGCGCGTGGTTCTTCGCGAGAGGTGCAGAATGCAATGCACGGGCGTTTGTGGTGGCGGTATTCATATACCTTGACGGCTGGCGTGCGTCGCGTGCGATGCAGTGGCGCAAAACGTCGCCAAATCCTCATAACGCGCTATCCACTTCGACGCGGCGACTGTCGCGGCTTTGTCCGCCTCTCGTTCTCGGGCAGGTGTATTTTCGTACTTTGAGTGCAAAATGCCACATACGTATCTTAGAAAATCATGGGAAACATAAATAATTCGTTATGTCTCATGGAGATCGCACGTGTTCGTACTGTATCTACATGTATAACTAGTGTTCTTCAATTTGTAATCGTCGTGGAATATAAAAGAGTTGCGGTCGGCCACTCTTTACATATTACGATGGGTTTTAATCTGTGTGTGGTTTTTTATGTGTGTAAAACACAACACACAGTGTGTTGTGTTTGGGTGTTCAAGCGACTGCGCGACGCGCGGCGCGGGACTGTGCGACGCGCGACGCGCGCGAGCCGCGCGAGAATCGTTGACGCGTGCATACGTGCGGACGCGTGTTTTCGTCGAGGCGTGTCGCACGGCGCGCGAAGAGGTGAGCGCGTTCGGTGACGGTGCGAGGTGCGCGTGGGGCGGAGTAACACCATTCGTGATTTCTGAATCGGTTCAACCATGGTTGCGGCCGAGCGTGCGTCGTTGTTGGGGGGGAGTGATACCGAAAGGTTAGCGACGGATGCATCAAGTTCGTCGTCGTCGTCGTCGTCGTCATGGCGACGAACGACGACGATAGTTGCGTGCGCGGCGCTCACGGCGGCGATCGCGTGCGCTGGGTTGGTGTCGTCTTCGCGCGAGAGCAACGTCTCAGGCGCGCCCACGTGGTCTTGGAATACGAAAGAGGCGTTGACGTTAAGCGAATGGGGGCCTGGGGATCTGCACGCGATAAAATGGACGAGTGGGACTGGGTTCGTGTACCAGCCGACGGTGAGCGAAGGTGAGTTTGAGCGGTCGCAACAAATGTTAGGCGCTGGGATGATTAAGTGGGCGGTGAAGACGTATTACCCAGGGAGAATTGCGCCTGATCAACCACCGTTTAATGTATTTTTCACCGTGGAGGATTTTCCGCAGACGCATTGTTTGAGTCAGGCGAGACGCGCGAGCGGAGCGTGTCACGTCAACGAGTGGGCGCCAGTGTACGATTTTAGTAGCGCCCCGCGCGATGGTACATTGCTTCCTTCGCTCGTTCCGGCGACGTTAATCACGCTTTCGCAGCCGATTTTAGATATGCTTTCTTCCCCGAGCGGGCCAACATTCGGCGCGCCGCCGGTGTGGGATCAAAAGATGTTCAATATTGAAGATGTGCCGGCGGCGAACCGCAAGGAGTTCATGTGGAGCGCGCTCATTCCGAAAATCGTCTGGCGCGGGTCGGATTACAGATTCTTAGGTCCTGAGTTTGATGATTTTATCGAAGATTCGTGCCATGCACCGAATTCGTGCATGTTGGATCAGATTGCGCAAAGTCAAAACCGCACACAAGCGATGGTTGAAATGTCGCAGCGCCAAGGCATCACCGCCCGCTTTAGAATGGTTCTCAAGTCCTTGCTCGAACCGGGTTGGCTCGATGCGCGATTTTTCTGCATCGCTTATTACGACAAGCGTTTCCCGATGCGAGTGAAGCTCGGAAAAGAGCTCGGTGTGGAGGACGACAAAGAAATGAGCAACTACGAGCTCGCCCGATACAAATATCAAATCGACCTCGGCGGCGCAGGAGGCACGACGTGGACGGGAACGATCCACAAGCTCACCATGCCCGGTGTGTTGTTTCACCACGAAACGCGCATGAAAGACTCATACTTTGACTCTCTCAAGCCAATGGTGCATTACATCCCGGTCAAAGAAGATTTGAGCGACTTGCGCGAACGATTTGAGTGGGCCGAAGCCAACCCGCAACTATGCAAACAGATCAGCGCGGCTGCCTCACAATGGGTCAAAAACTTTGCCCAGCGCCGAGCACTGCTTCGTCACAACTATTATCATCTCGCTATCCCACTCGGGCGCGTGATTGATCCGAATCAGCGATTTCTCAAGCCATTTGAAGCCGTGCATCCTTCGTCGGCTGCGTCTCGAGGCGCCGCTCGCGCCAAAGCCACCGCACGCGACGCGAAATAAGTATGCCTCGCCGCGCGCATAAACATGTATTACCTTTTAGCTCCTCTATGGTCATCCATATCAATAATAGACGCAACAACGCCATCACCAGACGACATCCCGCGACAGCCCGCGCGCCATAAATACACGAAAAGGTATATACCTGTCCCAGCGATCGCCATTCTTACCCGCGCCTGTCGAGAATCACGCGCGCCAATGCCGTCGCTCGGCGTCGTGCGTTGGTGCGCAATCACGCGCGCACTCGCCATGCGCGCCGTGCTCGAGCCAGCGACGCTCACGCGCGACGACTGCTATAGTTTAGCGCTGCGCGCGCTGCTGTTGTACCTGGCCAACGTCCTCATCCACGCGTACTTTTTGAGCAAACGCACGCCGTACGTGCTCGAACGCGGCAAGCATCCATGGTTAGTACTCGGAAGAACGATATATGGTTTACCCGTGGCCATCATGCAAGCGATGTGGATCGCGATGTGGATTATATTTTGGGAAATCTTGCGAGCGCCGATGTGGAAGCCGAGCAAGGCGCACCATGGGGACGTGGGGAAATATCGTAAACGCACGCCCATCGTGCACGATGGGCACGCGGCGGTGTGTTTATGTGGAGGAGGTTTTAGAACTTGGTATCATATTGGCGTCTATCACGGGTTGTATTCGATGTTTGGGCGTGAGACGTTGGATAAGGTGCACTGGAGCGGGAGCTCCGTCGGGAGTTTGATGGCGTGCATAGCGGCGTGCGGAGTCGATCCAGATGTCGTATGGGCGCACATTCCCGACATCGCATGCTTGCATAGAGATAGATGGTGGAGTAATTTCTCCACCGTGGGCAATAAGTGTCGGTTTTTATTGCAAGATGTGTTGCCCGAGGACGCGCATGTGCGTTGTACCGGGCGGTGCTTTATTTCGATTACGTCGTTGTTTCCGGTGCCGCATAACGTAATCGTGACCGAGTTCGAGACCAGGGATGATTTGATTGATGCGGTCATCGCATCAACGTATATTCCGTTGTGGACGCACCCGGGGATTTGCGTACATCACGGCATGGTGTGCGTGGATGGCGGAGTGATGAATAATTTACCGTCGTTGAGCGAGTCGGCGTTGCGCATCGGACTCGATCCAGAAGATGCCACGAACTGGGGCGCCACTTTACTCCCGAGTGCACCTGCGCATCGATTGCACACGTTCGTTCCGGCGAGTAATGAAGGATTAGAAGAGATGTATGCGTGCGGGAAGAAGGACATCGGGCACTGGTTAAAGACGGCGGAAGGCAAGCAGTTCCAAGCAAAGCTGCTCGCGTGAGCAAGTTTCATTATTATTTTCGTAGAGAGCCAACACACACGATGGCATAGCGCACGAACACCGACGCGGTGATTTGTGTTTCGATTATTATTTTATACATATTGCAGCATTGAATTCTATTTCTACATTTCACTAGGCTAATTTGCGCGCGCGTCACCATATCACGCTCGTGAAGAAGTGCACGCCCTCACACGCGCCAATGGCACCCACCAACGCGTTCGTATGATCCACGTCGTCGTCTCTCGCGATTTTGTCCATAGCCACCTCGAGCACGCGCGCCGCCTGTTCGGATGAAAGCGTCGAATCCGGCGTCACCTGAAAGAATGTCTGGAGTAACACCTCTGCGTGCGCGCGCCACGCCGCATCCATCGCCGCATTCACGGCGACCACGAAATGCGGCGAACGAACGACGAGTCGAATTTCATTGACAAGTTCCCTCATCGCGGCGTTCAATCCATCCACGCGCTCGGGCAACAACAATGTCTCCCACGACGGAAACGCGCGATTCTTCAACTCTCTCCTCCCGTCGCGTTCAAACGGCAATTTCGCATTTTTAGCGTCAACGAAAACGTCTGACGGCATTGACATCGCCGTACGCACGGTCTCTCGCGCCTCTCGCATGAAACGTTCGGCATCCGCGCTCGACCACGACCGTAGAGTCGCAAAGCCGTCAGACTTTACAATCTTCTCCGCGACAGCTTTCGCGATTCTCACCAACTCTCTCGCCCCATCTCGCGTGAAGCGTTCCAACACCACACCAAGCGCTCGCGCTTTGTCACTCTCGGTCAAAGTCGCCGCCTCGTGCGCGCCCCGAGCGGCGTCGACGTACATTCTTCGAGCTATTAAGTGCAGAGTCACGCGAGCGAGCGCGTCGATAGCCGACGCGCTCATCAACCCCGCCACCGCGTGCGCCAATCGTCGCGTGACGTCATCCGCGCCGCTGATCGCCGACTGTTGACGCGTCGTACGCAACGCGCGATGCATGAGCGCCGGAACGGTGATCGTCGTCGCGATGGCGTTCACGCGCGCGATTTCATGCAACACCATGGCATCGTCCTCGTCACCAACATCACGCACACCGTCATCGTTCGCGGCGATTTTGCGCGCGTAAACCGCGCGCCTGGCAACGAACGCGACGGCGACTATCGCACACGCGCGAAGCGCGCGCGTTCGCGCGCCCGTGTGCGCCGTACGCGTCGCCATGCAATGACGTGCATGCGCATGTAACCACCCGTGTGACGCATGGCTACGCCATTCGACGCCGCACCGCGCGCCGCCGCAATGTCCGCGACCGACCTACCGCCGATACGAACGACGTTGGATGATGATCGCGATTTCCCCGGCACGCGATTCGTCAACGCGGTGACGTCGAAGATTGAAGATTTAGCGCGACAATGCTCGCCCTGTGCCGCGTGTGCCGACGGCACGGCGCGACGGAAAGCCGCCGCGGACGGGCGCGAGAGCGTCGAGCTCGACGCGCCGCATGAAAATGATGGATCGAGTCCGCGCGATGGCGGCGGATCGGCGCCGTGGACGGATACGTACGCAGAGTTTAGGGAATCAACCGTCAAGGCGCGAGGCGAAGACGTCGTCGCGAGTCAGTTGGATGAGATTAACGAGCGGTTAGCGGCGGATTTAAGCGCGATCGAGGATGGGACGTGTGATGAAAAATATGCCTCGCCCGTGGTCGTGCGTGAAGTGGCGGGGACTGGGAATTGAGGGGTGAATTCGTCGAGAGAGAGCGCGAGAGGCGGTTGGAGCTTTGTCTCTCTCTCGCGCGCGCGCCCGTGCCGTTGAACTCTACAGATCCGTTCCCGGCGTAGAGCGTTGCTTTATATATATTTTAATGATGATTGTGAATACTGTATGTGTACACCACGACGATCGCGGCTGCGGCGCGCTCGAGCAGAACAAAGGCATCCTGGCGAGTCACCATCGCGTCACTCGTCGGCGCGCGGCTCACCATGCCGTCGTCGACGACGACGACGGATTTCAGTAAACCTCCAGACGCAAACACCTTGCGCGTACTCATCGCCACCGATACCCACCTCGGCGCGCACGAATCGAACGCCATACGTAAAGACGATGCGTTTCTTGCGTTTGAAGAGATCTTTGAGACAGCCATCGCCGCGCGCGTGGATTGCGTCTTCCTCGCGGGCGACGTGTTCGATATCAACAAGCCCAGTCGAGAGACGTTAGTGCGTACGATGGAGATTCTTCGTAAGCACGCGTTCGGGGATAAGCCCGTTGCGGTGGAGGTGGTCAGCGATACAAAGGAGAACTTTCCGAGCCGAGGTGCGCGGTTTGAAAGGCGACTCGCGAAACCGTCTCGGCGCGCGTCTCTCTCTCGTGCGTGCGTGCGTGCGCATGGATGGTGACTAACGACAGGTGTTGTATTGCTTCAACGCGATTGGTGTCGTCGCAAACGAACAGGTATTGTGAATTATGAAGATCCGAACGCAAACATCGCGTTGCCGATTTTCAGCATTCACGGCAACCACGACGACCCGGCGGGCGAAGCGAATTTAAGCGCCATGGATATTCTCGCCCAAGCTGGGCTTGTGAATTATTTCGGCAAGCATGGGTTAGGGGGCGGTGGCGCGGGACGGGTGGATTTAAAGCCCGTGCTCATGCGTAAGGGATTGACAAAGCTGGCGTTGTACGGGCTCGGGTACATTCGGGATAATCGTTTACATCAAATGTTTAGCGTGAAGGGATGCGTGCGGTGGCATCGACCGGCGGAGACGAGCGATTGTGCGTCTTCGTCGTGGTTTAACGTGATGCTGATTCATCAGAATCGCGCGGCTCATTCGAAGAATGCGATTTCGGATCGGTATTTGCCAGAATGGTTGGATTACGTCGTGTGGGGGCACGAGCACGAGTGTTTAATCGAACCCACGGAAGTGCCCGGTGGATTTCATATTTCCCAGCCAGGGTCGTCCGTGGTGACGTCATTAATCGAGGGTGAAGCCAAGGAGAAGAAGATATGCGTATTGGAGGTGAAGGCGGATCCGGAGAACCCAAACGGGGCGCCGTATTGGCGCACGACGGCGATTCCGCTCAAGTCGACGCGGCCGTTTGAATTTGAGCAAATCGCGCTCTCGTCGATCGGTGAACTTGAAGCGACAGATCAAAAAGGTTTATCGACATATCTCGAGAACCGTGTAAACGCGATGATTTCGCGCGCGCATAAAAAGGCGCGCGAACGTCACGCGCCAAAAGCGTTTGATGTTTTGGATCGATTAAACTTGCCGCTCATTCGCTTACGCGTCGATTACTCTGGAGGTTTCAGCACAATCAATCCGCAGCGATTCGGCCAAAAGTTTGTCGGCAAAGTCGCCAATCCGAATGATATACTGTTGTTTCACAAGAGCTCAAAGAAGCGCGCCGGTAACGGGATGGATATCTACGAGGACATGGCACAAGAGGACGAACTCGCCATGGAGGAGGAGGCGCAGGCGGAAGGCTTACTCGAAGACCAACGACGCATCGATCGTCTCGTGCGCGAGCACTTGAGTGCTTCTGAGGGATTGCAGCTTTTAACGTCGAATGATTTATCCGCTGCGTTGGATGATTTCGTCAATCGTGATGAGAAGACAGCCATTGCCAAGTTGTGCTTGACGCGATTGAAGGATGTGCAAACGTCTGTCAATGCCGAAGCTCAGAACGCCGATGACCCAACGCAGCTCATGACAAAAATTCAAGAAGCTGTGGAATTGCAAATGAAAAAACCGACGAAACACAAGCCCGTGCTTGAGGAGAACGCGAATGATGGCACTAGTGCGGCGGCGTCAAAGCGACGTGGACGCGCTTCGACGGCAGCGGCGGCAGCCGATGTTGAAAATGAAGCGGCCGCGGCGAATGATGCACCGACACAGCCACCGACGCAAAAGACGACGCAAAAGAAGCCCGCTGCGACGCGACGCGCGCCGGCGAAGAAGAAGACGCCGACGCCAGAACCTGAGGTGATCTCTGATGTTGACGACGAAGACGAAATCGAAGATTCTGACGCCGACGTCATTCCATTGAGCCAACCGGTGAAGACGGCGGCTCGTCCATCACGCGCCGCGGCGATTGCCAGCACGCGTGCGATGCGCAAGCAAACGCCTTCGTCACCAAGCGAAGTCCCTGATTCCGAAGACGAGTTCGATGCCGACGATGAGGTTATTGAGGCATCTGATTCCGAAGACGACGTCGGCATCGCTTCAGCGCGCGGACGTAAACGCGCAGCGCCGGCCGCGAAGAAGGCTCCAGCGAAGAAACCACGCGCTACAGCATCGCGCGCGAAAGCTCCAGCGCGACGCGCCACGGGCGACGATAGTGGTGATGACGTGGACGACGTCGCGCCTACTCGCGGACGATCGACGCGCGGGACACAGAACACGCAAGGCACGCAAAACACGACTCAAAACAACACTTGGGGCCGCTCGCGTCGCGGATAATCTAACGCGCGGCTCACTCAATCATTGATACGCACATCGCATAGAAGATACATCACTAGAAGCGCACTATAGCCGCGATAGACATTCACAAAGATGAAATGAAACGTTTTGTGTACTGTACAATTGCTATTCTACCAACTTTTCCCCATCCGCGCATACGAGATTGAATAAACGCAAATCTAAAAACGGCTGCGTCGACCATACTGTTGCGCAGCCGCTTAATTCTTCATCATTCATCTCACCGCGCCGCAAGTAATCTAAAATTTTCTCGCGCGTCTCGCATTCGCGTTCGAGCTGGTCAACCACCGACGTACAAATCCATAACCACTGCTCGACTAAGAGCGGCTCGCTCGATCCCCACGCGAACGCTGTGCGCATGATGGGAACGGGAACGTCATCAATCCAATGCGTATCCATGGCTGACGACGATGACGGCGACGTGGTCCCAGGGGCTCTGTCACCCGCGTCTCCAACGCTTCGCCCGCTCGCGGCTTTAATCAAATCTCCCAACGCCGCATTCGCGCGCGTCACCACCGATGCCATCCCACACACGCACGTTGCAACTTCTTCAATCGCGCTGGTGAGTTTCTCGGGCGCCGCCGCGCATTGACTAGGATGCGCCCATCCGTTGGCGATGAACGCCGTCAACCGAGCCGACGCCGACGCCCGAACCACCGCGGCGCTCGCCTCACCGAGCGCCCCGATCGCATCCTCGGCTGCGTCGTGCGTGCACAATGCATACCATCTCGGAATGCTCGCCAATGCGGTGTCACCACGAAAGTGATAACGACGAAACTCTCGAGCGAGCTCGCTGAGCTCGGCGACGCCGCTGACGTCCAATTCACCGGCTTCGTCTTCTGCCATCGCTTTCGCGCAGCGATAATCCCCCTGGTGTGGCGTCAAGCGCGCTTTGTGTGCCAGCGCGCAAGACTCGCCGAATATCGTCTATCGTACGCACGCCTACGAGGTGGAAGATACCGACGACGCTCGCGACGCCGACGACGCACGCCGCCGTAGACGCTCCCAACGCTTTCGAACCTAAAATCGCCGCACGCCAATGCGTTCCGGGCGGCAAATCGCGCTCAGCCTTTGTACGCGATCGCGTGTACGCAATTGCGCTCGCACTCACGACCGCGGTGGACGTAAACGTCGCGAGCGCGGCGGTAAAGATGGATGCGTGCGAACGAGGCGCGGCGTCTCGCCAACTTTGAATGAATTTAAACCCGTCGATTTGCGGTTTAGGCGCTGAATGCGATGCGTCAGAAGGTGCGTTACGTGGATTTGCGTCGTGTGTGCGCGTTGGCATCGACTGCGTGGTGGACACCGACGCGGCGCGTTTTGACGTTTGGAATGAATACTACGGTACATTTACATGACAGCCTGCTTTTTCGCCGCCTTTTTCGCGCGCTGTGCCTCGTACGCGAGCCATTGGTCATTGATTTGACTCGATAAAGCGCCGAGTTTGGCAAAGACTTTCTCGCGGTCGTCGCTCGCGACGGTAAATTTACTAAATCTATCCGGATGATACATCAACATGAGCCGTCGGTACGCGGCTTTGACGTCTTCCGCCGTGGCGCGCTTGCCTCCCGCGGCGCCGAGGAGAATCCGACTCGTCGTGGGTGGAAAAGGAATGTCTTTATAGCGCATCTCGCGCGCGTTGGTGTCGGCGAAATCTTCAATGAACACTTTCCACGCGGCGTGGTGCTCGAGCCATAAAATTTCTTTTTGTCTTTGCGAAGACGTCGACGTCGACGCGTCTTTCACACCATGCCCGACATCGGCATCGTCGCGCCGCTTCGTTGACGACGACGTACCAAACGTGTCGGACTTTTTTGTCGCATCTCCGTCGTAGTCCATGGCGTCGTCTTCTAAAATCGCGCGCATCGCCTCAAGCTCGCGCTCTCTTTCCCATCGCTCCCACGAGTCATCCTCCACGCCGCGGCTTTGGTATCCCCCTTCACTTGCATCATACGCCGCGTTGCTTTGCGTAGTATTCCCAACGCGTGCGTTGAAACTCACCTTCATCTTGTCGAACGCGTCATTCAACGCGTCGCCGACGTCCTTGGCGCGCGCCAAGGCTTCATTCTTTGACCGCTCGAGCCGCTCTTTAATGTCAAACACTCCAGAGCAGCTCGCGGAGCTCGGCCGCGGCGGGAAAAACGCATCCATCGCGCGCCGTCCGGCGTTATTCGTCATCAATCCATCGACGGTGCCTCCGATTAAGCCTCCAATTAAGGGAATCGCGCGAGACGCCGCCATGGTGGCTGAACGGGACGCGCCACGTTCGGCGAAAGCCGTAGCTGCCAGTCGCGTGAGTCGCCACGAAGAGCCTTGAAGCGCCGCACCCTGCGCGCGGCTCGCAGCATACTGCACATACTCATGATGCACGCCTCGAGTCACGCCCACGGCAGCGGCGTGCGTCGCCGCCGCAGCGACTGCATCCTCGATGTCTGGCTCGTCAGCGCCGCCATCGACGACGTCTTCGACGTCCACCTCATCGACGACGCCTCCGATGGCTGCCGTAATCGCTCGCGCCGCCACAGATGGCTCCAAAGGATCTTTGCCCGCTAAAATTGCCAACGCAAACGACAACCGCAACGCGACGAACGCATTTGCTATCAATTGCGCCGGAATTGTGATGGGCAGCGTCAACATGCCGCCCAGCCCGGCGACGAAACCAGACCCAAAATTCGCCGCGCTTTGCCACGCCACCAACGCATCTGCGCATCGAAACATCGCAACATCCGTCAGCAATGCATCGGGATCGGCGTCCGCCGGGCGATAGGCTGCCGCCAACGCTCGCGCGCTGAGCACGCGCGCCCCGCTGCGTGGCTCGTCCCGGCCAGACAACGCTAACCGAAGCAACATAAAGAGCGCGCGCGTCGGTGCAGATTCGTCCTCGGCCAATGCGCGCCAAAATGCAATGGATTCCACCGCACGTCTCGCATCGAGTCGCGCGCGCGCGGCGTCGCCGGCGGTTGAATGCGCGCCAACGGTTGTCCGCGCGCGCTCGGCTCGGAACCTCGCGGCGCGCAACTTCTTCTCAAAGGCGACGCGTTCGCCGGGAAGCGAGCTTAGCGCGCGTTCGTCGGCGAGAATACGCGTGAGTGTGTCTGAAATCGCATCTAAAGGCGACGGCGTCGATGACGTCGACGGAGAATGTGCACATAAAGATGACTGCGATGGTGATGATGATGATGATGATGCTGACGATGACGTATCATCGCCCACGTCGCGCCCCGCGCGCGCCACCATGGCGTTCAAACACTCACGCGCCGCGTCTTCTACGCGTTCGAGCCCGTCGGGGGCGTTCGCATGGCGCGCTTGCGCGTCAAACTGTGTCGAGAAAAAAACAGTTGAAAGCGCATGAAATCAATCATCCGCACACGTCGACGCGCGACGCATCGGTATGCGGCCGCGCGACGCGCCGCGACGCGACACGAGACGCGCGTCGCGCGGTGTCATGGCGCGGCGGCGACGCACCGTCGCGCTCGCGACGTGCGCGTTGCTGAAATTCATCGCCTTGTGCACATTCGCGCGCGGTTTCTTGCTCACGCGTAAAGCGTCGACGTCGCGCGCGCATTACGCGTACACGGACGACAGCGGCGGGGATGTGTTAGTGTCCAAGGTGGTCGTGCTCGTGATTGACGGCGCGAGGCATGCGTGGGTGCGCGAGGATGCGGGCGCGCGCGCGTTGGCGTTTACGCGAGCGCTCGGTCGGTCTCGTAGAATCGACGACGACGACGGTGTAGGCGGCACAGACGATGCGAAGGGGTGTGGGAAAATGTTTAAATTCGTGGCTGATGCGCCGACGACGACGCAGCAGCGATTGAAAGGGATATTAACTGGAGGTTTACCAACGTTTATCGACGTGAGCGCGTCGTTTGGAGGCGCGGCGCTCGACGAGGATAATGTCGTCGCGCAGTTACTCGCGCGCGGTAAGCGCATGGCGTTTAGTGGCGACGATACGTGGGGTGAGTTGTTTGATTTGAATGTCACTTTTGCCGTGGATGCGTCTCCGTTTGAGAGTTTTGATGTCAAGGATACGACGACGGTGGACGCCGGCGTTCGGCGGCGGATGCGCGACATGTTGCGACGTCCAGACGATTGGGACGTGCTCATCGGGCATATGCTCGGTGCAGATCACGTTGGACACACGTATGGTGCGACGACGGATGAAATGGAGGATAAATTGCGCGAGAATGATCAAGATGTACGCGACATTGTGGAGACGCTGCGCGCCGACGCTCGGTTTGCCGAAACTCTCTTCTTTGTCTTCGGCGACCATGGAATGACGGATCATGGTGATCACGGCGGCGGCACTGCAGATGAAACAGAATCATTTTTGCTTGTGTATCATCCATGGGCGTCAAAGTGCACGGAGAGCGGGAAGATGCCGGACGAGACGATGCCACAAGTTGATTTTGCGCCGACGCTCGCGTCGCTCGTCGGCGTTCCAATTCCATACGGTAATTTAGGCACCGTCAACGAAAAGATATTCAACATCGCGCACGGAGGCAAACCTCGCGATGATGATGCGTTCACCGCGTACTCTCACGCGGTGTTTTCGAATGCGGAGCAGATTTGGAACTATATAAACACGTACGGCGACGCCGAGCGCTCAAGCCCGTTTCGAGCCGAAGATGAGACGCGTCTCCGAGACGTAATGCATCGCATGACGCGTGAATCCAATCCAACACGAAAACTCACGCACGCTTTGGAATTCATGAAGATGACAGCGGATATCGCGCGCGCGCAATGGGCAGAGTTTGGCCTTTGGCGCATGACGATTGGGTTCGTCGCGCTCGTCGGCGCCGTCAGCGCCAACGCGTTCGCCGCCTACGCGTTGACGTACGACGACGGCGACAATGCGCACACGTCGACGACACTGATGAAGACGACGAAAGACGAAGCGAACAATGAAGATTACACCATCGTTGCCACCGTCGGCGTTGTTCTCGTCGCTCTCGCGTCGGTGTCGCGATTATCGAATAGTTACGTCGTCGAGGAGCGGTCCATGTCTCAATTCCTCTTCGCGACGTACGTCGTCGCCCTCGGCATTCGCGCCGCCACGTTCACGCGCGCAAGAATCGCGCAGGTCAGCGTGCACACGATATTGGCGCTGTTCGCCAACGTCGCCATGTTCAAATTAGGCACGAATTGGATTAAGAGCGACGCGAGCGTGTCGCGGGACGCGGGACTCGGCTTTGCATTCGTCGGATGCGCGGGATGCCTCGCATTCGCCTACATGTCGCATCGTTTCGTCGCCCGTCGTTTTCCGCGCACGACGCCCGCGGTGATTTTAGTCATACTCGCGTGGTTCGCCGTCGCTGCGCGTTGTGTTGAGGTTTTGGTGCTCGGAGGGGATGGATTTGTCGCCGCGCGGATGTGCTACGGAGCGAGCGCGTCGGCGGCGTTTGCGGCATTCGCGCACGCGCCATCGAAGGCACCCGACGTCGACACCGACACAATCGTTCGTCGGTGTGCACTGTTCGTCGTAGTAATTGTACCTACGCTTACCATGCTCGCTGGGCCGGCTTTGGGGGTGATTTACTTTGGGTTAATGGTCATCACGTACGGGTCAACGGCGGCGCTCGCGCTCGGCGGAGACCCGTCGGCGGCGACGGTTCGATTACGCTGTCGCGGGTTAGAAACCACCCTCGCCACTGGTGCGTGGTTAGCGAGTACGGTTGTATTTTTCGGTGGCGGCCACGCGTGCTCGTTTGATGGATTACACTTTGCCGCGGCGTTTACCGGATTTAAGACGTTTCACTTTTACGTCATGGGCGCGTTGTTGGCGTGCGAGACGTGGAGCGCCGATATCCTCCTCGCCGCGTGTGCACCGATGATTTCCGCCATCCTATACCGCGGCGATAAGACTCAATCTACGCCATCGTCCGTCGTCGTACGCGTAGCGCAGAAGATCACGCTGGTGCGCACCGTACCCGTCTTATGTAGCGTCCTGTGCGCCGCCGCGCATCGCCGGCATCTCATGGTTTGGGCCATCTTTGCCCCGAAATTCGTCTACGACGCCATCGGTTCCACCGTTGCCGACGTCTGTGCGATGACTCTCGTCATTTTTGCCACGCGCACACCGCAAGCGAGCGCTCGAGCAAAGGTCAAGGCGAAATAGAGCATCGATTCATGACGCGGCTCGCGACAGACGTCCCAGCGACGGCTGCGCGAGCGACGGCTGGGACGCGCGAAGCTCAAACGTCTTCATTCCACCGCGCACGATGTTCGCGCGAACACCCACCGCGCGCGCGCTGTACGCCGCCGTGCGGCCTTTGCCGTCGCACGCGCGTCGCGCCCCAGCGCTCGTCGTCGCGCGTTTACGTCCGGGGCGACAAGGCATTCAACGCATCTACCGCCTGGCGCGCGAAAAGGAAATGATTGGCGAATACGAATACCTCGAGTCTATCGGCGTTCCCCGCGCGCAAGCGCTGCAGGTGATGGCGCAGGCATCGACGGCGTTCGAACGCGAGGCGGTGAAGCGTGGGATCGATCCCGGTACGCTCACGTATGGCTCTGAAGATATGTCTGAGGTTGTAGAGTTTTTAATTGAAAGCGGCGTAGCCGCGAGCGAGGTTGGCGCGCTCGTGATTCGACACCCCGCAGTTTTGGCGTACGGTGTCGAAACGCGTTTAAAGCCTTTATTTGAGTACATGGAGTGTACGTTCGGGAGAGATGCCAAGGCGTTCGTGGAGGATGTCACGCGTCGCCCAAGCCTGTTGGGGTTAGACGCCGACGCCAACGCGAGGAAAATGATTGAGTACTTGTTAGACAATGGCTCAACCAAGGCGGAGGCGATGGAATATTTCTTACGGTCATTATAACCATATATAACCTAGTAGTGCGCGCGCGTGCACGTGTGCGGTAGAGCATGATTTAATCAATTGTACTAACTAGCGACGACGAACAACGATGTCTGAGGGTGGCTCTTTATATGATGGTTCATATTGACAACACAACGCGTACAACGTAGTAGTAGAGGTGAAACCTTACTCGTCTAACTCGGCGGCAATTTCTGCGACGAGTTGTTTGCGATATTCTTCGAAATCACCGTTGAATTTATCAACCCGTCCTTCGTCGACAACCCAAATCTCGCTCGTCTCGGCGTCGAGCACCTTTTCGCAAATGTGCGCGTCGTGCGTGATTAACACGACGCCACCTTCGAATTCCTCGAGTGCCTCGGCTAAAGCGTCGATGGATTCCATATCCAAGTGATTCGTGGGCTCGTCCATGAGTAAGATGTGCGGCGCTGACATGCTAATCGCGGTGAACACCACGCGCGCCTTTTGACCGCCAGAGAGCTTGACGATGGGCGTCAAATGGTTGTGCCCAGGTAAGCCGAATTTCCCGAGCTTGGCGCGAATCTCTTCAGGCTTGTACGAACCGCCTCCTGGTCGTAGAAATTTACGTCGCAAATACTCCACTGGATTTTCATCCATGGCTAAAACGTCGACAAAGTGCTGAGAGTACCGACCGATGCGCAAGGCGTGCGAACGGCGAGATTCACCCTCTGTCGGCTCCAAATCGCCGGCTAAGAGATTCATCAACGTCGATTTACCAGCACCGTTAGGGCCGATGATGGCCACGCGGGTGCCCATATCGATGCCGAGGTCAATCTTATCTAGGGAGAACCCCTTCAAACCAGGGTAGGAGAATGAGCAATCGCTCAAGCCGATGAGCGGTGGGGGCAACTCTGTGGGCGTGGGGAAATTGAACTTGACGTTGTAGTCGGACCACTTTTCGGGAAGTTGCGAGGGTGCGTCGTCATCGTCATCAATCATCATGCCCTTATTCTTTTTGTTGCCTTGCTTTCGCTCTTGCGTCTTTTTAGCCTTATCCTTGACATCTTGTTGCTTGGATTTGCTCGACGCCGCCTTGGCGAGTTTCATCTCCTTTTCATACTTTTCGAAAGCCTTGTTCGCCTCGCGACGACGAATCTGGTACATTTCCTCAAACTGGTCAAACGAGCCCTTGTATTGATCAAGCTTGTGATCGTGCAAGTGAATGATATCCGTCGTAACGGATGACAAAAAGTCGCGATCGTGCGAGACGACGACGAGAGTCTTCTTCCAACGCATCAAATATTCCTCCAGCCAAATGACGGCGCGTAAATCCAAATGGTTCGTCGGCTCATCGAGCAACAAGCACGTGGGCTCGATGAAAAGCGCACGAGCGAGAGAAATGCGCATGCGCCAGCCACCGGAGAAGCTCTTCGTGGTGTTATGCATGGAAAATCGATCGGGACCTTGGGAGCCATCCTTCTTTGGCACGGTGAAACCCAAACCGTGAAGAATCTTTGACGCGCGCGCCTCCGCGGTGGCATCACCCTTTTCATTCAATCGCTCGTATGTCTTGTTGAGCTCGGCGTTCAAGTCGTTCTCGATGCCAGTCTCTTCATCCTTGAACACGGGCTCTTCCACAGAACCATCGCCAATGGCAAGTTTCTCCATCAGTTCTTCGAGATCCACCTTCTTTTTACGCAAATCTTGCAATTCCACGTCAGCGGCAACCACAGACTGTAACGCGGAGCGGTCATCACCGACGACTTCTTGTTCGACGAGTAAGATATCAATGTGCTCGGGAACGGGAATCTTACGTCGCGCCAACAACTTCATTACGGTGGTTTTACCAGTCCCATTTGGACCCACCAAACCGTAACGGCGCCCGTGCGCAATCGTAAGCGACGTGTTATTCAACAATGGCTTACCTCGCGCGCTCACGGAGAATCCTTCAATTTTAATATCCTTACTCGTGGCCATCGCCGCCATCATTTCATCGGAATAATTGGGAATACGTACGTTGAACGCGTCGTCGTCCTCCATCATCGCTTCCGCCTTAGCCATAGCTTCCTTGCGCGCCGCCTCGATCTCCTTTTGTCTCGCACGCTTAATCTGCTTATCCGTCGGACCCGAGAATTCAATAACTTTTTCTTCGCGCTCAACTTTCTCGCTATCACTATCACTGTCGCTCGATGGTAAATCCAAACCATCCAAGTAGTTGTCCGCGGTTCGCGCCGGAGGCGGCGGTGCTCGCATTTTCCTCTGTGGTGCTTCTGCCGCCGCCGGCTTTGACTTAGACGACCCACCCGAGGACTTATCTTTCTTCTCCTTGGGATCTTTTTCTTTTTTATCCTTCTTCTCCTTTTTCTCCTTCTTGTCCTTATCGCTGCCTGCGCGCGTTTTAAACGACGTCCCGCAGTCAGTCTCTCTCGCTCTCTCGTTCCGTCATCGCAGTACGCGTGCGTGTGCGACGTTGTGCGCGCGGTCGGTGCCACAGTGCATACACGTACAACGACGTGCCGCGTCGTTCGCGCGCCAACGCGGGCGCGCGACGGCGCGCACGCCGATGAAGCCGATCGAAACCATCTTGCCTCAAAAAAGTGCACACCCATCAGGGACACTCGATTTACGCGACGACGACGACGTACCTTGCGCTTTGCGCGCGGCGCGCTGCTCGGGGGTCTCGTCCTTATCTTTTTTCGCCATGATGCGTGCGAACGACGGCGCGAGACGCGACGGAGAATGCGGCCACGGCGCATCGTAGCCCTGGAGGGAAGGGCTTTCGCGAGCGGATGGCGGCGCGCGAATAATGACAGCGTGTTCTCGATCTCTGGCGCGACGTGCGCGCTACGAATGCACGGGTGTGTATTTTAAATTACAATGAATTAATTCTCCGCGGCGATGGTTGCGCGTGAAGCCGTACTTGTCGCGCAGTGATGTCTTTAATCCGTCAAAATGTTCTCCTTGGACACGCCTCGGCTGTCAAAGAGATGTAAAAGCTTTGATGCGACGTCGCCTTGGCACCCAGCGAGGAGCACGGAGCACGACGCGGGTGATTTACCTAGGATGGTGGGCTTCCCACCCGCCGTGAGGGCACCAGTCAGTAAGCACTGCTCAATCATGAACATGGCGTTGTCGACGTCGTCGACCCCGCCGTAGACGGGAATAATCTTGTATCCTTCGCTGCGCCATTCATCGTGCAGCGACAATAACGCCGAGCTCTCTTGACTATTGGCCAAGTAAAAGACCGTCACTGGATGCTTATCCGTATACGCCAACACGGGCTGCCAATCCAAAATCGACCGAATACTCGCCATTCCGCTTGTCCCGCGCGCGACAAGCACCAACGCGTGATTCTTCTTCATCGCCGCCTCTAAACTCCTTTCTGCAAACAAAACATTCGTAAACCCGCTTCCAAGTGGTTTCGACACCGATATCACATCCCCCGGTTTTGCCGCCGTCAATCCCGCGGGATGCGTCCCAGCGTCCACTAAAAATTCAACCTTGGCGCTGTCCAACCGCGCCGAGTCGTACCTCACGTGATACGGCGACCTAGCCACCGGAAGCTTATCCACAACACCATCACCACCACCATCGCCGCGTCCGAAGCGCGCCTTGACGTACATCCCAGGCTTTGTAAACGTCTCTGTCCACACTTTACCGTTGTTGAAGACCAACCCGGGCGACGAGCGAAGGTGCTGCGCGTCGTCGTTCTGTTTATCTTCCACGGCGACAACGAGCGAGCGCTGGGAGCCATCCACCGAGGCGGCGTTATTTTCAATCACCACGCACGAGTACCAGATCGCGGACTCGTCGTCGGTGCTCGACGCTTGGACCTTGAGCTCGCGTTTTCGTGGAACCTTTGACATCGATCGATGCTTTTCGTGTGTTCGCGGTCGCGTGACGCGCGCGGCGACGGGCGCGATGCGTTGCGAGTGAGCAAACATGTTCTATGCGGTGCGTGTGAGCGAGACGCGCGACGCGGGGCGAGAAGAGGCGCGCGCGCGGGCGTGTGCGGTGTGCGCGCGGGCGGCGGAGGAGAGGTTGGTTACGGCGCCGAGCGACTCAGCGCGACGCTGATTTGTATTACACTCGAGCGCCTAGGAATACAGCGCGCAGAATAAACATGAGACATACGAAGAGTACGAATAGCGCGAATCGTCGAATGATGGTACGCGTGGTGCGCTTTGAGCCCGAGGGCAGACGTCCGCGCGGAGGCGTCCCGAGCGCTCCGCCAGAGCCGCGCGAACGCGTCCGAGCGAGCGGTGGCGGCGGCGACGAAAATGTCCCCGCTGATGATGCCATCGCCGTCACGGGTTTGGATGGAGAATTCACGATGTCTTCGTATCCTAAAGAAGTCGTGGATGTGGCGCGCCGGAGCTCGATTTGAGAGCCAAACGCTTGGGATTGTTGCGTTGGCGCAGCCAGCGCAGCCATGCAATCGCCAAAGGATCCATGCTGCGATGAGTTCTTGAGTGTAGCAGACGCATCGCCGCTACTCTCGTACTTTTCTAATGATGCAAGTGCGTGTCGGAGAAGCGAATTCGCCACCGCTGGCACTGGGTCGCTCATTTTGCCCGTAGATGAACTCAAAATTGCACGAATCTCCTCCTTAACGCTCACGGCATCCACGTGCTCGGGACATCCAGTACTCGCAGAACAAAATCCTGCAATCGCCTTCGCACAATCCACGACCGCGGCGGGTGTCAAGAATGCATCTTGACTACGAGCGTCGGCGTCGATTTGCACGCTCGCGCACAATGCGGAAACGCCGCCAAAATCACAAAACTTCTTCGCCTCTGCCGACGCGCTCTTGCTGACGACAGCAGCCAAACGCGTTAAATCAGCAATCGTTAGTTCTCGCGCGCGATCGCGATCGATTAACCGCAAAGCAATCCATCGCGCGAGCGCCGCGCCGACATCCGCGCACCGCTGCGCCGCCAGCAGCGTCTCCGCCGCCTCTCCATCACTCGTCAATCGAGCCAATACTCCTAACATCAACGCCACCGTCTCCCGTCTTAATCCCATATCACTACCATCAGTACCGTGCGACACAAAACTGCTGCTACTACTACCGCTCTCCGCTACGAGCGCGCGTTTCGCCACATCCGCCGTCCTCGACGCGCTCTCCGCCTCTCTATTCGCCTTCACCCCACTCGCGCGATATAAATACAACGCCGCGTAATACCTCGCCCGATAATCTACCACCCCATTCGTCCTATGACTCGGGTGATGCATGATTTCACACGCCATAGCCGTACATTGCGCCGCGAGCGAGCCGCACGACGTCGCTCGAGAAGCCAACGCTCGTGTCGCCGAAACCAACTTCAAGCGCTCTGTCTCCATCACCCCCGCGCTCGGCTTCACCGCGAGCGCACCACGAATAGTGTCTAGTACGTTGCGAAGGTGCGTGAGATCGTCTTGCGACGGGCGCGACGGCATCGCGACACTGTCCCGACGTCCATCGCCATCACCATCAACATCAACATCATCTTGATAATCTAAATCACCCATGACGCGCGTCGAACCCGCGCCCAGGCGCACCGCGCGCACGCAACGTCACGCGCACACGCGTTGTCGCCTATCTGTCGCGCGAGAACGACGACGTCGCGCCCGCGTGTGCGTCACGGACTGATGAGATGAAGATGAAGATGCGGAGTTCCGGCGCTCCGAAATCCTCATTCACGCGCACGCACCACCACTCTCGCGCGCGCGAACGACGGCGACGCGACAGACGACAGACGAGTACATTCGCTTCATTCGCCGCGCGATGTCCGTGACGCTGCACACGACGCTGGGGGATTTAAAGCTCGAAATCCACTGCGCCGATTGCCCGCGCACGGCGGAAAACTTCCTGGCGCACTGCGCGTCGGGGTACTACGATTCGTGCGTGTTCCATCGGTGCGTGAAAGGTTTTATGATTCAAACCGGTGACCCGAGCGGGACCGGGCGCGGCGGCGCGAGCGTGTACGACGGGAAACCATTTGGGGATGAAATCAACGCGCACTTGAAGTTTTCCCAACGCGGCTGCGTGGCGATGGCGAATAGCGGACCGAATACAAACATGAGCCAGTTTTTTGTGAGCTTTGGAAAGTTACCGCACTTGGATGGAAAGGTTGGCGTGTTTGGGCGCGTGATTGATGGGCACGGGGTGTTGGATTCGTTGGAACGGTTGGTGGTGGATGAGCGCGATAGGCCGGTGCGGGACGTGAAGATTGAACGGGTGACGATACACGCGAACCCGTTGGCGACGTGAGATGATAGGTAGTGGTAGTTGACGTACGGGATGTGAAGTTTGCGCGGGTGAGTAATGTACACGATGTGACTTTACTTACAACGCCGGCGGCTACGTTTTCGTCCCGAGCTCCACCACGCGCTCCTAGCGAGCGCGACAGTGGCGATAGACATATACTGAGTAATAGACATTTAATAATGCTGTAAGAAACTGCTTACGATTAGCCGCTATTCGCAGCGCGCATTTCGTCGCGCTCGATCGCGCTCAAATCAAAAATTTGCCGCGAGTTGCCCGAGGCGCCGAGCCATTCTTTAAAGTGCGCCTGAATCGCACCCTGAAGCTCGGATCGCTTAATATCCGACAGCGATGAATCTCGCACGAGCGTTCGAATGTCGTTCACACGTTGCATTTTAACATCGAGCGCAGCGACGTAGGATGGCGGGGTCTCGAATGGATTGGCTTGCGTCGTCGCGCCGACGGCATCATCCTCTCGAGACGCGCTCTCCCGAAACGGAACAATGAATGGCGTAAACGCATCGGGAGAAATCAATGAAACCCCGGAGGATATGCGCACCACACCCGACTGCTTCCAAGTCGACTGTTGATCCTTGATTGTGACGTCAGCGCCGATAATCACCGGTCGATCCCACGCGTTGCACATGGATGGGTTGATGTGCGCCGCGCTCAAGTGCTCGAGCAAATGTTCATAATACGTGTTGTACGGCGCCAACATGCACTTGCGATTGTCACCAATAAACACCGGCTGATTGGCGATACCTAAATGAAACGTACACTCAAAGCACGAGCGCACGGCGATGCGTTTGGTGGCACACATGAGCGTCACGCGTTCGCATTGCTCCATGCGCAACGAACGCGCGCACGCGCCGACGACAATTGTACAATCTACGCATCCCGAAATCGACACGTAATGATAGGGTTCGAGCAAGTAAATCACCGAATCCGAGCACGATGTGATTTCTGCGCACGGCGTGGACGACGCGTAGCGCGGCGAGCCAAAGACTGGTAAATTCTTTGGCGTCGTGGAGCAGCACGCGTTGAGTCCCGAGGCGACGCGCGTGTCCCTCATGCCTTGATTTCGCACAACCGTCGTTCGGTAAGCGCCATCAATTGCGACTAACGTCTTTGTACCTTCCGCATTAACGCTAAAATCCGGCACAGCTGACGCAGAAGCCTTCACATCATCCCCCACGAGTGTCAACGCCGCGATGGCTTGCACCGTCGACATCGACGACTTTGCCTTGGCTCCACGCGCCTTTGGCGATCCCGGCGCGTCGCCACCACCATCCACCACGTGACGCACGATCCAATCCCGCACCACATTCGCACTGACCTCATCTTTGCCCTCGGCGCACACCAAAGCGCTCAAAGTCGTGCGTGTACCGTCGATATCTCGCGTTTCGAATAAAAATCCCAACCCGTCGCATTCGCGCCTCGTCAGCGTCTCCACCCGACCCTTCCTCGCGTCCGCATCCATCGAGCACGCGTGTACGACTGCGTCCCAGTGATGGAGTAAGAACGCACCGAACACACTATCGCTATTCACGGCGGCGCCGGCGGCAGCGCTGGCGCCATCGACGGCATGTAAAGCGTCACTAAAATGTCTCGAAAGTGACCGACGGAGCGACATCGACGCCGCGAGCTTCGTCGGGCTCCGTGGCGCTCGCGACGGACTCAACGTCTTCCCTTGCCCCGCGCGCACTGGAGACGACAGAGGAGATGAAACCACGTCTGGCATCGACGTTGACGGCGCGGCATCGATGCGTACGCGCGTTTCTTGCCCGCTCGCAACTTGCGACTGCGCGCGCGCCGTCGTATACGACAACGTCAATAAAAACAACATGAGTCGCGTCACGCTCACGCCTACGCGCATCGCACCGATGTGCGATGACGACATGGCGTGTGCGTCGTCGTCGCTCGCGAGGTCATCGCTCGCGAGTTCGCTCACGCTGCACATAGCGTCGAAGATTCTATGCGCGGCGTCCGCGGCGACGCGCAACGCCGCGGTGGCTTCCTCCGCGCGAACGGCGTCATCCGCAGCGGCATCTCTGCCGCTCTCGCGAAGAGTCGCAAACACGCGCGCGCGAATGGCCTGTGTATGCGTGTGTGCGCGCACGCGCGCGGTCAGTCGCTCGACCAGGCGCACGCGAAAACACCAAGATGATGATGATGTCGAAAGATTATTATTTCTGTAGCCCGCACCTCTAAAGCCTTGACGCCATCAATCTCGGGACACACCATGGACGCAGGCACCACCGTGCCGTGCTCCAGTACCTCCTCGCGCACTCGACACGACGCCATCGCGCCTGGGCGTCACGAAATGTCGACATCATGGATGCGCATCTTTTCTTTGTGTTTGTGACCGTTGAAAACGAGCGCGAGCTCATTCTCGCGCCACAGTGTGCGACGCGCGTTGGTGAACGTACGCGCGGGCGCGAATGATACACGAACGATCACCCTTGGGTGCGCGATCGCCAAACGCGCGATGCGTGGTGGATGGCGACGTGGAACTGCCGAATTCGCGCGCGTATGGAAAGTCGTTTGGTATCGACGCATCGTCGTCGCCATTAATCACTAAGCTTACAACGACGACGACGTCGACGGGCGCCGCGCGCGGTGGGGATGAGAACACACCACCTATAAGTACGCGCACGCGCGCGCGATCGACGGTAGCAGCGACGTCAGCGACGGTGGTTGATGTTGATGTGTTGAGCTCGAGGTGTTTAAACGCGCCGACGTCGACGTCACGCGTGGCGACGCTTGAGCGCGACTGGATGCGACAGACCGCGAGCGCGGACGGTCAAGCGAAAGCAAGTCATGTGTTTTCTACGCCCGGGTCGGTGTCGCGAGAGACATGGCGGGCAGAGGTGGAAGCGGTGCGAGGGACGTTGGGGCGCGTGAAGGCGTTGAGCGAGGACAAGGCGCCGAAAATGGACGATGACGTGAATGATGGCGAATTCAGTCGCAATTCCCACGCCGAGGCATCAGAAAGCGTAGTTGTGACTCTAGAAGGATTGCTTGAGTCATGTGGAGATTGTGATGAGCAAGAGGCGAGTTCACCAGCGATGGAATTGGCGGCGAGCGCGCGGGCGCAGAGCGAGGAATTGCGAGCTCGCGTTGAGGATTTAAGACGAGAAGGCGAGGAAATAGTCGAAGCTGTGGTTGAAGAAGATGACGGCGATGCGTGCGTGTCGCCTAATATGGATGATCCAGCGGTAGAGATGGCGATCGCGCGCGCACGTTTAGGTGCAGAGCGTGAAATGCGAGAGAAGGAGCGCGCGCTGGTGGCTTCAAACGAGCGCAACGCGCAACTCAAGGCGCGTTTGGCAGAGTACGAGCTGGCTTTGGATGACAAGCAAAGTGAGTTAGACGCGAGCGAAAAGCGCGTGCAAAGTGCGGTTCGTGAAGCGGTGAGAGATGTGTGGGCACAACTCGACAATGCGAACATGAGCGCCGTGTCCAAGGAGATGGAGCTTCACGCGGCGACGGCGGAGGCGTCTGAGCTACGCCGCGTCGTCATCGAGCTCGAAGGCAAACTCAAACACATGCAAAATGAATTAGACGCAGTGAACGAATCAAAGGTCGCCACGGAAGACCCAATGCGTGGGCTCATGGAGCTTGCTTCAAGCGCGCAGGGCGCATTGTCTGAGCAACTTGATGCCCGACTCGCCGAGGCGCAAGAAGATATCGAGCGACTCACCAAAGCGTTGAGCATCGCTCAAGAAGCGGCAAACGAAAAGGTGTACTTTGAGACAGAAAACGCTCGACTAGAAAGCGAAATCGAAGACGTTCGCCGCGAGCTGACATGGAGAAAGGCGGGAGAAACGGAGTTGCGTTCAGCCCTCGAGCGGTCAGAGGGTGAAATTGTCTTGCGCAAAGCTGAGCTCGCGAAGTTTGAAAGTGATATTCAAAGCAAAGCGGACGCCAAGGATTTAGAATTAGTTCAATTACGTGAGGCGCTGGAAAATGCAGAGCGGCAGCTTGAAGCCAAATCGGCGGCGGCATCGAATGCCGAAGCAGAACTCACAAAGCTTCGCGTGCAGAAGTTTGAGTTTGAACACGCCTTGCAAAATGTCACCATCGATGGTTCCACAAAAACGCACAAGCTCGAAGAAGATCTCGCCATGGCAATGATCAATGTTCAAGATCTCACCAGCGCGTTAGAGGCGGTGCGATACGAGCTCAAGCAAGCGCAGGTTGAGAAAGAGCGCGCGATTATGGAAATGAACAACGCGCGCAGACAAACAGCGGAGACGTCCAACGACAATGGCTACAAGTTTGCTGAGCTCACGTCCGAACTTGAGAACGCCGTACTTGATTGTGAGCGCATGCGAAGCGAACTTGAAGCTTCTCGCGAGCGTGAAGGTGACCTACTGTCCCAACTTGATGACGCGTTCATCGCCGCGAAATTGGCTGAAGAAGAAGCGGATCTCGACGAGGAAGAGTATTCGCAAGACGACCCCGAAGATGACCCCGCGTCGCCAACACCCATGAAGCGCTCGCAATCGCGCGTGTCTTCTTCGCCATCACGTAAGATGAGCGTCGCAAATTTGGTGGCGACGAACCGCGATTTAGTGGAACAATTGTCTCGACAATCCAACGAACTCAGCCGACAAGGCGCTCAAATGGCAAAAATGAGCGCCGAACTTCGCGGTTTTGAGTCCGTCGCCGCGCGTTTAGTGAAACTCAAGGAGGATAACTTGGATCTTGCGCAAAAGTATAAGGCTAATTTGCAAAAGTTGAGCGAAGAGAACAAGGCGAGGCGTCACGTTGAATCGCGCTTTAACGAGTACGAACTCTCCATCCGCACGCTCGAGCAAACTGTGGGAAATCTTCGAGAAGAGTTACGAGCCGCTCGTGAGCGCGAGACGCAGGAGCGCGCCAACACGCGTGTTAGTGAGTCGAACTCAAATGTCATCAATGAGCTGCGCGATGAACTGCGCTCAATGAAGCAAGAGCTTGAAAACGTGCGCCGTGAAAAGACTGAAATGTTAGAGACGCAACCTCCACAGCTGGAGGCCGTAAATGATGTGCGGGACGACGTGAGTTTCGCAGATTATCTCTCGCACGAAGCTTTGATTGCTGAGCAAGAGTTGGAAAACTCTGAGGCGTACGCCACACGTTTGAATGAGGAAATCGCCAAGGTGCGCGCGGCGAGAGAAAACGGGTCTTCCGCGGCGTCAAAGCCCGCTGAAGCCGGCGTCAACGCCAGTGAAGTCGCGGAAACTCTTTTAGCACTGAGCGAATCCTCGCGTGAACGTGCCAAATACTACAAAACCGTCGCCAAGACGTGTTACGTCAAGTTTCAAGCGCAAAAGGTGGATTATGAACGTCAGCTCGCCGAGCTCAAATCCAAGCTCGACGCCGCCGATGCCACAACGCCAACCCCGCGAACGCCTCGCATGGTGCCCAATCGAACGCCATTCAGCGCGTTCGCCAAACAACACGCATTCTTACTGGAATCTGTCTAGACTACTGTGCGTGCACGTACACTACATTAGCAATTAATCGAAAGATTGTAAAGGGCGGCGAGCAACAGCCGCAAAGATGGAAGCCCAACGTCCGCACATCACCCCACGCCATGACGTCAGCCTTCCTCCAATGGTGCGACGCCAACGGCATAGACACGTCCAAAATAACAATCACAACCGACGTCGCGACGGATGATCGCACCGTACACGCGGCGTGCGACATAGTCCCCGGCGACGTCGTCCTCGCTGTCCCCTTCGAACGCTGCGTGAGCACGCCAGGCTTGAAATGCGGCGTCACCGCGTGCCCTCTCGACGGTGACGAAGGCGTTGATAGCTCAAAACAATACTTTACACCCTCTGAACGCCTAGCGGCGACGTTGGCCAAGTTACGCGACGATGCTGAACGAGGACAGGGCGAAGGCGAGGCGTACGCGCCGTACGTCCTCGGCGGGCTACGCGACGATATCGTCGATGGACCGGTGTTCACTTGGACGAATCAGGAAATTGCCGAATTACAATTCCCCCGTGCGATTGGGAACTGCGCTAAAACCAAGGTTCGTGACGGCAAGGTGATGAAAAAGTTGCGCGAGACGCTCCCGAGCGAGTCCTGGGTGACCAAATTTCCCTGGGCGCTCGCCAACGCGCGAAGCCGAGCGATTGATTTAGAGCGCGGCGAGTCGTTCTTAGCGCCTGGTTTAGACATGTTCAATCATAGTCACGCCAATGCGAACGTGAAGTGGGAATCAAATGCCGAGGGTGACGCGGCGAGTGTTTTTTTGAAGGCTACGACGCGCGTATCCGCGGGTGAGGAATTGGTCGTCACGTACGCGTGCGAGCCGGCGGAATCCTTCTTGTTACACATGGGATTCGTCGGTGGCATGAATCCGTTCGACCGCGTCGAGCTTTGGGGTTCCCTCGCCGAAGCCGCGGATTGGTTTGCGGAGACGTTTAAGAGCGAGAGTGGGGACGTGGTGTTGGATAAAGCCGCGGCTCGGGAAGCGGCGGAGGAATTGGAGCGACAGCAACGGGCGCGCGAACGCGTCGCCATGGTTGGTCTATCCAGCGCGGGTGGCGCCACAGATGACGTATCCGCGGAATTAAAGTTGCGTGAGATGCAGAATTTGATGTTTGGTCCGAGTGTTGGATGGAAGATGGATTATGACGAAGCGTTGTGGATGATGTTTCGACACTTTACGCAAGCGCTCATGCCGCAGGAGCACGCCGACCACATCGTGATGCATGCGATTAAGAAGCGATGTGAGGAGCTGCTGATATCTATGCCGACGACGATTGAAGAGGATGAAAAGATATTTTCAGACGAAAACACGCCGAAACGGTTGAAACTCGCGGCGGAATTCCGCATGTATAAGAAGGCGTTGTTGATTCGTCATTTGCAAAGCGACGCGCGCGTCGATGGCGGCGGCGGCGCATCGTCATAGTATTCCACTCGTCATAGCCACAACGCACGAAAACATCTCAAATAATATTCTTTACAAAATATACAGTAGATAAAGTATCATTACGCCACGGCGATGCCACTGACCTGCGGAGCAATTAACCAGAACCCATCCAATTCATAGTACTCGCCGTCAACGTGGGCCGAGAACTCGTCCCGAATCACATCAAGCGTACGTCGATTCAAATGACACCCATCTGCCGCCTTAATTTGCAACGGTGTTAATTTCTCCTGCAACTCGGCAAACTTTGGATCTGTTTCGCTCAATACGTGTTCCAAAAAAAGAAACGCGCCGCCCGGCTTGAGCACTCGACGAATCTCCTTCAACGCCACGCGCTGATCCACGACCGAGCACAGCGTCAACGTCGACACCACGGCATCCATCGAATTATCAGGCAACGGCAGAGCCTCTGCGACACCGTGCACAAACCTCACGTTCACCTCGGCGGCGTTATCCGACGCCGCCAACGCCGCGGCCAAGTTGTCCTCCGCAAACGCTCGCATCGCGTCGTTTGGGTCAATAGCTATGAGATCCACCGCTCTCGGCGCCATGGACGCGATGAAATCAATATTTGGCAACGTCCCGGCTCCAATTTCACACATCGCCAGCTCGCCTGTGCCGTCGCGCATCGTCGCGAACAACCTCTCGAAGAGCGCGCGCTTTCTCTCCTTCACCGCCGATTCAAAGCCATTCATCATCGTCGCCATCCCTCGCGCAAACGTCGCATCCAAGCCCGCATCGCGCGCGACGTCGTACGTCATCGACGCCGCGACGTCTGATTCGATCAGTTTCACCATCGCCTCGGCGGGCGACGCCGCGCACGCCGCGCACGCGCACCCAGCGAACGCCATCATCAATGCGCGTCGGCGATCGATTACGACATAATCCTCGTCGTTCGCGCGCGCCGTCGCGGACGCCACGGTGCGCGGGCGATGTGATGCGTGCGGTCGCGGTCGCGGTGGCGCGGCGCGCGCGATCGACGACGTCGTCGTCGCCATGCGTCGGCGTCGATGAATGGCGCTCAACCAACGAGGGTGGCCGTTACACTATATTACACATGAACCCTCTATCAAGGCCTCTGGATCAAGGTCCGACATAAAACATCATGCGTACATACTCTACAAAATACCAAAGTATGAAATCGTGAATTAGGGTTTGGGGCGTAAAACGCAGCGTCGCCGGAGATCAACCGCGAAGCGTCGCCGATCGTCACACACCGCCGCGCGCCTACGCGACGCACGACCGCGCGCGACGCGACCCGAATTCGATCAATTGATTTTTTCTCTCTCGCAAACGATGGGTGGTAACGCCTCCGCACCCAAACCGCTCGTCGACGAGAACCCGCTCGTGACGCGATTAGCATTTGACAAACCGACCGATGTGGTCACCCTGCCCAAGGCGAAGATTGAAAAGTTTGACCTGCAGACGGCGCTCGGGATGCGCGTGACGGTGGAGCCCGGGTGGGAATGGGCGCGCGATGTGGGCGAGGCGCAAGGGAAGACGTTGTGTCCGGTACGTCACGTGGGTATTGTGGAACAAGGGACGCTGAACGTCACCATGGAGGATGGGACAAAGATGAAATATTCCGCTGGCGATGTGTACCTGATTGAGCCAGGGCACAACGCGAAGAACAAGCGAGAGGTGAATTTCGTGAGCTTTGAGTTTGTGAGCAAGATCGATACCAACACCGCGGGTGGTGGATCGACGTACGCCGCGGAAGTGGCTTCGTCTGAGACGAAGTTGAAGCGACTCGACAAGGCGTCGTTCGCCAAGCCGAGCGTGACCAAGTCCATGCCCAAGGGCGAGGCGTGCGTGTGCATGCTCGGTAACAACCAGGCAAAATCTATGCGAGCGACGCTCGAGCCGGGTTGGACTTGGAAAACCGGTGCTCGTACGCTTTTGCCGCCCGAAAAGCAAACTCTCGAGGCATGCCCGGCGCGTCACGTGGGTTACATCACTAAGGGCAAGTTCGCCATGATCGACGCCAAGACGCGTAAGACCACGATCGTTGAACCGGGCATGTGTTATGTGTGCGAGCCCGGCCACGACGCTGAAGTCGTGGGCGATGAAACGGTCGAGTTCATCGAGTTTGAAACCGTCCTCTAAATGTCCAGCGCAAAAGCGCACCGCACAACAGCAGCAGCAGTAGCAGCAGCAGCAGCAGCAGCAGCAGCAGCAGCAGCAGCAGCAGCAGCATTAAAATTATACCATATCATAAATTTCGAGGCTTTTGTTTGAATAAGGTGTTAGGCTCGTTGTCATATTGTCATAACATGTAAAATAACGCCAGTGTGCGACGCGCATCGTGATGTCCGAGCACGAATGCCGGGCGTTCATCGCCGCCGCGAACGCGCTGGCGACGGCTGATCGCGTGGAAGCCGAGCGTGAACTCGTGCGCATTCGCACCAGCGCGCACGCGCGCGGTATCGCGCGCGAAGTGCTGTCGCGCGGGGACTCGAGTGTGTCGCTCGATGCGGCGTTTCACGCTTCGGTGATGTATCGCGCGGCGGTGCTGCGGGATTGGGGCGGTTTAACTGCGCACGAACGCGAGGATGCGCGTGATTTCGCGCTGTCTTGGACGCTGACGTCCGTGCAGGCGCCGAGCGTGGTGAGAAAGTCGATGAGCGATGCGTGCGCGGTGTTTTTGAAGCGCGCGTGCGTGGACGCGGATGACTCTGGGAAGATGGCGATGTTACACGCGACTGAGGCGCGCGTGCAGGCGATGGGAGGGAGTGCGGATGCGGCAGTGATCGGGCTCGGGGTGTACGCGGCGTTGGTGAGCGAATTTGCACCTGGGACGGCGAGCGCGTTGGGGTGCTCGTGGGAAAAGCACGAGCAATCGAGAGCGAGCGCGGAGAAGAATATATTAAAGCCGTTCTTTACGCACGGGGTAAACGCGGCCAAGGCGTGGAGTGCGAAAGTCGGGGATGGGAGTGATCACGGTGCGTGCGCAGGGGCGCTTTTGCTGATGAATGGGGTGTTAAATTGGGATTTTAATCGAGACGTCAGTTATGGATTTCGCGGGCGAGCGTTTCCATCGACAGAGAGCGCGGCGAATGCGTTTGTCAGATTGACACCTGGGATTGAGTGGAGAGAGATTTTATTAGCACCTGGTGCGTTGGATTGGTTGTATGAGTTGCACGCATCGGCAGAGAATGCGGCGTTGGCGAGTGGTAGCATGGAAGCGAAGCGGGTCGCCGCGGCGAGCCGTAAAACACTCAGCGCGTTGTGCACGTTGAGCGGATGTGTGTTTCCCCCGAAAGACGCCGACGATAGCTTACGAGTAGGCCATTTTGTGCGTTGCGCGCGTGCGATTGCGAGTTATCTTTTACCTGCATCGAAGAGCGTGCACGCAGCAATTGAAGGCTACGGCGAAGACGCGCTCATTGATGGATGTCGGTCCTTGTACGCCTTGGCGTCTGTACACGAAGCGCAAGACTTCGCGGCGGTGTCACTCGGTGCTGATTTGAATAAAACTGCACTTGATATTTTAGGTGAACTCACGCTGGAGTGCTTGAATCAGGATGCGCTGTCGGTGCACGCTGAAGGCACAGTCGTAGACGAGTGCTTGAAGATGCTCCTCGAATCTTGGGGCGCGTTGGTCAATAAAGGCATGTTCGCCCCGGGCGGCACCGAGGTGGCGACGCCGGTGGCTATTTTAGAAGGTGCGGCAAAAGTTTCGCAAGCGTACATACTCGCTGGGTTGAAAGCCGCACGTGACGGTGCGCATGAAGAGGATGACGGCCACGAAGAAGAAGGCAAAGCTGGCGCCAAGGCGCTCGACGCGCGCCTCGAACTCGCTGCCCAAGTTTTGCGCGCGCACCCGGCATCGACATTGCCAATGTTAGGACAAATTTTAGTAGAAAAGCGCGCGACACTACCGGCGTGCATGGCGAGTGGTCAAGATCCGAGCGAGTTGCTTGAGGAACTATGGTGGGCAACGCGGCTCGTCGGCCACGTTCTCGCCGACGATGGCGACGGAGAGACTCCGATTCCGCCAGATTCGCTCGCAGCGGCGTCTGCATCAACGCCTGCGGGTGGGCAAAATTGCGTCGTCGAATTGGCGAGAGCGTTGATCGATACTGGATGCATGGCACTCGACGTCAACGCTCGCGGAGCGTTGTCCGCTCGCCTCACTGAAACGATTGTTTGGTCACTCGCGCGCTGGGCGGATACGTATCTCATGTCCGAAGACACGGGCGGTAATTTGCATGCAGCAATTTATGCCGCTGCAGGTGGCGTCCGTCGCGGTACCGATATCGCAAATAAGCTCGCACAAGGCGGCGGTGGAATGTTTAGTGAAGGCAACGGTGGCCCGCAGGCGCTCGACGCGCTCGTACAAATCGGCACTGCCGCGCTGAGTCATTGGCCAGGTGAAACGAGCCTGCAGAAAACAGCTGGTTTTGTGTTGTTTCCCGTGCTCACGCGCAGGAAAACCTTGTGTAAGCACTTGATAGCAATGCCATCGTGGACGACGCTTCGACAGGCGGCGGCGGGGGCGCAACGTGAGCGAGGCGTCGTCGCGTTTCCTCCAGAAGTCCATCGAGGATTGAGCGAATGCATCGGCCGTGTCACAGCAGTTATTGATGAGCCATCCGCATGCGAAGCATACGCGACAGATTTGATCTCTCCGGCGGGTGAGGTGTTGGCTTTGGTTTCTGTCGACCACGCGGGATTACATCATCCGGAAGGCGAAGCGCGCGCGTGTGCCGCCCTTGAAGCACTTCGCGGTGGCGTGCGCGCGACAAATGGTCGGTCACAAGCGACTATTTTCAACTTTTTCGTCAGTGCGATCGAGCACTTGCTGAATTTACAAAATTTGGCCAAGGATCTGGCGCGCGTCACAAAGTTGCTCTTGCGCCTGTCTGAGGAATTTATCGAGTTGAATTCGCCCTACCTCAACGCCCAGCAAGTGGACTGGATTTGCCGCTACTGCCTGCGTGTGATTGAGACATACGCCACGTCTGGACGAGGGAACGTCAAGAGCGACACTGGGGCGTTATTGAGTCAGGAAGCGGTGAAAGAGGCGTATAAAGAAGTGCGCGCGTTGTTAAAGATGCTCACGCACTTGTCGAGCGGGAATTTACACGACGCCATCATCGAGAGCGCGCCTGCTGATGAAGCCGCAGCGTTGGCGGCGAAGATGGATATCGCCCACGTCGTGTTCACGGGATTAAACACCGTCATCCCGCTCATTACAGACGAGTTGTTGAAGTTTCCAAAGTTGTGCAAACAATACTTTGAGCTCTTGGCGTATATGCTCGAGGCGTATCCCAAAAAAGTAGCCCAGCTCGACGGCAGCATGTTCGCGACGCTCATGTCCACCTTGGAATTTGGCTTGAAGCACGCGAATGAAATCGTGAGTAAGGAGAGCATGACCGCACTCGGGGCGCTGGCCACGTTTCAGTGCAACAGTGCCAAGGCGTCGGCGCCTGGTTTAGGCGCGCACATGGCACCAAACGCGGAAGGATTGAGCATTCTCGGACACTTGATGCGCGTATTATTCCAACGCCTCGTATTCGAAGAAGCCGTATTCGACTTGGTCGACGAAGCCGCCGATGCGTTGCTACCAATCATCTTATACGAACGACAGGCGTACGAATCGCTTGCGCAGACGCTCATGGCTTCGGTGAGCGCCGACGCGCGAAGCGTGGAATTAATGTCCAACGCATTCACGCAATTAACTTCAGCCAATGGATTGACGCAGGGGGTAGATAGAATGAACAAGCGTCGCTTCCGCCGTAACCTTGCCGAGTTCCTCACCGTCACTCGAGGCGTCGTGCGACAGCAATAGCGTTCATCGACGACGGCGCGCGCGGATAAACTTTGCCAGCACTAGCAGCAGCAATTATGAATTTGATCGAGTTGTAAACGCACACTGACGACACCACTACCCACGCGCACGCACGTACAATTCAAATCGATTCGCACCGCGCGATATACACTTCTCATCGAAACGCAAACAAACCATCAAGTAAAAACCGACGCGGCGGATATAAATGAATTACAAAACCAACGCGATCGTCCGACGACAACATCGACGACGCGCACGCGTTCCACGCACACGCATCACTCAATCATCATCATCATCGGTTTCATACCTAGCGCTTTTTGCTCGCTCAGACTAAAAAATAATTCCGCGAGAGACGCGACCCGCCGAAAGCCCCCTTCAGGTTTAGGGCTTACCCAAGCCTATCGTCATCGCCTCGTGCTCTCTCTCTCGCGCGCGCTCTCTCTCTCACACTCCCTACTAAAATAACCGTCATCCCATCATCCCACGGCCTCGCATCGCAATCGTCCACCCTCTGCGTCGCGTCGTCGTCTATTCCGCCGCGCACGACCCATTCGAGGCGCACACGCGACGAAACTCGAATCGCTTCTTCGCGCTCATCGGTCGGCACGCCACGATCTCCACGCGATCGCCCACCTTGCACGAATCATCCTCGTCGTGAAACATAAACTTTGCGCTCTTGTTCACGCGCTTGACGTACTTCGGGTGCGGCACCTTGCGCTCGACGAGCAAGGTTTTGGATTTCGTGCCCGAGACGCTCACGACGCGACCTTCGAGGGTTTGCGCGGCGGCGGTCACGGTCAAGGATGCGCGCTTGGGCGACGCCGCGGTGGGCGTGCGCGCGGCGGTGAAACGCGGGGTGATGGTGGCGAATTGTTGGGTGAGCATGGCGGCGGCGGCGGCGGTCGTCGTCGTCGAATGCCGACGGCGCGCGCGGCGGCAGCGGGGACGTCCATCCAACGTGAGTGATGTGGGGGGTGTGGGAATTCGGACATTCGGCGTGGTGGAGTTCGTACTCGGGGTCATGTGGACGTAGTGTAGGGCGTGGAGCGGTATGTGTGTGTGTTGTTGGTTGTGGTGTATTGTACAAACGGGTCGGTTCGCGGCCGCCGACGCGGTTGGCGGCGCGGACGCGATGACGCCGTGCTAGTGTTTTGTTTTAATTTTGTTTCGTTCAAGTGTGAATGTTCGTTTTTCGGGGTGGTCACGATCGGCGCGCGCCGGCGAAAAAGGCGCCGAGAACGGCGACGGTGGCGGCGAGCGCGACGCCGACGGTGACGGTGGTTTGCGTGCGACGTTCGAGATGCGCCAATTCGAGCTGCTGCTTGTGAAAATTGACCATCATGGCGTCGATTTTCACGTTGAGGCTTTGCAAGTCACGGGAAAGGATGTCGGTTTCCTTGGTGCGCGTGCCGCCAGGGGAGACGACGTCTTCGACGCTCGCTTGGCGTTGCAAATCTGATAGTCTCTCCACGCGGTTCGCGAGCCAATCGAACTTCACTTCCAGTCCTTGTTGATCGCGCGCTACACCAGGAGATGCTTGACGTCTAGATGGCGACGTTCGACCGTCATTACGCTGGCGGCGACCAGGGCTGGTGAGACGCGCTTCGCCCACCGCGGCATCCCAGTTTGGAGCCTTTGTGCGCGGGGGTCCGCGACTCGCACTTCGCGGCGGCGGCGTGTAGAATGTATCTGTGCCGGTGCCAAGGTCATACCCACCCCATCCCGTCGGTGCCGCGGATTTGGGCCTGGGAATCACCGGCGGACGACCTTCGTCGCTGCCGTTTGGAGAACGCCTCGCGCCACCGTGCCCCGAGCTGTGTCTAGACTCTGTACTCGAATCATCTGAAGCATCAGTTGCGGAAGCTAACATGGATTCCGTGATTGGGAATCGCGCTCGCAAGTCATCTGTCAACGAGCTCAACTCTTTGGTGAGTTGCTCGAGCTGCACTTGCTCAATGTACGAGTGCGGAATGTACGTGCCATTCAATCCGAGCTTCTTCCCAGCCTCTTCAACCGCCGAGCGCACTTTCCCTTGGACTTGTACGAAAGACCGATCGAGACCTTCGACCCAATCGACTTTGATGGTGATAAAGTCGTCGCTATATTCTTTGCTTCGACGCTTCATGATGGCCCCGACGACGTAGCCGAGCGCCATTAAACCACCTAAAATACGAACGCCAACTTCAAACTTGATTCTCGGCGAAATCATAATCGGTCCATCAGTGACGGTTTCGGCAAACATCAACGTGTAGTGTCCGTCGCGATTACGCATTCTGAGCCAGGACGTGCACGTCTCTGGGTCTTCATTTGGCGGGAGCAAATAAATGTCGGCGGTTTCGACTTCGTCTGTGATCTCAACCTCGTCACTCAACACGCGCAAGATACGCGCCTCATCCGGTACGCGATCCGATTTCAAAATATACGTCGGATCTTGAAAACCGGCAAACGGGTTAAACGAGTTCACGACGCGTAAATGCGCGGTGCGCAAGTCTGGCTCGATGAACGCCTTGTACATCGGATACACAGTCTCACTAATTTGGTGAATAATCGACTCTGGTGCCTGACCACTGCGGTTGATATCGCGCAACACGCGCTTGACTAAATCAAAGTGCACACCTCCGGTGACCGAAATGCGCAAATCCAACATCGGGCGCAACTTCTCATTGAGAGCGTAAATACCCTCCACGATGACCACCTTTGACTTTGGACACTCGTGCGTAACGTACCCCGTGCGCTTACTCTGCTTATAGTCATAAATCGGCGCCTGAATAGTCTCGCCATTCTTCAATCCTTTCAAGTTGGCCAGTAAACACTCGTAATCCGTCAACCTCGGGTCGTCAAAATTCCCCTCGAGCAACATCGACGCGTCGTTGTACATGTCCATCGACAACGTCACCGCCCCCGGCATAAACTCCTGAATCTTACTCGTAAACACCGTTTTCCCCGCCCCACTCGGTCCAGCGATACCAACAATTATCGTTTTATCAGGCGAACTCGCCTTTAACAACTGAATCGCACGAATCGACAAATAAAACCCTTTATCAAAACTAAGTTGCTCATCCACTCGCGCGATCTCGTGCGTCTTGCTCCCATCCGCGTTGCGCTTCTCCACCAACCGTAGCGCATCCTTAATCAACCCTCCGCTCGAGGGCGAACCAACGCGAAAATCAGACCCCGTAGGACTCTTCGCGATCGCTCGCTTCGCCTCATTCACCGGCGCGCGCGAATCCACCACCCCATCGTCATCCGTCACGGCGGCGTGCCGTTCAAACGCCATCGGCGGCGTTTCGGGCACATCCGCGCGCGTCAGCGTCGCCGGCGCGTCCGCCATCGTCGCAGTCGCGTGAAACGCGCACCCGCGGGTCGTGTTATCGCGCTATGTCACGCCGGGCGCGGCGAGCGACGTCGCGCGCGCGCGGCACAGACGCGTCGCGCGGTGACGTCAACGGCGCATCCGCGCGTGGCCCTGTCCCAAGCGCGCGCGCTTACATCGGTCAACTGTATACGTCTTTACGTGCCGTATGTCCGATAACAGATGGAAATAGAGCATGGTTCGCGTACCCAGAATTTGAACGTCATATAGCACTCAAATGCGATGCAGTATGACACGCGTGGTATTTATGACGACGACGGTGTCGCGAACAAATAAAACAGTTGCCTGACGCCATTGCTCGCCACGCCACGCGCGTCGGCTCGGCGTGGACAACGCGCCGCGGACGACGCGCGCGCACACCGGGTTCGTTTTCGTCGCGTCATCGCGCGGGTGCGATCGATCGGGCGCGTGCGCGTGCGTAGGCGTCACATCGGGTGAAAATATCTTTCATTCAACATCAGCCATGGGTGGTGCGTGTTCTAAGACGTCGATCGATGGCGCGAGCGGTGGTACGATCATCATCACTCGCGGCGACGATGATGATGATGATGTCACTGAGGGCGCTGACGCGCGAAGGGAGGACGAGGCCGAGGCGACGCGTCGCGCGGTGAAGCAAGTCTCGTTTGGCGATGAGACGGTCGCGGCCGCGGCCGCGGTCGTCGTCGTCGACGACGACGACAATAACGACGACAATAGTGATGCGAGCGAAGATGTAAAGGTGTCGATAAAGTCTGCGCTGCGATCGACGTCGGCGTTGAAGCCACCGCCGGTGATGGTGGAAGATGAAGACGAGGATGAGGACGAGGAGCGGGTCGACCCGGCGGTGTTGCGGGCGTTGCGGGACACGTTGGCGGCGACTTTGCCGTCTATGGGACATGCGAAGCCTGTGATGACGAGCACGATGTCAGCGTATCGCGCGGCGAGTCGGACGTACGAAGGTGAACGAGTGGATCGAGAGCGTGTGCAGAGCGGCGGAGAGCGGCCTGCTTCTATGCGGTTACAGTCGGTTCGCGAGGAACCAGATGTGTTATTATTAGACAATAGAAGCGACGAGGAAGAGGAGGCGCCAGTGAAAGAAAAGCCGAAACGGTCCATAGAGAATCGAGTCCGCGAGGCGAGACGAGAAGATCAGCGACGGGCACTGGAGCCGAAGGAAAAGTCAAACGCCGAACACACGACAAAAACGTCCCGTGTAAGACAAGAAGGGAAGAAAAAGGATTCTACGCGATGGACCGCGCCAAAACGAACATCATACGAGCGTAAACTTGATCGTCTTTTTGCAGTTGCAGAGCGTGCTGGGGTATCGGCCGAACGTGTCAATCAAGAAATTAGCGACTTGAATGAACGCGTTGAGAACGGCGTCATCGCCGTGCAACCGTGGGAGGAGAAGGGTAATTCATGGGCTGCGGAGCGTTCAAAAAGTGCGCTTTCCGAACGAAGCTCTAGTGCTGGGACAATACTTCAGCCCAAGGGATTGAAGACAGCACGCGTAGATGGGAAACCTTTGGAAAGCGCTAGACATATCGTAGAAGAACCAAAAGTCGTGACGTCCATCCTGCGCTCAGATTTATTGAAAGCCATGGGCGAGATGAGCGCCGAGGAAAAGCTCTCTCGATTAGGTTTAGCGCCAGTTCCGGAAAGTTCAGATGTGTATACCGATGATGTGAGTGAACACGCGACAATGGGGGGCACGCCGCGGAGTATTGCTCGTTCGCAGTCAACGCCAGGATCCCGGCGGCGCGCGTGGAATGAACGTTCACCTGCAACGAATCGTGATGACGGCGATGACAATTACAGCGATGGAGACCACTTTCTTACACCTCCTCCTGCACCTGCATCGAGCGTGAAGAGTCAGAGTCAAACGTACGTTGATAAGCTCAAAGCGCAATCTAAACTTGCAAAACTCGAAAGCTCTCGTTCTTGGAAAGCAGGCGTCGGCGTCGTGGGAGGACAACATTCATAGCTGCCATTTGCAATCTAATATCTAAATGTGCTAGTCTATAGATCTATCTAGCGTTCACGCCGAATAATGGTCATGTTCGCTCAACGAGTGATGTTTTTTCGTTTCTTCTTACCCTCATGCAACCTGGATGCGACTTCGGTGGAAATATTTTCTTCAATTTTAAGCATCAGTAGCTCCAACTCGAGCACATTTTCGTGCAAACTATCTGGTTCAATCCAAACAGCGTGTGAAAGAGCGTGTACGATTTCAACGTACTCTTCTGGTAACTGCGCGATCGGTTTATCGCGTGCACATTGTAAGAATGTCCCAGCGTCGCGCTGCACTGACAACTTTTCAAGTTGAGCGCTCAAATCCTCCACCGTTTCGTCGACTTCAAACCCCTGCCACTCTGGTTCATGTTTTAACAACACATCGAGCGTTCGCTGTTCTCGGAGCAAGTCTTGTAGGACTTCATCGACGATTTCCAGCAATTTAGCGCGCTCTTTGTGATCCGCGAAGGATTTTGCAATCGACTTTTTTTGTTCGAGTGCGAAATCGCGCACGAGCATCTTTGTCTTTGGATACACCTCGACGCGTTTCGCCTTGTTAGGCCCACCACTTCCAGTCGCAAAAAGCACACGCGATAAGTAATTCACATCAGCTTTGGTGCGATCGACAACTTCACCGACGAGAGAAAGCAACATCTCATTGGACTGAAAACGCATCTCTCGCATCTTCTTCTCCACGCGGTGCACGACAAACTCGCGCTTCATTTCCAGCGTAGCGATGAGTTTCACTCGATCAATCACAGCTTCAATCATTTCTTCTGTCGTCTTTTTGAAAGCGAAAAAGTGATTTTCGTATGAATCTGAAGGCGTGCGGGACTTAAGTATCACGAGCGCCGTCGCCTCGACTATGCGAGATTCAAACATGTTCATCAGCTCACATTTGGCTTTCAGAGGGCTATACACTGGATCCTCAAGCGTCTGAAACGGGCGCGGGGGTCGTGGAGCCACTTTTAGTGTCATGCTTCCACGTTTGCGCGCGTTAGGAACTTGATTGAGAAGCTTCTCTGCAAACCGATCAAATGGAAAAGGCAGCGTTCTGCCGGCGAAAACAATTTGATTGCACCATTGTATGTACGCATCCTTCTCTTCACCGCTCAGAGCGAGGGCGTCTTCAGTTGTCCACGGATACGTCAATTTGCCGAGTTTACTGGTGGCTTGCGCCCACGTTGTCCATCCAGTATTCGCCACGGGCTTGCAGTGCGGCGCCGCGAGGAGCGTTCTCATGGAGGTGCGGCCTACGCCATTCTTGTTGACTTTCACGCGCTCCAGCGTACGTTCGACCGTAGATGAACGACCGTCTAATCCATAAATAAGCTTCAATGTCAGTACAAGTAACGCCATGATTGTCGATTCTGGCGTGTACGCGCATCGAGAGTCGGAGGAATGAAAGTATCTCAACGTCGGCGGCAAATACAACGACAACATGCGTTGCGCCGCGGCATCGACAGCTTCATCCAAATTCAACATCTGCACATAGCGTGACAAGAGCGCTGGCGCATTGACTGGTGGTAATTCTACTTTGATTTTCGCTGCTACGTACGCAGCCATAGAAACGACAATCATGGGCGTCGGTATCCGCCGCTCGTGTGGAACGAAACAATCCGCTCGAGGCAAAGCGTCGACGACGCTCTCCCCCAACGCTGATTTTATCACCTCATATACATTTAAATACGGCAACGTCCCATCGAGTGCCATTTTCGCCAAATCAAACGGTAAAATCGCTTCGCGATGCCTCGCTGCGGCAACGTACAACACGCTTAACGTTGCGTACATGGGTACGTGTTGCGTCAAGTACGCCAACGTTGACATCGCCTTTTGTCTCATCCTTCGTCGTCGTCGACGACGACGACTTACACCGTCATTGCCATCGCCATAACCATCATCATCACTATCGTTGTCATCACTATCGTCGTCATCATCGCTCATATCATCCCCATCCTCTGCGCCACCTTTTCCAACGTTGTCGTCTTTTACGTGCAACGCCTTGGTCGGCCGGCGCCTCCACGTCTCGCGCTCATCCTCAAAATCAACCCTAAGCACCCCACTCGCGTCTATATACCTAAACCAAATCTCTCGCACTGTCACTTCAAACATCTCCCCACTGCGCACGCACCCAGGCATGCGAGATAACGCATCACATTGTGCGATTAATAACGCTTGCGCGCTCGCCACGTACGCCTCGCACGACGCCTTGGCATCCTTCACTCGCTCATCCTTTTTCTTCGACTTGACCACCTTTTCCTTCGTCTGCGCCTTGAGCACGCGTCGACGTAAACCTCCAGCGCCTATCGACGCCCCGGGTAAGCCTTCGCCGTCTTGCGAGATGTCGAGCGTGGCGTTGAAGTCGTCGGCGGTGTGTTGGCTCTGTGTCCCACAGCGCGCGCAGACGTAGTACCCATCGTCGGAGGACGTGAAAGCGTCGACGCCCGATGCGCGACACACGACGCACGTGATGGTCATGGTGCGTTGCGACATGCGCACCGCGTCGGCGGCGCGCGCCGGACGGAGTGGACGCGGTGACGAGTGAGGAGGAATTGTGGTGTGTCTGTTGAAAAGTTGTTGACGGTGATTTTATATAAAATAGATGGTTTAATAAATGCGCGCGGATGGCGCGATTGATGCCGTGCGACGCGGATGCACGTGCGAGAATAAAGATGCGTGTTATGTGTATGCGTCATGTGCGATTAAGGTGAGCCTACGATGATTTTGCGATTACAACGCCAAAATGAGCGAGGAACGCAACTAACGCGCAACTTTGTCAACGACAAAGACGCGACGTAAAGGATTAGAGATTCCCATCGAAATCCGGGGGTTCATCCCATTGCGTCTCTCCTGTGGTGGTGTTGTAGTAATAAGTGTAGCCTTCGGGACTTTGATGCGTTTCCCAAAGCGGCTTGTATTCGATCAAAGAGGGTTCACTCGCGCCGATGTGTTGCGGCACGTATTCAGAGTCCCCGCCGCCGCCACCTGGACGCTGTACCGGATTCAATTGCGTTTCAATGAACGCGTTAACGGTATCAATCGCCGCTTGCACGTTATCTGGACTACCGGAAATGCGCACCATACCCGTTTCCTTCACGATGACTATCTTTGCCCCAGTTTGCTCCGCCATGGATTTGATGTTCTCCCCACCCTTACCGATGATCCGCCCCTCTTGCCCTTGGGCGGAAATCTCCGTCGTCGTCCCCGCCGATGATGGCTCTGGGATTGCATCGATCACTTCTTGTAAGAGCGTGCGCGCAACCTCGCACCCCGACGGGTCGCCAGAAATCACCACTTGCGAGTTTGGACGGTCAACTTGCATGCGCACCCCACTCTCCTCTTGCAACCGACGAATAGTTTCTCCACCACGACCGATAATTTTTCCAAAATCAGCCGCTTGCACGGGCACTAAAATCTCCGCTTTATTCGTCTCTTGTCGCGGCGCCGAAGTCGGCGCCCTCTTTGTCGTGCTCTCGATGATGGCGTACACCATGCGAGACGCCGTGGCGACGCGGTCGGGCGGTCCAGTAATCGTCACCCTACGCGGCTGCCCGGGTCCGACGTCGCTCTGGTTTTGGATTTTAACCGTGGCCCCTGATTCTGTTTGAATAGCGTTGATTTTTTCCCCACCGTGACCGATAACCTTACCCGCGTGCTCATTCGGACACATGATGTACTCTGTGACGCTCTGTTCGCCGACGCCGTCCCAACCCGGCCCGCTCGCGGCACCCAACCCTGGACCGCGCGCCGGTGGCCCAGGCGGTCCGGGAGGTCCGCCGTAGTGTTGAGGGCCGCCAAATTGCGCCGGTGGAGCGCTGTACTGCTGCAGAGGCGGCGCGCCGTACTGCTGCCCCAACGCCGGAGGCGGCGGCGGCAACCCGCCGCGCGGCGCCCCGCCGTACGCTTGAGGCGCAGTTCCAAACATTTGCCCTTGCGCCGGTGCCATCGCACTCGCTGTCGCACCTGCCGCCGCCGTGCGCCGAGCGCGTGGATCAGCCCCTGAAATCACGCGCGTCGGTCCTCTAGAATTCGTCTGTGGCTGCTGCGCCGGCGGTCCCGGAGGCCCGCCGTACTGTCCCCCTTGCATATGCTGCTGCACCACCGGCGCCCCCACCATGCCTTGCGCCACTGCCCCACCCATGGCTTCATTCACTTGTCGCAACAAATTCGCCAAATCCGCCGCGGTCTGTGCGGGAGCGGGCGCGCCTTGGCCGTACGCCACAGGAGCGCCTTGACGTCCATACGGGTGCGCGTGCGGCGGAGGTCCGCTCCGTCGATCTCGCGGATCCCGCCCGCCGCTCGACCCGTAGCCATCTTGATTTCCACTCGGTGGCCTGTGTATGTCGTCACGCGTCGCGCACATCGTCAGTCTCGCGCGCTCGTAAAGCCTCGTCGGCGCGCGCGCGATCGAATCGCATCACCCGCGCCTCGCATCGCCCTCAACGCCACCCCGAGGCGTGCGCCTCGCGAACGCGCGCGTGCACATCGCGAATGATCAACTCTGCGCGCGAACGCGCGCGCGAACCCGCGCGGCGCGCGCGTATAGGCGTTGAGTATCATCGCGCCCTCATAGATCATCATCCATCGCAATCACTTCTCCCGACACCGCGGTGACGGCGCGCGGCCGCATCGCGCATCGCGTCATCGCGCGCATCGCATCACGCACCTTCGACTCATGACGAGCACTCGCGTGCGAGTCGAGTCGTGTTTGAGAGGTGGCGCACCTCGATGTGACGCGCCGCCACAGCGCACCGCTCGGGACGCGACCGCACCCGCATCTCACGCCTCTCGCGCGCCCGCACGCACGCGCACAAACCAAAGCAAACCGCACGCGTGATGTTTCGCGCGGTGGTGAGACACTCGGGGGCGTTCGCGCGCGTCGTGCGCAAGAAGTTTAATCATCATCATCAGAATCATGGGTCGAGGCGCTGCTACGCGTCGTGGAGGTTAAACGACGACGACGACGACGACGACGATAACGACGGGAGCGGCGAACGACGACAATCATCGCGATACGCGCAGTCATCCTCGCGAGCCGCCGCGCGCGCGTCGCCGTCGTCATCGTCGTCACCGAGACAGAATGGGTTCACCAAGCCGCCGCCTCGCGCGCGCGCCCGCGCCGCCGACGACGACGAATTCATCGACGGATACGGCGATGCGAGCGCGAGATACGACGCACAGGCTCGAGAAGACGCTCGTCGTCGCGGCCGTGGCGATACTGTGCGCTATGACCGCAAGGCGATGCGAAAAGAACTCGGTAAAGGGCCGACGCTCGCCGAGTCGTTGGTTGGGGAAATTGTCTACGGGGCGAACGCCGTGCGCGAAGCTTTACGACAAAATCGCCGCACATCGTTCGCGTTATACGTGCAAGACGGCGATGGTGGCGCTGGTGCGGATGCTGAAGTCTTACGCTTGGCGCAGGAGCTCAAGATAGAGGTGAAATATGCGAGTAAGCATGATTTAAACATGTTGTGCGACAACAAGCCGCATCAGGGCGTGGTGCTCGACGCCGAGGCGCTCGACGTGCCTTTGCTCGATGATTTGCCGCGTTGGGACGGGCAAGGTTTGCCCCCGGTGTGGTTGGCGCTCGATGAAATCGTAGACCCACAGAATTTGGGCGCCATGCTTCGTAGCGCACATTTTCTAGGCGTTGATGGCGTGATTTGTTGCGCCAAAAACAGCGCCCCATTCAACGCCACGACATCCAAAGCGAGCGCGGGCGCGATGGAGGCGCAAGTCGTCCATCAAACCGGTGTCATGCATCGATTCCTCGCCAAAGCTCGGGATGAAGGATGGGACGTTATCGGTGCCAGCGCCGAGGCGCGCGCTGAAGACGTACGCGATTTCGTTCGCGTCTCGCAACCCACGTTGTTAGTCATGGGCAACGAAGGCGCCGGTTTGCGGACAAACGTCCGACGGGCGTGCAATCGATTGGTTAAAATCCCCGCCGCGCAGCGTAAAGCCCCGGGCGTGGATTCATTGAACGTCTCCGTCGCCGCTGGTATTCTCGTGCATCATTTCTTATCGTCACGTCGCGCAGACTCGTCGTTATTGTAATCACAAACGAACGCGAGCTCAATTTTTTGTCTCCCAAAGGACGCACACCCACGAACGAAAAGGAATGATCGCCCTTCACACGTCGACGCGAACGCGCGCGACCGCCCCCGTCGCGGACGTCACGCAGGACACGCTTGCGGGGTAATCCATTCACCCATGGTCGCCGTCGTCGTCGTCCCCGCGCGTACCGCGTTCAGGGCTACGAACAATCATGATGATGACGTGGGACACTCGCGATCATTGGATTCGTCGCGCGCACGCGGGCCACGAAAGGTGATTCGCGGTGCGGTGGTGACCACCGCGACGATAACGAGTGGTGGGGTGCGTTCGAGCCGCGCGGTGGCGTCGTCGTGCGCGCGCGCGACGGGGATGCGTGGGATTCGCCGAGGATTGGATTACTCGCGAGAGGCGTCAGAGCAGAGCACCGGGCGGGCATCGGTCAAGGCGCGCGGAATGCTCGATCCTCGGGCGTCAGATGATGAGCTTGAACTTGTAACTGGCATGTCCATCGATGAACTCGAGCAGAAACAAGAGAATGAGGTCAAGGCGGTGGCAGCTTGCGTGGGCGCGGCGTGCGCGTTTGGGGCTTTCGTCGGCGCCACGCAAGGCGCGGATAAGGCGAGCGAGTATTTTGCGGGATATTTATTAGAGCAAAGTTTGAGCGTGGATAACTTGTTTGTGTTCGTCTTGGTGTTTGATTATTTCAAGGTTCCAGTGGCGCGACAGAATAGGGTGTTGAACTACGGTATCTGGGGCTCCGTCGTGATGCGAGCGATTATGATTGGCGCCGGGGTGGAAATCATCGAACACTTTGAACCGATTTTGTTGGTGTTTGCGGGGATTTTGATTTTTAGCTCTTACAAATTACTCGCGGAAGGTGACGAGGAAGAGGATGAGGACATGGGTGAGAACGCCATCGTAAAGTTTTGTTCGAGTTTAATCCCGGTTTCCAAGGATTACGTCGGCGAGAACTTTTGGACAGTCGTTGATGGGGCAAAGATGGCGACGCCGTTATTATTGGTGCTCGCTGTGATAGAGATTAGTGACGTAGTGTTCGCCGTGGATTCCATCCCGGCCGTGTTCGGAGTGACGAAAGATCCGTTTATCGTGTACACGTCCAATATGTTTGCCATTCTCAGCTTGCGTCAACTGTACGGGTTGGTGTCGAAAGCCGTCGGGGAGTTGGAGTATTTGCAAACCGCCGTGGCGCTCGTGCTCGGGTTTATCGGTGTGAAAATGGTGGCTGAATTCGGTGGGTTCCACGTCCCTACTGATGCGTCGTTAGCGGTCGTGGCAACCATGCTCGGGGGAGGCGTCGCCGCGAGCGTGTGGCTGCCCAAGTCTTCAGACGCGTCGTCGGATTAAACACGTCGCCGCAGCAGCCGCGCGCAAGAAGATGTAATATGTATTTTCATTCACCACTGCGATAATAAAAGTTCTTCTTCGTTTTTATTATTACAATTACAGCTCGTCGTTTTCGTCGTCGTCATCGTTGTGAATCGCGGCGAGAACCTTGGCCGCGCCCCGACTGAGCGACTCGTATTGCAACGCCAGGCCTTTATAATCGTGAAGCAACGCGGCGACATCGCCCACGGTCAAATCTTCAACCTTTGCGTACAAGAACTTGTACTCTGGGAGGGATAAATTACCCGCGACGTCGAGGGCGGTGAGTGCGGTGGCGCCCTCGGCTTCGATGTCCTCCGTCGTTCGCCACGGCACGCGCCGGCTCGAGCGACGCGTCGGCGTTGCGTCGGCGCGAGACGTCAGCGGTTGCGGCGTATACGGCTGTGCAGCTGTCTTGGTGCTGTTACTCGTGCCGCTGCTGCTCGTATGTTTTCCTAAAGCGTCTAACGCCGCGCTCATTTCCTCGACGGATATCGTTTGCGGCGGCGTGCGCGGTTCTTCTTTGGTGTCGTCAGCCTCGTCCTCTGCCTCGTCCTCGCTACTACTAGTGCTGCTGCTGCTGCTAAAATCTATGGGTTCTAAAACCCCAGCCTCGCGCATGACGCCATCAAACATCTCTTGATCGATGCCCGTGAACCCCGCCGCGGTGGCTTGCCCCAAGAATTGCACCGCGCTGATTAGATTTGTAAAAAAGTACGCCGCCTCGGACACCAAGCGCGACTCGGCGCGAAAGCGCGTAATGTATTGTACGTTGCTTTCCAACTGCGGCGGGTTCGCGCGCAGCACGACGTAAATAAGCACGGGTAAAAAATCATCCGCACCACCATCTGAGCCTTGTCTCGTGGTGAGCGTGTTGTTGATGATTCGACACGTATTCAACACGCACACCAACTTGTCCCGAGGCGCTTTGAATTGATTAATCTTTCCGAGCTCACTCTCAGCGAGCGCCCAGCTCGCGGCGGCGTGCGACGTCTCAGCGATATCTAGATGTTTCGCTTCTATGAACGTGCGCAAGGCGGCGATGCGAGCGTGCAACGCGGCATCGCGCTCGGCGTCTCGAGCGCCGCGCCCAAACGTCTTGGCGTAGAGCTTGGTCATGATGTACTTTTCCAAACCTTCCCCGGATGCGTCGAGCTCAGCGGGCGTGCTACCTTTCCACGCTGGATGCGTCGCAAACGATGCCTCGATGCGCGCTAAGAATGCTTGCACGGCGACGCCGTGTTTCTGCGCGCCTCCTCGAGACGCGCGCGCGTCGGCGTCGTCGGCGTCGGCGATGGATGCGATAAACGTTTTAACTTCTCGCACCAACGACCCGGCGCTTTGTTGCCGCATCTTCTCCAGAAACGTTTGAAACGTCAATGGTGGTGGCGGTGGTGTCGGCGGCGTCGACATTTTGTTGTTGTTAAAGAGGACGAGGCGCGTTCTGAAGATTTGCAAATGATTTTTTGTGTGTTGTCGTCATGTCAAAAGACTACTGAATCTGTCTATCTACGTCAACTTGGATGAAAGGCGGAGCCAAGAAGAAGATTAATCGAAGAGATCAAAGTCCATGTCGGCTTCTTCTTCCTCTTCCTCCTCCGGAGCCGCGGCAGCGGCGGCGGCACCACCACCGGCGGCGCCGCCGGCGGCCGCCGGACCCGCGCCGCCAGACGGCACAGAGGCGAGCTTCTTGTTGCCTTCGGCAATCAATTCGGCAACATCCTTGCCTTCGATTTCCGCCATGAACGCGCTGAGCTTGGAGTCATCGACTTCAGCGGCGGCTGTTACATTAATTAAAAATACACGGGGCAGAGTCAGTATACACGCGTTTGTTTAGTAGCGCGTCCGTCGTCGCTTGTTCAAAAACGTCAACGTCGTCACGGTCATCGCATCCAAAATCGCATCGCGAACGAGACGTACCACCCGCGAGGACAGCCTTAACATCAGCAGCAGAAGGGGATTCCTTGCCCGCAAGTTGCGCCTACGTCGTCACACAACACACACACCGTCAGTCACCATCATCACACCACGCGCACGCGACGAAAGCCCTAGCGCGATCCGACCCACACCGCGCGTGCGATCAACGCCGCATGCACCCTCGTACGACACCGCATCAACCGCCGAAATAGCGAATACTAAAACATCCACCATCATCGCACGCGTCACCACCACCGTCACATCCCCTCGCGCGCGTGCACGTCGTCACACGTGCGCACACCACACCACCGCATAGGGATCCGCTGGCCCGCATCGCATCGCATCGCATCACGCGAGTGTGCACGCACCAAGAGGTAGGCGGCGACGTATTTCATTGTATCGTAGTGTGTGTGTGTGTTCTGTGTATTCGAAGCCGAGGATCTGTGTATTCGATCCTGCCTTAGCCGGGTGAGAGAGCAAACGAACGTGTGCACGAGAGGCGGATGCGACGGCGCGCGCGGCGAGGTCGCGGTGTGATGTGATACATTGGTGGCGTCATCTCGCGACGCCCATCGCGAGGCGATCGCGCGCGCGTCGCGCGACACAGGAGGTCGCCGCGGTCGGCGTGGTCGACGCATCGTCATCGACACAGACTATCGTTCGATGTCCAACGGCGGCGGGTGGTTCTACCGCGCGATGCACCGCGAGCCGGTGGTGATGTGGTCGTGCATGATCGGCGCCCTGGGGTTGGCGCTGCCGCTCGTGGTGCCGCGCGATGCGTTCGGGGGGGAGCCGACGACGGTGCGGGCGCCGCCGAGCGCGGCGGCGGTGGTGCGGGCGTTGAAGCCGCAACAGGGTGGGACGTGAGCGCCACGGTCGATGCGTAGAGAGACGGAGAGCGCGCACGCCGAGAGCGCGAGCGCGCGCGAGAGAGACGGAGAGAGTCATCGTGTAATAATTAGTCGAATCGTATGTAGTGTACTCGAACGTGCGTGGTGTGTGTGCGCGTGCGCGTGTTCGCGCGTGCGTGCGTTGTGTCGTGATGTGGTGCGTCGTGCGCTCGCATCCGCATCCGCATCCGCATCCGTCGCACGCGTCGTCGTACGTGCGCCACGCGTTCTCGCGAATCATCATAAATAAATACCCATAACTTTTCACAGTGGCCCCGTTGGGCAGGTAGAAAGGCGTGTTGATGTATTCGTACGACAGGTAGAAAGGCGCGTTGATGTATTCATACGCACTCGGGAGGCTTTCACGCTTTCCTTTTTTTTACCTTCGTTCGCTTTGGCGCGTGTGTGTCACGCGCAAACTTCTATCACGCCTCCCGGATGGACTTCACTCCGAAYGCATTCATGGGGACAAAAACTCAACGTACACAGAGACGCGAATCATCATAAATAAATACCCATAACTTTTCACAGTGGCCCCGTTGGGCAGGTAGAAAGGAGTTTATCGCGGAGTTATTCCATGTATCCTCCATATTTTGATCGATTTGATTTTTTCAGCCTTCGGCAGCGTACGGACGAAGGCGCGGAGAAGAAGAAGGAATTCGCCGTCTCGCGAATGTAACGCCCGTAGCTTCTATCACGCCTCCCGGATGGACTTCACTCCGAACGCATTCATGGGGACAAAACTCAACGTACACAGAGACGCGAATCATCATAAATAAATACCCATAACTTTTCACAAGGAACCCGTGTCGCGCCTGGACGATGACTTAAAACACCTCCGAATCTCATAACACATACTCTGTGTCGTATACGCCTTCATAGCTCAGTTGGTAGAGCGCGCCCTTCGTAAGGGTGAGGCCCCGTGTTCAAACCACGGTACGTCCAATGTGTTCGACTGTGATGACGCGCCTCGGTGATACGTGGCGTACGGCACGTACGATGCACCGACGAACGCGTACTGACGGGGACTGGTTTCCACATCGTTCAGGTGAGGGCAAGACTAAAAACATAAAAACATGAAAAGACTTTTTCCTTTTGAATTATCAGTGTTAGAAGACGTCAAGCCGTATGATCAAAATGCAACCTAGAGTACGAGTGCTAGTAGTCACGGCGCCCATGGACACTTATTTTTAGTAGCCGAGACGGTTGGCGTCACGGTCGAGGCATCGCCGCGCGTTCGACACGACATCACGGCAGAGTGCGACGCGCCACGCGCAGCGATGGATTTGAGTCGGCCATTCTACGACTCGAATATCGAGGCTTTACGCGTCAACGTCGATGGGACGTACGACAAAGTACGTCTCGGAGAGTTGCGCGTGGGCGATGTCGTCATGACGGCGGATGCCCGAGGCGGTGTTCGAGCCTCGCGCGTGACGAACGCCCAAACCATTCGTCAGCGGACGAAATGGTTTGTGGCGGACGTTGCTGGGTATGAGCAACTCAACCCAACAGGTACGTCAGGTACGTATCGGACCCTTGCCGACGGCATCGCCGTCGGCGTCCACTCGCATGTTTTAAATGCTCACCCTATGCCCGTCACGAAGATTTTCAGTGACGGTGCAAAAATCGCAGGAGAATTGGAAATTGTTGGCGGAGCGAGAAAGAAGATTGTAACGGCTGAAGGACTCGTCCATTCGCAGGCGTACAAGTGGTTCATTTGTGCGGGACACTTCGAAAACGAAGACTACGATAAAATGGAAATGTACGCGCGGGTTCTTAGGCAAGCTGTTCGTCCACTTGGCCCTGGGTACACAGTCAAAGTGCTACGTGGTGGTCGAAATCAAGTCCTCGTGAAATTTCGCGACGAGCAGGAGGTTTCAATTCCCATCGGCCCGGATTCCAATCACAAGTTGAATGGAATCGATGTGCGTGTTGAGCATGGAAACGGATGGAAATACTTGCGAAGACGCCAAGATGTGGACGACGTACTCGAGATTTTTGCACGCGAGCATAGCGCGGCCGCCACATGGCGTAGTGTGCGCGACCTGCTAGCGGAACGAGCGACGGTAGACGCGCAACAAGTTGTCACTGTAGCGGATGTCCAAGCTGACCAAAGTTGGCAGCTCAAACCGTTTCGATTGGATGTCCTTTTAGATAGATTGATATTCGAACGCGATGGTAAATCGATTCCACACGCTTTCATGACGGTCGGTGACATCACGAAGATCGGCGAGAATGTCAGGCTAGATGCGGATATTGATAAATGGGCGCTTGGTCTGTGGTTTGGTGATGGGTTCGCCGGGAGATCGGAGTTTTCGATCGGTCTCCCTACGGACACCACAGCCGTTCAAGTGCCAACGATCGGGCGCATGCAGAGATACATAGCAGATCGCGCATTCGATCGTGATAACCAAACGGCCGAATTTGTGTTGCTTTTGCAGAGACTTGGGAAATTGTGCGATGCACATGATGCGGAGATCGTACTCATGGTCGACGAGCGGGAAACTCTGGGTAAAAAGAGCATGCAAGTTAGATTACGTCGTCGCGGTGCATTCGAAGGCGACCCGAGCGTAATACGCAGTATTCTCAAACGCCTCCGTCTTGCGTCAGTCTATGCCAACAAGGAAATAAACGCAGAGGCGTTCGCGACTTTCATGAAGTGGGATAAAGTCGCATCATTGTCATTCGCCGCGGGCGTGATTGATGCTGATGGATCGGGTCCGAAAGTGTCCCGATCTTTGCTGGGCATAAGTATGGCCCAAAGCTTACGCGCCGGGCATAAGAATATCGTGATTGCGTTCGCGTTTATGACCGCCCAGTATGGATTCGACGCGAGACTGGGTTTGCGCATCATTGAAGATCAACCACCGGAGTACTTCGCCACGGCGGAAGCGCGCCGCGAAGACAATGAACGCCGTGCTCAAATGACGGATGCACAAAGGCACCAAGAATATCGCTCCCGTCATGGTATTAGACTGATGACCACGATGAGTACTGTCATACAAGGAGCACAAATGTCTCAACTGCCACTCGCGGTGGAGACGAAACGTGACGTGGATCGCGATGTCGCGTTTCGTGGTATCAGCCTTTTGGCTTTTACCTGCGTTGACGGTGGCATGCGTCAAACGACGTTTATCGATCTGGATGGCGCGTACAACATCGTGACCGCGCACGGATTTGCGCTCGGCGTTGGAAATGATTTTTCGCCCATCAAAATCGATAGGTGATGATTACAGTAATTTTTGTAATGAAATTTTGTCATGAAATGAAGCTTTACGTCACTGCGCGGCATCCACGCGTCACCATGTGAGCGCCTTTTGGATGAAAAAATTTCGATAATCATTACAGTAAACAATAACAGCATTATTAAGCAATATTTCAATAAAGATCATATCACGTTTCTTGTTAGCGCGCGATCAAACTCAGTTCAACGGGGTCCAGGTCCCGGCGCGTTCATTGGCACAGATGGACACGCGTGAGCGCACCCATGTGAACGCAAATCCGAGATTGGTTTCCCAAATAATCACTTCTTCGACGACGTTTCGTACCCACGTCTGCGCCTGAGCACTATTCTCGAACGTGGCACGTTGGACATCATTGTTGTCTTCGAGGACGAACGCTGCGCGTACGCATTCCGCACGTGCTTGCGCACGCTCCTCGATGCTACGGGACTTGATATCGTTCGCGTCTTCTTCATTCTCTTCAGACAAGAATTTATTCAATTCCTCATCAGACGTGGAATAGTTCGCACTCCTTTTCGCACGCAGTGTCACGTCGCCGTTTCGAGAGATTGCCACGCGCCCGACATAACCACCAGAGCTGAAATGCGCTTTGCGCATGTGCGCGAGCTCAAGCGCATGTGCTTGATCGGTGCATTGAAATCTCGGTAATCGCCTTGGTTCCATCCATGGGCGAAATAAGTCGCTGAGTGGCGTTCCTCCACGACCCCAGAAGCACGTGAGATCCGTGAAAACTGGTGTCAATTGGTCGCGTAATCTCCAACAGCTCACGCGCGCTGTCCCCATCGGCGCATCATACGCTTCCATGCGCACGAGAGGCGTGTTGAACTTTATACGCACCTGTGTTTCGTCGGATAAGACGACTTGAATTCCATCGATCGTCGCCATGATCGGCTCTCCATTCTCCACCGTCAGCGTCTGCACCTCGCGCCACTCGCCGTCGGCGCACGCGACGGCGATGCTGGCAAAGATGGCGCGAGGCATTTAAAAAATTAACCAACCAGATGCTGCGCTATACAAACACAAAAGGTTAGTTTCAAGATACGTGTCGTTCTCAGCACGTTCACTTCCCACCACGTAGCCTCTTGCATGCACGTACAAGAAGTCCGATGCCCATCGTCACCACCACCACCACCGCCACAATCGCCGAGACGACGGACGACGGTTCGAACCGTCTCCGTTCACGCGGCGACGCGGCGACGCAAGGTGGGACCCCTATTCACGTCGAATATAACGTACCTTAAATTTAGTGTAATGTCCACGCGTAGTGTCCGTGCGCAGTGTTCGCGCGTCGCGTTATGACGTGCGCGTGCATCGCGATGTGTGACGTGTGGTGCGAGCGCCCACAGCGCGCGATACGTTCAAGCCACGCGAGCGATGAGGCCAAGGCAATTGCGCTGCGCGGCAGAATACAAGGTATAGCGCGCGCATAATGTGATTGCCATCCATCGAATGCGTTGTAACACTTGCGACGTGCGGCATCGTGCGCGCTGTTTGCACTGAGCGCGTCACGCGTCGCGCGTCGTTCGCGCGTGTCGTTCGCGCGCCGGCGTCGCGGCACTCAGATGCAGGCTAGTCCGTATTGTGGTCATTCAGAGCCCACGTGTTAAACTGACAATGAATCGAATCGCCAACGATCGTCAGCAAGCTGCTAGTGTGGCCTCGCCAGTCGCCAAATCGCAGTTCTTGACGGTTATCTATTCGTATCGCGCTGGTTCGAGGACGGAATAATCACGCCATCGTTCCCGACACCTTAGCCTGGTCGAAACCTGATTTTCAAAGAAACGCACGTACGGTGACATGTCACCCATGAATTTCATGCAACTTACCAGCAACACGCACGCACATCATAAAAATATCAACTGGAACCCGTCTGGAACTTTTCTTCGCGCACGACCGCACGCGCGACGGCGTTTATTGCGAGAACGTGCCCCCAACAGGGAAGAACATCTGGCGCGCCATGACCGACGTCGTTCTCGCCGCCGACGCCAGTTCACGGCAGCGTCGATGCACTCAAGGGTGATAACCGTAAAGGTTCATCGCTATACGCGCCGCACGGGTGCATTCGCATCGGCGTCGGTGCATCCGCGTCGCGTTTTGACATGCCTGGTCGAAACCTCCAGAGGCGCTCTTCTGTTCGGGACAACTGTTCCAACGCGCGCGCGAGGATGGGTATCCGTACACGCGGGTGTTGTGACAATAATCGGACATGTGGTGCGTGGTTATGCGACTCATCGATGGGCACGATACTTTTTTAATTTTAAGCGTATCATTTTTATTTTTGATGGTTTTATAAACATAAAAACATTTACCGTACACGTGATAATACTTTAATGTACACAATACGTGATGCTGGATCACACATGTCCTCCAGTCAAAAACGACCTTTTGTCACGCGGTTGGGTGTTGTCGTTGGATTTCGCGTTGGATTCGCGCCCGCGTGTGCGCCCCGCAGTGCGCGCCGCGCGCCGGTGAACGTGAACGGTCGCACACCCAACCCACCTCGAACGATGTCGTCGCCGCCGCCGCCGCACGACGCGACGGACGCGATGGACGCCGCCATGACGCTGCGCTTGGCGTGGCGCGGCTGGGCGCACGCGTGCGCGAAACAGCGCGCGATCGGCGCGCACGCGGAGGCAATGTGGCGCGATCGCACGCGACGCACCAAGGCGAAAGTATTTATCGCCTGGGCGCACTCGGTGAAGTTTGCGATTAAGCGACGGGAGCTGTTGTGCGATCGGGCCAAGGTGAGGGTGGCGAACGCGCGGTTGACCGCGGCGACGCGGGCGTGGAAGGCGAGGGTTCGGTTTCAGCGCACGCAGCGGCGGGATGTGATACGAGCGTATTTGATTATGCGTGCAAAGAAGTTTTTACGGGCGTGGTTGGATGTGGCGATCGAAGGGCGGGCGACGCGACCGGTAAAGGTGACGACGGAGGAGACGAAGACGCCGACGACGCCGACGCGGGCGGTTTCAGAATCTGGTTCGTCTTCGGCGGTGCGACGGTATCGCAGAGAGACGCGAACGGCGATGTCAGTGGATGATATGAAGTCACGCTTATGGACGCATGCCAACGCGCCGTCGTCGCCAGTGGTCAAGGTGATTGAGTCAAACTCTTCGGCTGCCACTGACGAAGACGAAGACGAGCGCTCGGTGGATACGACGATCTCAGCGTCAACCTCGACGACGACCACCACGACGATGACGACAACGACGACGAGTGGAGGCGCGCAAGTGCCCGGTGCGACCGTGCCTGGAGAACTCCCGACCGCACCCAAGCAAAAAGCCGTGGTTCGTAGACGTAAAATCGTCGCCAAGCAAGCGGGGACGTCAACGACAGAGGCAGAAGAAGACGCAACGACGGTCGCCGCTCCTCGTGCGCCGATCGCAGTCACGACCGCGACTGCATCGGCTCCATCGACCACTCCATCGACTCCATCTGTGGTTGAGGTCATTCCCACGTCGATGACGACGTCCTCTCGAGAATCACCCTCCACGACGACGTCCCTGTCCATGGTGGTCGTCTTTCTCATCCTCGGCGTGGCGCTGGTTGGATCCGTCACGATTTTAGGCATGATCTTTGGATTTTCGTTATCCACCGATGGGTCGTCTATTGCGGCGCTAAATGAAGCGCAACGTAACGTGACTATTTTGGCCCGCGCGTCGGCGGCGCAGCGGCGTGAACTCGAGGCGTGTCGCACGTTCGGCGGCGGCGTCCCTGACGCGTCGCAAAACGCCGCCATCGCTTCGGCAGAGGCTAAAGTTTCAGATTCCGTCGTGCGCATTAGCGAGTTGGAGGTCAAGTTGAGCGCCGCGCAAGCCGAAAAGGCATCCGCACAAAGCGCGCAAAAGTTAGCTGAAGGTCGGCTGCACAAGCTCGGGTCGTTAGCCATGGACAAGCTTCAAATCGCCGAGGCGCTTGACAAGATGACGACGCGTGCGACGTATTGCGAAACCGTGTCTTCGCAAGCGATGAAGTTGAGCAAAGCGCGCGACGTGTGCATCGCGCGCGCCGATACTTGCGATAAACTCGCGTTGACGCTCAAACTTCAAGTCAGCGAGTACTCGAGCGGTTTACAAAGCGCACAAAAGTCATTGCAAGAAACTGTCGAAGTCGCCAACGCCTGTCGCTACCAAATCGGCTTGCCCGCGTACTCGCCGAAACACAAGTCGCGACTCGGTACGTTTGCGTCGTCGGCGTTTAGTTCTATTCCGGGACTCTCAGATTTGTTCTCCTACACCGCCATAGCGTTTTACCTCGTCGTTGGCTACGCGTATTACTTGAAGATTATGGTGAGCGAGCTCGTCGTCGAGCGGGACACGTTAGTGACGCACTTGGCCAAGTTGAACGTTGAAGGCGTACCGAGCAAGGTGGATAACAGCGCTAGTACTTCTGCGGCTGCTCAAGTCGCTGCCGCGCGTGCGTCGAGCAAGCGCGCGCGCAGTTTGGATGACTTGATCACGAGTCAGGAAGACTCGAGCGAGCGCAAGAAGACAGCGGCGGAGCGCGCGAGCGAAATCATCATTGAAGAAGAAGACGAAACCGTCGCGGTGCCGGTCACATCGGAAAATATTGAGACGCACGCCGCCGTCACAAGTGGCGCCGTCGAAGAAACAAAGAAAGAAGACGACGAACAGAGTGAACGATCCATCAGGCTCGTTGAAAAGTGGGTTGAAAAGTCGCAAGACGAAGAAATTAAAGATGAGCTCGAGCGCATTCGGCGTCTCGTCGCCCTCGAGGATGAGCGCGAGAAGGCTGCCGAGAAGGCGCAGTTGGACGCGCTCAAAGAAAAGGCGCAGGACAGTTAACGTCGTCGTCGTTGTATAAGTAATATTTGCTACGTAATAAATTAAATAATTTCAACACGTCGGTGCTCCATCTAAAATAAATACCTCTAATCAATCCATCCCAACAACACACACACGCACACACACACACACGCACAAAAACACCTCACTCGTCGACAACCACTGGCAGGCGCATCGTCTTATCCTCAAAGTGCCTAAGTTTCTCTTCGAGTTCCAGGAATCCATTCACGCGAGCCAATTCGCTCGGCGCTTGGTTGCGGTCATCCGGCGCTATGTATTTGGGTCTGTCCTCGTACGAAATCTTCGTCAAAAAGTAATCAATGACGCACCCGTGCCCATAAATTGCACACTTGTGCAACGCTGAATGCCCATTAACGTTGACCACGGAATAACTCACGCCCAAGTCATCGCACAACCATTTCACCATGCGCAACGTTTCATCCGAAGTCGCTTCCGACGTGCACGCCCAAAGCACGGCGTTGCACCCCCATCGGTTCGTGGTGTTGACGTCGAACCCGGGATGGGCGGCAAACCACTCCGCGACGTCTCGATGATTCTTCCAAATCGCTAAATGAAATGGAAAATCACCATCGTACGACGCGCGCGATGGATCGGCGCCGTGGTCGACGAGCCACGCGCACGCTTTGAGCGCGCCGTTGCGCGCCGCCCAATGCAGAGGCACGCGGCCATCTTTGCGACTGGTGGCGTTTACATCCATGCCCACGTCGTTTACGAGAAAGTCGCACGCACGCACGAATCCACCACCTGCGGCCCACATTAAGGCGTTACTTCCGAACAAATCGATATCCGTGATTGGGTCCCAACCTTCGTCGGCTATGGCGCAGCGCATGCCTTCGACGTCGCCTCGGGACGCGGCATCCATGCCAGGCGACAACACCTTGCGACCTTCGCGCGGGCGCCAAGCCTTGGGCTTGCCCCCTTGCGAGCCGCGCCATGAGCTCGATTCAAACTCAGTGTTTTCGCACTCCATGGCGTCCACAGCCGCCGCCGCGCAATCCGGTCCGTCGCCGCCACTTTGGAAGTGTTGTCGTAATCCGCCGCCGTGCACGGCGTAGTACTTGAAGCACCCACCGCATTGCATCAAACCGATGGCTGTTTTACCCATGTCGTAACTTTTACTCGTCAACCAGAGCGAACCATTGGCCATGGGTTTGGCACGAATAAAGTAATCTTCGACGTTGTCGCCTCTGTCGAGCTTTTGTTCATCCAGGGCGTCGGCGACGCGTCTGGCGAAACGCGCCTCGCGCCCATCCATGACATCGGCTGTTCCGCCTCGCGCCATGAGCAAACGTATCGGCGCGGAAGAAGAATAGTCATTTCCAGGACGACGGTTTGTGGTTTGTGGACGTAAAGCTCTAACCATATGACGCTCTTTGTCTGTCAGCGGTGGTTCGTCATTCTTTTCGAGAGCCCGCTCGACGGCTCTCACCACACACTCGCTCAACGTTGCCGAAGCCGGGGGCGGAGGTTCCATCGCCATATCAATCATGGCTTGCGTGATTTCGCTCACGTCCGACTCTGAGCACGTCGTGAGCGACCGTTGTTCATCATCGAGGAGCTTCTTCTTCACCTCGTACGGCTTGATAACCTCTGCGGCGTCGAGCTCGAATACGACGTCACGTACAGCGGATTCTAAATCTCCCGCGAGCGCTGCGGTCACGCCGCGCTGATTCAGCGTCGAAAGTACGAGCTGAATCTTCGTTGGATCCACCCCGGCGAACTCAGGCGCTTGGTTATTCAAAATATCAGGATTGTGGAAGAACTCGCACGCCTCGCGAGACGCGCGCACCTTGACAAAGGCTCGAGCAACCATTTCGCGATAAAAGCACGCCAACGCCGTCTGTGGTGGTGCCTTGGTCAACCACTTGGCCAACGCCCAGGCATCGTACAGCGATGTATTCGCGCCTTGACCTTTGAACGGCGACATGGGATGCGCAGCGTCGCCGATGCACACCACACGCGACTTTGGACTTCTGAGCGCCATGTGCGGCTTGGCTTTCGCATCCGCCTTACTCGTTGGCGGCTCTTCGCGGTCAAACAACGGCCCCGCCCACGCTTGTTCCCAATCTGTGTGCTCAAACATTGCCGCAACGGGCTCGTGCCAACCCTCGGTATGCTTCATGACAAACTTTCTAACCTCGCTTCGCGGCGCGCCCGCCAACGCGCGTGCCTCGGCTTCGTCCACGCGTACGCTCAGTTGCCACATGCTACGTTCAGGCGTCCCAGTCTCCGCGCACGCCGCCTGAAATGGCATTGTGAACATTCTCGATGTACCATCGACGGTGTAAAACCCTTGACCACTCAACAAAGGATGGGACAAATCCGTAAATCCCGTGCACAACGCCACGCCTAAATACCGCAACTCGCCGCTCTTCAAATCCGCCGCCGCGCCGCTCGCCTTGCGTACGCCACTCCGGACACCATCCGCACCCACGAGCACCGTGGCACGAATCACATCACCATTGTCCAAAATCACATCAACACCATCGGAGTCTTCCACGAAATCCTTCAAAGTCGCGCCCCAACGAATCCATTCCGGAGGAATCGAGCGCAACAAAATGTCCCGCACGACGCCGCGGGGCACTCTCAAATTCGTCAACTTTTGCCCCTCCTCCGCGCTCTCACTCGCGCTCGATGACGCTCGATCACCACTCTCATCGTCATCACATTCTTCACCACTCCCAGCGCTGTCTAAATCTCCATTCTTGCCCTTCACACCGCCTCCTTTCATTCTCTCGTCGGCGTGAAACAAACCTTTACCATAGTACCCCAACGCGCGTCCACTCGGGGCAAACGTCCAGTGCGCGTGGCTCTTCGTCGACGCCTCGCGACACGCATCGAGCACGCCTAGACCACGCAACGCACCATTCGTTTCGCTCAGCGTCACCCCGTACCCTTGCCTACGCGCGCTCGAACTCTCGTCGCGCTCCAACACCACGCAGCGAAAGTCATCGTCATCTTCTTTGTCGTCATCTTTGTCGTCGTCGTCCGTCTCCCGTCGTCGTCGTCGTCGCTCCGATGCGAGCGCGGCCGCGAGCGCGAGCCCAGCGACGCCACCGCCCGCGATGACGACCACGTCGCCCGCACCGAGCGCCTTGGCGCACCGCTTCATGGCGCCAAGCGTCACACTCTGACGGCGGCGCTTGTCGCGCCTGTCGCCTTTGGTCGCGTCGTGCGCGCGCGATGGCGGTCGCCAAGCCGCCGCGCGACGCGCACGACGCGTTGGATGCGCGCGCCAAGCGCATTCGCGACGTCACGGGCGAGTACGTGCGCGCGAGGGTTGGCGGCGACGTCAGGGAGCCGCACGGGAGCGCTGGATGCGCGTCGGCGTTTCACTCGCCTGCGGTGCGCGACGACGACCCGGAAGGGTGGCGGCCGGTGGAATACGTGAGCAAGGTGTATGATGCGTGCGCGAATGGCCATCACGAGGGCGTGGCGCGAGTGTTGCGCACGGTTGAGATGTCTGCGTGGTTGTTGCGGATGAATGGCTCGACGAAGTCGCAGCGAACGTTGCGGTTGCAGGCGACGTCGACGATGAATACGTTGTTTCACAGTACGTTGATAGCGATCGAACGCGTGCGAGTGCGAGTGCGAATCGTGTGTTGTGTGTTTGTTGAGGGCGAGCGATGACTGACTGATGGTGGTTCCGAACGCGACGCGCAGTCGCGGTGACGAGCGATAAGGGCTCGGTGGCCATGTTGAACACGTTATATCAGGCGGCAAAGCGAGTCGCGCAGATGGCGGTGGATGAAAACATGCACGATGAGAAAAATAGGGAGAAGTATACGGTGAATGAGATCGTTGCAGCGTTTATGAGCGAGCCAAACGCCGAGCATGATTCTCCGCTCCATATGGCGTGCGCGCTCGGTAAAAAGGACATGGCGTTGTGGCTTTATGATAAAGGTGGAACGATGTGCCGAAAGAATAAAGATGGTTTGGATTGGCTCATGACAGTAATTTGTTATCGTCGAGGTAGATTTAGACCCGTCGGGTTCACGCCGACGGACAAAAGAGAAGAGTTCATTGAGAGTGTTCCAAAAACGAACCAAAGCGCATACGGCGCGCCTGGACACCCCAAGTCCGCGCCTGATTCGGTGGGTTGGAAAATCATACTGCATGGTAGAAGATGTACAGTTTTGCGTGTGAGAGAATACGTTGGGTGCGTTCCTGATACGCGCAAGGTGTATCAAGCATACATGTCTACGATTCTCCACGACGACATATACGACGAAGAGGCGGGCATCGAAGAAGAGTTGGACTTAGAATTCGCTCACGATGTTGTAGAGTTCGCATGGTGTATTCCCTGGAAGGCTGGTACGGAAGAAAACGAGCTCATGAAAGCTTTGTTGGATCGCGGCGTGGATACGGCGGTTGAATGCAATGCTGGGATGACGCCGTTGCACTACGCCGCTCGGTTTGATGAGGTTGAGTTTACACGACTACTCCTCAAAGCTGGCGCAGATGTTGGCGCGGCATCGAATCAATCTTGCGCCATTCACGGCAAATCAAACACTAGATGCTGTCCTCGACATCAACAGGGGAAGACGCCCTTGATGGTGGCCGAAATTTTGGGGCACACGGACGTTAAAAATTTAATCACCGAGTACGCGGAGAAAAAACGAATCGAGAACGAACGCGTGGCGGAACAAATAATGCTCGAATTGATGGAAGAATCCGAAGACAAGAACGCGCCGAAAGTTTCAAAGAAAAAGAAGAAAAAGAAAGCCAAAGAAAAAGAGCCTGCCGAGGAAGAGCCCATTGTATCGACGTCGGTGGAACAACTTGATCCCAAAGAAAAGAAAAATGACGCAGCGGCCAAGCCAGAGGACGCAACCACGGATGCTTTTGAGTTGGAAACTGAGATTGAAGCGGTGAGAAAAGCTACAGCCGCAAGTACCATCGCTGATGAATTACAAAACTCTAATCGAACGCCGGCGCGCGAAGTCGTTGAAGTAATGGCACCGAGTGAGGGAAACACCGCTTCGCCTTGGCAATCCATGTCAACTTGGGCAACGATTGCACATGGTTCTCAAATTGAGTCCACAATGACAAACGCACATTTTATCAATGAGGATGAGGACAAGTACGAGGAGGACGAGGACGGCCATGACGATGACGACGACGACAACGACGAATTGAAGCCGCCAAGCGTGATGGACTTTTCATCGTATGAGTGGCTCGACGACGTTTGTTTCCGACAAAAATTTGGTGTGGTTGCGGATGGAGGTTCTCCGGAATGGTTAGCGGCATGCAGCGAGCGAATGCAGCGATTACACCCTATGGCGAGCGCTCTCGGTCTTGGATGTGAGCATATTTTAGGACACGACATTGACACGCTCAGCGTCGCTCAGATCGAAGCTGCCGAGGAAGTTCATCGCGAATTACTTGCTCGACTCGCCGACGCACGCGTTCGATTAGCCATAGAACAAGAGCGCCAACGATTGAGTGAGGCGAAAGATATTGAAATCGTTCGTCAAAGTATTCGCAGAGTGAGAGAAACTGAATCGATGTTCTCTACGTGAACGATTCTGCTAGTAACTAGAATCTACAGTAGCTACCGGTACCGGTATTGCATGTAACAATATCATCATCATCATCACAACTCGTGCTGTGAATCGCTTGGTTTTGTTGCATGTGTACCGACATGTCTCGGTCCAACGCGCATCCATTGCGTGGCTATCCACTTCGTGCCGCGAGTCACCGGACACCCCGCGTGCAGTGAGTTGACGTCGTTTTCTCCATTCAAGTGCCCATTAAACAACAAAACCGCATCTCCTCGACGTGGTTTCACGCTTAACACGCCTTTAGTGCCTTTATGCGCCATAGAACACGCATTTTCTGGCGTCACCGACGCGTGGCGCGTCTCTCCAATCGGTGTACCAAGCGGAAACACCGTCTCCCCGCCGTCTTCGACGTCGCTCAAATACATGAACACCGTCGCCGCGCGTTGACCTCCATCCAACAACTCGCTATCATTTTCATCTTCAAAGTAATCGTGATGCGCCGCATACTCGTCACCAACATCATACTTCAAAACCGCTATGTTTTCCGCCCGATTCGGAGGCAACATCGACCACGCCGCCACGCGAAGCTCAATCGCCCGCACGACGTCATCCTCGCTCTCGAGCGCGTAGCCCTTCTTCGCGGTGAACGCGCCCCGAGGCGCGGGAAATTTCACCACACCATCATCACCCTCACGCATCACGCGCGCGTACGCTAAACTAATCAAGTGCTCGCATTCCTCGACGCTCAGAAAGTCGCGATACACGTACGCCCGAGGCGCGCTCGACACCCGCGTCGCGAGCGCCTCACCCCCATCATTCGTAGTAAAGTATGACTTTGTTTCGACAATATTCAACTCACCATCATCGTCGTCGAGCTTTTCGTCGCGGTAATCGCTCGGCAGCGTCGTTCGCGCGCCATCCACCACCGTCACCATCACCATCACCATCATCACCATCACCGTCACCATCACCACCTTTGTCATCTTTGCCGCCATCATCATCGTCCACGCACGCACGCACGCACGCACACGCGCGCACGAACACCAACACCGACGCCGCGGTGCGTGCGCCCCGTCGTCGATCGTCGCGCACTGCCGGGCGACGCGCGGGGTGTTCGAGTGGTCCACTGGAGTCCAAAGGCATCACGGTGTATGTGATTGTCGTATGGGTAAACAGTATACAATAACACACGAGGGGAACCAAAAAGCCTCCCCACGTCACCCGACGCGCGACACCACTGTGTGACGCACGCGACATACGACGCGCGACGACGCGATGGCGAGCACGGTAGGCATGATGGACCCCGCGTTCTTCGTCGGACGCAAAGAAATCATCGCCTGGGTGAACGCGCTGCTCGGATTAAACCTGAGCAAAGTGGAGCAGTGCGCCTCGGGGGCGATTTATTGCCAAATCATGGATGCGTGTCACGGGGGAGCGGTACCGATGCATACGGTGAATTTCGACGCGAAGAGCGAGCATGAGTTTGTGAGTAATTATAAGGTGTTGCAGCTGGTGTTTGATAAGTTGAAGATTGCAAAGAATATTGAGGTGAATCGATTGGTCAAGGCGCGACCGCTGGATAATTTGGAATTTTTACAGTGGATGAAGTGTTATCACGATAAGACGATTGGGTGCGTGGATGGGACGTATGATGCGGAAGAACGACGTGCGCACGCACGTGGAGGGGCGTCGTTTGCTGGGGCGAAGAAGGCATCGGTGATGAATGGTGATCGTGGGAAGGGTGGGCATCGAGGAAGCGGGCACCCGTCGGCGCGGAGTTCGCGCGAAGGTGGCGTCGGCGGCGGACGACGCGGAACTGGCCCGAAACCGATTGGTTTTGGGCGTGAGAGCGGTTCAAATGGCATAGGTGGAGGGTATTCCACGATATCGACGACGACGACGACGACGACAACCGCGACAGCGGCATCGGGCAACACCACGTCGAGCGGTCGAGCGACCACGGGGCACTCGGCGGCGACGTCGGCGCAAGTGCGGGAATTGACCGAAACGAATACGTCGCTGTCGTTACAAGTCGAACGCGCCGAACAAGAACGTGAATTTTACTTTGAAAAACTTCAAGATGTAGAGTACTTGTGTCAGCGTCCGGAATTTGAGAATAATCCGTTAACCAAGGTTGTGGAACGGATTTTGTACCACACCGACGGCAAGGCGGACGTGGACGCCATCATCGCCGAATGTTTGGGTTCGACGGCGGCTGAAGACACTGTTGTCGTCGCAGCACCGACAGCACCAGTGCTGACGCCTAAACAACCACAAGTTGAAGAAGAAAAAGAAGAAGATGGTGGTGTTGATGATGAAGAAATCACGTGCACGCAAACCACGCCGACGGTGGCATCAACCGTGGCGACCATGGCGGCGATGACGCTCGAGCGTTCAGACTCCGTCAACACAACGTCGCCGTTGGGTACGCCTCCGCCCATGTTTGACGACGACGTACCACCGATTGGAGGTATTCCGCTCTTAACTCCGCCGGTGTGTAAAAGTCCGGTATTCGCGCCATCCGTACGCACACCCTTACAGGATAGACTCACCAACAGTGGCGGAGAATAATAAATCTTTGTTCTTTTGTTTGTTTGTTTTGTAATTTGAACCATTAAAACAAGTTTGACTCGCACTACGCGACGTCGTCATCTCCGCGCAAGCGTCTACGCAACAATTCTAATTCCTCGTTTGTCACCTCGGCGTTCGCGCACACGTCTCGCGCCGTATCGCTAGTAACTATTAATGTTTTCATCGTCTGGTCGCTCTCGACGACGCACTCGACAAACAACATCGCTATAAAGTCCCACCGCGCCGACGTAAGCGACGGCACGGGTCGGTTAAACGTAAATGTGCGCAGGAGCGTCGTTAGCTTTTGTTCTATGCGTCGAGTCTCGGCGCCGATGTTCAACTTGAGTAATAACGCTGGAACACATTTCGCCAAAAAAGTGTTCCACGTTTCGCTGACGCTGACGCTGTATTTTGTTCGTCCAGGAAGAATGTCGGCGTACGTTTTGTCACCGCGCAAAAACGCAAACGTGGCGTCGGTGACGAGATTATCCACCGCCATCCACGTCGTGCCAAACTGCGAGATTTGCGGCAACGGCATCGACCTTGGCGTGGCACTAAACTTGTTACTTTCACCATCACCATCGTCGTCATCGGTATCATTCATCGTAGCATCGCTCATGTCGTCGTCGTCGTCGTCGTCGTCGCCAAATCCCTCGAGCGGGTTCCCCGTGAGTTTCGTTGCCAACATCTTTTGCGCTAAATCTTCCGCCATCAACGCCAGCTCCTCGGGCGTTTTTCCTTCTAAACCAGACCCTGATGTCAACGCTGCCGCGAGTGCTTCACCGTCGTCGTCGTTGTCCTTGTCATCGCCAGGAATGACAATCGGCGCGTCTTCTCGAGGTTCGGTGCGCAATTGTCCTTCAGAAAATCTCCCACCGATGCTCGGCACGAAATCCTTTGATGGCTTTTTGCCCTCACCGTAAGTATCGAAATAAAACACCCCACCTTTGTCTTTGTCGTCGTCATTTGTTGACGAGCTTTGGCCGATTTCTTCTTCATTCCACGTCACTTTCTTCGCCGCCGAAGATGAACTCGCGACGGCGTCGGTTTTGTTTCTCCTCTCCGCGCGCGGCACGTACCCATCCACCGCCATCGCTTGCGCCATCGCTTGCTCCTTGGACAATGGCTTCTTTATCGACATCGACGCCGCTGATGACGATGACGCCGAAACCACGCGCTCGACAACGTCCGCCTTGATGACATCGCTCGAAAGTTGTCTCGGCCCCGGCATCGTCGAGGCGCGTTTCGCATCCGTCGTCGTCGTCGTCTCCAACATCTTTGCCATCTTCTCCGCCTCTAGCATGTGCTCGCGCGTACAAAATCCGTGAACAAACACGCCTTCGCGTACGACACGATCCTTTGCGTCGACATCGTACTTTTTCGCGCGCTGTCCCCGGACGTCTACGCGTTCCGAGCACGCGCGCCACCCGCACCGCCCGCTCGCCGATCGTTCCTTACACGCGTCTATGTACTCGTTTCTCGTCAGCTTTACCCTCGCGCACGCGGCGTAGAACGTGCCATACATGTCTATTTTTGTTCTACCATCATCCTCGTCGTCGTCGTGTGCTAAGAACTCGCGCTCGATGAACGCGAGCTTGGCTGAAGTGTAGTCCAACGCCGACGCCGTCCCGGAGCCGCGTTCCTCTTCCTCTTCGTCTTTGTTGTTGTTGTCTTCTTCTTCGGACGCGTCGTCGCCATCGCCGTAGACAAACTCGGGACACGACGTCGTCGTCATCCTCGTCGTCTTCGAGATGCAAACCTAAATCGCGAGCGCGCGAATGACGTCGGTGGGTGTGAGCACGTTTGCGCAGACGTCTCGGTCCCGCGCGACACATTTCGACAGCACGTATACGCGATGCACTTTATGGACATGCATGAGCGCCAAAACTTCACCAAACGTCGTACACTCTGCGCGAGCAAAGATGAGCTCGACGTAGGCGTGCGTGGGAGGCGTGGCGAGACTCGACGCCGAACGACGACGTTCGTCGGCAAACGGCGCGACATCCGCGTCGGAGAAATCTGCCTCGCGCGACCTCGCGCTCGACACGAATTCCAGCGCCGAGCACGAGCATAAACGCGCCAACGCCGCTGGAGACTCAATTCTACGCAAGTCATTGATGGAAAAATTCGCACAGATTTCCCCGCCGTCGTCGTCGGTTAACGCGATGGCGGAGACGTCTTCGCGCACCATGTCCCGCACGCACGCCAACGCCGACGCGCGCGCCGGCGCGCGAAGAACGTTTTTTGCCCGGAACAACCGCGAAACGAGCGCGGTGGTGATGTCTCCCAAAATCTTCACATGCCTGTGCAAAAATTCAACGATATCAAAACGAGTGATGACATCAACTCGTCCGTCGTCGATGACGTTCACGACGACGAGAGGTTCATCTCGCAACGCGTCCACGACATCGAGCAGCGTCCGCGACGTCGCGTGTCGTCGTTCACGCATCACAATCGCTCGTCGTCCATACTCCCACGCGCTCGAGCGCCAAAACTCGTCGTAAAAGTCATCAGCACGAGCACGAGCACGAGCACGAGCGGCGGCGTCATCATCATCATCTTCCCTAGTAGTCGCAGTGTCCTCATAGTAGGCATTGATAAACGCTCGAGCGACGTCGCGAACGCCAATCATCCACCAATCATCGTCGTCGCCATCAGGTGTGTCATTCGCGAGCACCGAGCTCACGCGCGCGCGACCGCACGCCGCCAACACCGCGCCCACGGTGGCGTCGGAGCGTCGCACGCGCACCACCGCGCGAGGCGGTCGAGTGCGCAGGTACGCGGTGATGGTCCATGAGAAGAGTATCCGTCGCGGTGGGTCGAGCGTCTGCGCATCCATCGTCCGCGTGTGTGTGTGTGGCGTCGGTCGTCGGTCGAACGTCTCGTCGAACGTCTCGTCGACGACGACGACGACGACGACGACGACGACGCCAACCGTCGTCGTCGATTGTAATAAAAGTACCCATAACTTTTCACAGGGAACCCTAGTTGAGGAGAAGGCTTGATTTTTTACTCATTTATGCACCCGTGAGCACGACTACGTATAATACTACGTCGTTGGTCAAATATAAACTCTCCTTAGCTCAGATGGAAGAGCAGCTGACTGTAGTTTGATGAAAAAACTGAAATCGAGGCGCGTCACAGCGTCCACACGAACGAGTAAAAGGCATTTATCCATGCATAAAGGCCAGAACCGCCATCAGCGGGTCACCCGTTCGATTCGGTACGTATATTGTAGCGCCGTTACGCGTCACAACGACAATATCGCGTCGGCACATCTTCACGACCATCCACTGACGCGGACTCGTTTCCACACAATAGGGTAGGGGAGATCTAACGAGTCCTTCCAACAGAAGAGACATTTTTGGAATTTTTTGTCCTCGAACACGCCGTGTGTGCGCAATAGCGGTCGTGATAAATAGTGCACGAGGCGGTACGTGCAGCGCGCTGCATTCTCGAGCGCGTCGGGCATTCTCGAGTCAATAAATGTAGTGTAGATGACGATAACAATTATTATCAAGCTAGCTTCGCAAATTGATTGTGGTGGGTGGATGTTTCAGAAGAATTTCTCTGCTAAGTAGTAGTTGAATCGGAAGAAGTACAATGAATGAAAGCCGCCGCGACGCCGCCGGCGCCGGCGAACCCACTCGCTTACTTCCCACGCTTACCCTCCTTTTGGATAACCACCTCATCAGCGTAACGGATACCCTTACCCTTGTACGGCTCAGGCGGACGCTTAGAGCGGATAATCGCAGCAAAGTTACCAACCTCAACCTTGTCAAAACCGCTGACCGTAATATCCGTGTTGCTATCGCACTTGACTTCGAGACCCTTCGGGATTTCCATAATCACCGGGTGGGAATAACCCAAGCTCAAGTTCAAGTTCTTGCCTTGCATCGCCGCCTTGTAACCAACCCCAAGGAGCTTGAGCTTCTTCTCGAACCCCGTGGACACACCCACCATCATGTTGTTCGCCAACGTGCGGTACAAGCCGTGACCCTTGCGCGCATCAGGGGTGTCATTCGCACGCGACAACTTGATGGCTTCACCCTCCTCCGTGAAAACAACGACGTCCGGGAACTGCATCTCCATGGAACCCTTAGGACCCTGTACATGTGTGCGTGCAAGAATAAGCGCATTCGCAGTCAGTATACGTGTCAACGTCTCGTACGCGCGCGCGCTCGACGACGGGTGAAAACCCTACAACCCTCAAGCCCTCGATGGGCGTGGTCAGCACACCCCGTGCGCGCGCGCACGACGCCACCAACCCATCGCGCTCGCGCACATTTGCATCATAACATTTTCATCGCTCTCGTAAACACCTACCTTGACCGCGAGCATGTTGTCCTTCAACGTGTACGTCACGCCCTTGGGCACCGCCACCGGGACCTTGCCGATGCGCGATTCCTTAGCCTCAATCGCGCGTCGCGCGGTGGGCTTCGTGGACTCGGCGCGCTTGGCGCGAATCGTGGTGTCACCACGGACGAAAGAAGATACTTGAGCGGCGAGCATCGCGGGCGGTGTGTGAAGGTTTGACGCGTCGCACAGTGTCGGCGCCGCCGCGCGACGTCTCCCTTCGCCCGAAAGCCCGGGACGACGACGACGACGACGACGACGACGACGACGACGACGAGTGGATGGTGTGGAGTCACGATTGGTCGTTGTGTGGGTACTCAAGACTTGAGTTGTGATTGGTCGTTGTGTGCTTTTCAGAAAAACAAGAAGAAAAGAAAGCCAAAGCCTCGGGAACACGAAGCGTTGCGCGACACACGACGACGACGACGACGACGACGACGACGACGACGAGGGACGGGATGATGCCGACGACGACGACGAAAAATTTAGTCATGACGCAAACGCAAGATGCGCTCGGGAAAGGTGCGCGTGTGTCGCGACGGGACGCGAGGCGACGCGCGCGAGAGAGAGAGAGAGACGACTGACGAACCGCGCGCGTAGGATTGGAGGAGTTGAAACGACGTAAACGAAGCGTTGAGAGCGCTATTGAGGCAAAAGAGCGTGATGGAGATGCGCTTCGGCGACGGTTGAAGGATTTGGAAGGATTAATCGCGCGGGACCGCGAGACGCTCGTCGAGTATGATAAAATCATTCGCGACGCCGAACAAAGCTTGGATCGTATCTTGGAAAGCAGTGAATTCTTGTTGAACGCTATTCGACGCGAGACACAAAACTTGGACGCACGAGAGCCTTGATTCTATGTACTGATAATATTGCATGCTTGTCTTCTTCTGATGTATATATGATATGTATATGCTCACCTGTGGACGCGCGCTTTGCCTACAACTCGTCGTGGGCTTTACTCGCCTTCGCGTAAGCATCGGAGATGAGTTTCAACACTTCTTTCGAACGCAGCAATTTTGCGAGTTTTCTCATATTTCGCCCCTTGGAATCTAACGCCAGAACATTGGCGCCGTTATTTAACAAAATTTCCACCGCCTTGGCGTCTTGCTTGCGCACGGCGAGCGTCAAGAGCGTGTCGCCGCGCCTATTCATGGCGTTTGCGCTCGCTCCGAGCTCAATGAGCTGCTTGAGTGACGCTACGTTTCTGTGCTCCACCGCGGTGAACGTCGCAGGCATACCAGACGAATTGAGTTCATCCGCGTCTACCCCGCACTCCTCGACGAGAAATTTCAACGCCTCGAGGTGCGTCTCGTTTCTCCCCCAACTCGCGCGATGCAACGCCGTGAATCCATCTCTGGACTGCGCTGATAAATACCCATGCTTTTTAAGAACTCTCAACATCTTCACCGATCCCATGCTCGCCGCAAACTCTAACGCGCCGTTTCCATCGTGGTCCAACGCCGCGCCATCCGCGCCGAGCGTCAACAACTTATCCAACAACTCATCGTGTCCGTACACCGTCGCCATGATCACCGCCGTCCGTCCATTATCATGATCACCTGTGTTAATGTGTTCCAAGAAATCCTCCTCACCGCGCGCGAGCGCAGCGTCATCAAAGTACTGCGTATCATTGTTCATCGCCGCGACGACCGGTTGCGGCGTGTTGTGCGCGCGCACGACCGAGCTCAAGCACCCCATGCACGCCAGCGCGCACGCCAGTATCATCCTTGACATCGTCATCGTTCGCGCGCGACGCGAGCTCGCACCATCCATCGCGCGCACCATCGCGTTGTGCGGTCACGCGCGATCGCGGCTTTCTCTTGTGCCTTTGGTGGTGGGTTGTGGCCTCACTCGTCGACGCGCGGCGCCGTCGTCAGGTCGTGCGAGCTCGCGCGTGTGCGCGCATGACGCGCGCGCAGAAGTTCGGTGCGTGCTCCACGTCGTCGTACGTCGTCATCGTCGATGTCGGCGCCGCCGCCGTGACGACGAATGTGATGAGCCAGAGTCGCGGCTTGGATTAATCATCACGAATCAACGTCGTCATCAAACGTCTCCCAAGACTGACTCGCTGACTGTGTTTCTGCGTCTACACAGCCGCCGTGGGCGTGGCGTTCGCATCGCTATGGGCTGGTGCTCTGAAAACCATAGACATGTCAGACGACGTGCGACGAGTGGTGATCGCGGTACGCGCGCCGTCGTCGCCTCGGTCAACCGTTCCCGTTTCGCCTCTGACATCTTTCCACACTCACCACTGACTCGCGCGCGACGTCCCCCACACAGGCTCCACTCTATGCCATCATCGCATTTGCGATATACTCCACGGCATACATCATCCACGCCGTGTGGACGTTCCCGGAATGTCCTCGAGCCGCCGAAGCGCTCGCGCGCGACGTCGCGCGCGCGCAACGCCGACTCATCGCCCGTCACGTCCTCCCCGCCGACGCCTTCGACGCCACATCACCGCCACATCGCGCGTGAATCACCGTCGTCGTCATCGTCGTCGTCGACCACCCACCTGTCCATCCATCCATCCGTCATCGTCGTCGTCGTCGTCGCGTACGCGTAGTAGTCATCCATGTAGTCGCAGCACGCGTCCACCGTCGCAGTCGCAGCGTCGCGCGCATTCGCATCCACGTACCACACCAGCGCGAATCGCCCACTCGGGGGTGATGACCTCCATCGCCGTCACCGTCGTCACCGCCTCCGTCGCCCGCGTGCGATCGCACGCCACGCCACGCCACGCCACGCCGTCCCATGGCCCGTCGACCGTCGCGTCGTCGATATCTCGATTTTCTGTTCATGATTGGTCGATGACCCCCTCACATGTGCACCAGCCTCTGTCGTCGCCGTGCGAGCGTAAAACGCAGCACGCGCGCTGACGAAGACGCGCGCGACGCTGGCGACGCGCGCGCGCGCGACGTCGACGCGCGCGCGCATTCGAGAGGCAGCCGTGCGCACGATTTTTGAATTCCCACCCCACGGGCGCCCTGTGTTGCACTCGACCCACGCATCGACCACTCGACCACTCGAGAAATCGAGAAATCGAAACGTCACGCGACCCTTCGGGAAGCGCCCCCGTCCGTCGCGGCGTCGAAAAAATGGTCTGATTAGAACAGAAATTGCCCTTCTTTGTACCGGTACGAATGAAGAAATCGTCGATGTTGTACTGTATTTGAACAGCGCGTCTGCTTTATTTGAACGAACGCGCGTCGTCAAAACGACGCACGTTTCACGCGCGCGCGACGCGACGATGCTGCGACTTGTGTTGAACGCCGTGGTCAACGGTGGATAAGCACCTGATGATGACCCACGTTGAAGCTTAGATGCACGCGACGACGACAGCGACGACGTTCCTGATGTTCCCCGACCAGGATGACGATTGAGGCAAGATGCCTCCAGACGTGAGCATCACTTCCCGATGACTATCGTCAAAGACGAGCACGATACAGTGACGCGGGAGTTCAACGATCGTGCATACGATGTAAGACGTGTCATCGTTCGTCGTTAACGTCCATTCGGCCATATGCTCGCGGTTCCGCATCGGACTGGTGCGCGCGTTGAACATGTGTGCACCGAGCACCRTCGTCACTTGTGTCATCACAAACGCGACTCAATTCATATCGACCCGGCGCTGCGTCGATCGGCGACCCTCAAAACAATCAACACGAGCGCGTTCAATGCGACAGGGCGACCCGGGCGAGTGCGTCTCGCGCGCACGATACACATTTACACGCGTCGCTTGGCGCACACGGGGGCGCCTGCGCGCACACGCGTCTCGTCCAAAGGCTGTGCGTGCGTGTGCGCGCCTCGGTCAGTTGCCCCCTATGGGTATTTAGTATTTAGTTTACTCGTTCAAATACAGGCGATTTTCGTACACATACAGGCGCGACGCGTACACATACAGGCGATTTTCGTTCATAATAAGGCGCGCGCTCGTGCACATCACACCAGGCCACCCCCGGCGTCGCGGCGAGGCCCCCTGCTTCCGGGTGTGTCGCCAGCGCCCCCGACGGCCCGACGGCGCGCGTCGGCGACGCATCCTACTGTGTGCGCTCCTACTGTGTGCCCATACGCGACACCGCACGCACGCGCGCGCGATGGTCGATCGATCGCGAGGGGGCCTCCGTCGGTCGTCGTCGTCGTCGTCGTCGTCGTCGTCGTCGTCGTCGCGCCCGTTCGCGTCGTGCGCGGGAGGTGGTGCGACGACGACGACGACGACGACGACCGACGGGGTGAGGGGGTGACGACGACGCGTGCGCCCTGGACGCGCGAAGACGTCGGTGGCGCGCGCGGGTGGTGGACGACGACGACGACGACGACGACGGAAGCGACGACGGAAGCGGCGATCGCGCGTTGGGTTGGATTGGAATTGAATGCGCGCGATTGCGACGGCGACGCGTCAGAGGACGACGCGACGACGACGACGTGAGACGACGACGGAGGAGGACGACGACGACGGTGTATTCGAGCGGTGCGCGCGTTCGGGGGTGGATTACGACGCACGCGTCGCGCGCGTACGCATACGCGCGACGACGTCGACGGTGGTCAGAGGGTGGAGGATTCGCGAGAGCGCTCGAGGGCGATTATACCTCACTCGCGGTGAGCGCAGCGAGGGACGCGGTGCGCGTGGGGGTGCGGCGTTCGTGTGGGTGTAGTACGTACGGACGGACGGGTGCGTTGCGGGGGTCACGGCGCGGGTGGTGTGTGAGGCGCGAGGGGCATGGGGCGAGAACCGTCGACGGCGCGCGCGCGCGCGACAGAGGCGGCGTCCAAGTCGCGTAAGCGAATAGCGTCGGAGTCCGAGTCGAGTGGGCTCGCCACGGTGCAACCTCTCGGGGAAAAAATTAGCGAAGCCATGGATGCGTCGGCGCAGAGCCAGGGGCGGAGGGAGCTCGAGTCGAGTGCGCCGAGCGCGAGCGAGGCGGCGCGGGGCGAGGATAAACGGCGAGAGGGTCCCAAGACTCCGTCTGAATCGGATGGTAACGAAGGCACGGAATGGGATGTGAAGTTTCCGAATCAGCGATTTGGACCGTGGTCTACGGAAGAAGTCACCGTGATGAAGGCGAGCATTAAGCGATGGGCGAGCGAACACGGTTTACTCGAGGAGTTCAACAAGGGTGACTATGAATTTCTCTTCAATCGCCGGAAAAAGCAAGGCGGGAGGGGCGCGCGCCTTCCTCGTTCGGAGCGACGGGCTTTTATTGAAGTCGCCCAAGGCATGCAAACGCGCAACGCAAAGCAAATATATGGCTGGATTTTACGCAACATGGATAAGAAGGGTGCGACGGGGAAATGGAGCAAGGAGGAAACCGAGGCGTTGCTCAAGCATCAAGAGCGTCTCGGGAAGCAATGGAGCAAGATTTCAGAGTTGATTGGACGACCCGCATCGGCGTGCCGCGATAAGTGGCGCCTCGCAAAGGGTGGCGACAAGCGTAAGTCTGGTCGATGGTCTGTTGAAGAAACCGAAAAGATGGTTGCGCTCGTTCAAGAATTTTTCAAGCAACGCGGCGACGCCCCGGGCTCTGGCCCGGGCGAAGGCAACGAGCACTTGCCGCTTTTGGACAACATCAACTGGGTGACGATTTCCGAGAAACTCGGCACGAGAAACGAACAAGCGTGCTTACAGCGATGGTATCAAATCGCCCCGCCCATGATCAGCGCTGGTCAATGGGCGGCTGGTGAGGATGAGATCATGGTGAAGAATATCATTCGCCAAAAGCCGCGCACGGCGGATGACGTCAATTGGTCGGAACTCGTTGCCGGTCGTACCTTGGGACAAATTCTTCGTCGATGGAAGTTGCTGACGCAAAAAGTGCGTGACTACATCAACACTCCGTTTTGCGAATCGGTGTTGCAAGTAGCCACGTCGTTGGAGCTTCCTGATCTCGTCGCTCGCGCCGAACGCCTATTGGCCTCCACCGTGTCGAGCGCGTGAGTTCGAAGTCGAGTCCACCCTTCTGTGCCGAGCGCTGGCACCGCCACCCCTGTTGTCTGTAACCACCATTAATGACGGCAACAACGCATGTGAGATCGTGAGAAATATCATACATTCGCCAACTGCTGTAAATAGATGCTGCGTGCGCTTTCCACGCATCGAACGCCACCATGTACATTTCCTCTCCACCACCAATTAATAACAATATCAACCAATTCTTTCTTATATTTATTATACAGCGAGCTATACAAGTCGTGTTTATGCGACTACTATTCCTACTCTTATACCGGCGGTCCCTGGTACGGTCTCAACTTGTGACACGGCGTGTCGGCGACGCCAGGCGACGCCGCCGTCGCGCACGCAGCGTTGCATCCAAATAATAACGCCTCATCGTTCTCAATCGGAGGAGGTGTGAGGCCAAAGTAAAAGTCGCAACTTTTGTCTTCGAAATTCGGCTTGATTGTTAATGGCAACCCGAAATCATTCGTGAATACCTCTTGCGTTGCGCACTTGCACATGTTTACGCACATCGCCGTGCACCCGCTCTCTTGAAGCCAGCGGCATTTTTTAATATGTACCTTGGATGCCATTTCCATACCCAGATCGTTCTCCGTCGTTTGCTCGACTTCCATCGGTCCAACCATCCATGCAAAGACGATTTTCGTGATGCTCGCGTTGAGCTCGCAGGAAAACTTGTTCAAAGGAAACAGCACTTTGAACGCGGCGTTGCCGCCGGGCGGAACGAGCGAACGAATTACTCCAGACGTGACATCACCCATACCCACCGCATCCCGTCCCTTCATTTGCAAGAAACAAAGCGCAATGAATTCTTCGTACGACACCTTACCGGGTGGCGGCGCGTTTATCGCCATGCCAATCTTACGCATGAACCACGCCATGATGGCCAAGTCGAGCGCCGAGTCTGTGTACTTGACCTTGGTTCGTGGCTCTCGCCACGTCGATGGGAACTCCGCCGTGGCCAAATTGAAGAATGAATATGGTTCGAATGATGATGATGATGATTCTCCCCCATTCGCGCTGCTGCTAATGCTGCTTTTGACGCGCGGCGCGCGCCCAACACCACACCACCGCGCGCGCGCACGTCGTGCGCTGCGTCTGTCGACGCTGCTGCGTACCGACGACGCGACTGACATCGCCGGCGACGACGAGAACGTCGAAAACATGATTACCGCCGTTCACGTGCACGCAAAACCCCCAATCAAGGTCGTACTCTCCTCGAACGCGTCGCACAGTGCCGCAAGGCTTGGCCTTCTATATACCCTAGCGACCTTGGCGAAACTCACATGGCGATGCTTATTCGATCGTCGTCGAACCTCACAGTCGACCGCGGCACGCGGTGAGCACGGCGTCACCATGGTGCTTTCATCCGCGTTTCTCATGGCGGTAAAGAAAGGCCCGTTCGCTCGAGGTGCGTCCGACATAGCTGCGTTTTGTTTGTCTTGGCGTTGGTGGTCACGACCATGGATTCGTGCCTGCACGAGCGACTTTGGTACTGACGAATGCGGGCGCACCTGACGTGAAACGCGCAAAATTAGGTGGCATCATATGGAAGACGCATCGTTTCATCAAAATGTCTCAAACGCGACAGCGCAACTCTGCGGTACGTGCGCGTAAAGACGGCTTTCAACGACGACCGCCACGCCCATGGTTGTCCTCGTTGGACTCACCTCTGTGTGTCTCTTTCTCCTAAACAGAAGCAACGAAAACATATTAGTGACGTTGAAGACGTGTTGAAGAAAGCTGCTGCGAGGTACGATTAATCTACGACGATGATTTCGTTGTTTTGTCCGCTGCGAGTGAAACTACTGACCAAAAGCTTTCTGTCCCGACCGACGCAGCGAGGCCGCGGCGTCTTCGACTTTGGCGTCAACGAGTCAACAACTTCCATGATTTAGGCGCTCTTCATGTAACCCCGCGCACGTAGCCTTTCAATAGCTTGTTTATACTATTACAACTTCTAGTGCATACCATCCTTCGCCGTGGTCTCGTCGTCAGCCTCCGCGACGTCTGTCCTCCAACGCCTGGCATTCGTGCGACAGATATAATCGCAACACGCCGAAATCTCGGTCTCGGTTCACGTCCCAAGAACGTGGGACTGAGGTTCGATAAACAGTCACCGCACTGTGGATGACGCAAGACTATGAGACACTTTGGCCGAGTGGTCTAAGGCGCCGGATTTAGGTTCCGGTCCGCAAGGGCGTGGGTTCAAATCCCACAGGTGTCATGTTTACTTTTGTTGACTTTTGCCGCGTTTCCGATGCGTCTGCGCGAGGTCTCGCGCGTCGCGTGCGCGCGTGATTGCTTTTGCGGCGTGTTCGGTGCGTCTGCGCGCGCGAACGTCCGTGTCCATGGCGCCTTGGACGTGTCTGTGCTTCGCTGCTTCAATGGTGTTCTGTGCATGGCATTAAAAGTATGCGACATACGTGCCGTGTGTCCGATTTTGTTTTTTATCTGTGTTTGGGCATCACACGGCACGGAAAACTTTATATATCGCCGGTTCAGAGGAGTCCCTCCGCGACTGACGAGTCATGAACGGTCAAATATAACAATACATTGTGTCTTTTAGCACTATCAGATCATTACACCCCATCTGCTACCGGGTGTTTTCACCTTGCGAAAATTCGTGAAAAACGTGATGCATGGCAAACACGAGTGAAATCAAGCGACGCGACGCAAACTTTAGACGACCAACCGCACGCAGACAGTGACATATGCTCCGCGTTACATAAATTAAGCAGTTACACATCGTCAACACACTCACGCGTGCGCCCGCTGTATCATTTGTATCGCAGTTGCCCTTACACTGTCACACTGAACTGATGTATTCCAAACCCCATATAGGGTTTAGATAGGGTTTAGTCAAACCCTAAGAGATGTTCATCGCGCCGAATGCCACTCGAAATGCAGCGCGTCCATGTGCGCGCTTCAAGGAATGTCATTCATATGCAGCTAAATCGTTTTGCGGAAGAACACACGCAATGGATCGCGTTTGTGAGGACCCATTGATGTTACTGTCCGCGACAACTAAACCCTAAGTAGGGTTTAGAGCGCGGCGCGTTGACAAGTAATCTGTTAAGCAGCAAGTTAGAATTGCGATGGTGATCCCACGCGTCGTCGGGGTTTGCGCGCTATGAAACTATGCGAGACAGTCAAAACGGGTCTGTTGTCGTCGTTTTCGAGCGTTTTCGTCGCGGCATAGCGGTTACGTCGTCCGTTTCGCTTCAAATCATGCAACTCTGAAGCATCACGTTTTTCACGAATTTTCGCAAGGTGAAAACACCCGGTAGCAGATGGGGTGTAATGATCTGATAGTGCTAAAAGACACAATGTATTGTTATATTTGACCGTTCATGACTCGTCAGTCGCGGAGGGACTCCTCTGAACCGGCGATATATAAAGTTTTCCACACGGCACGCGCGGGCGATGGCGCGCGCACCCACCGGTGGGTGTCCGCGTCACACGCACGCGTGCGCGCGCTCATCGTGCGTGGCCGTGGTGAGCACCACACGTAGTCGTATAGCACGAGACGCACCGCGCTGGCAGTGCGTGGGTGGTGTCATCGCCCGTCAATCCCCGTCGACCGACGGCGTAGTCGTGCACGACATTTGAATTAGAATTCTCGCCACTCATTCGTTCATTCATTCGGGGCGTCCGTTGTTTATACATACATAGGTACTGTGAACGACGAAGACAATGGATACGGTGATGGATGATGGCGAAGAACTACTCGCGGTCGTTAATGATGACGACGTCGTCGTCGACCGTGACGATGCCGAAGCATCCTTGGTAGAGCGCGCAGAAGGGCAGAACGCGGCGACGACGTCAGAAGAAGAGGATGACGACGACGACGACGACGATGACGATAACGACGTGAACAATAATAAATTTAGTGGTATGGCTCGTGTAAAGGTGTACCGGTTGAACGATCGCGGCCATTGGGATGATAAAGGCACCGGGTTCGCTTCGTGCGAATACATCGAGGTACGCTGACGCTTGAATAAATGCCTGCGCTCTTTGCCCCACGTAGTAGTAAAACAACGAAAGACTAACCGATATTTGTGATGTTGTCGTGTGTCGTGATAATCATACAGCAATCGAGCTCGATCGGTCTCGTCGTGGTCTCAGAAGAAGACCAAGAACCGCTTCTTATTCATCGCGTCAGCCCGCAGATCGACATGTATTCGAGGCAAGAAGAGGAGACCATCATCTCGTGGGTCGATAACGAGTTGAACACGGACATTGCTTTGAGTTTTCAAGAGGGTTGCGGGTGTAATTTCATTTGGGAGCAAATCAAGTCGGTTCAGAGACAGTACTTGCAACAGTCTGGCGGAGGGGCGTTGGGCGAAGACGGCGACGTGCAAAACGTCGCCTCGGCCGTGGAGTACGGAGGCGTTTCTTCGGAAATGCATTTCTCGTTTAACAAGAACGAACGGCAAATCATTGGCGGTGAACAAGGAGCGACGTACTTGGGAATGCGCCAAGTGGAAATTGAACTCCCAGCGCCAGATATTGCAAACTTGCCAGAGCTTGTTAAGCTCGTCACTGAAACGTCGCTATTCACGCGGGAGAGTATCCCAAAGGTAATCTTGAAAACAAAAGATTACATCAAAAATCTTTTGGACGTTTTCACAAAATGCGAGGACTTAGAGGACATGGAAAGTCTGCACTTGTTAAATAAATTGTTCAGAGGGCTTGTCATGCTGAACGATGTGGATCTCTACGAARCACTGCTTAGCGAAGAGTTTGTATTTGACTTTGTCGGCGTCCTAGAGTACGACCCCGAACAAGTCGAACGGACGAGTCATAGAGAGTTTTTGCGCGAGAAAGTCAAGTTCAAAGAGGTTGTAGAGATTTCTAACGCTGCGATTAGAGAAAAGATCCATCAAACGTGTCGTTTGGGATATTTGAAGGATGTGATTTTGCCACGCGTGTTGGACGACTCAGCCTTTAGCATGCTAACGTCGATGATGATGTACAACAACGTAGAAGTTGTACAGTCTTTGCATCGCGACGCTCACTTTTTCCCAGAATTGATGCGTCGATTGAAAGATGCCAAACCGGGAGACGAAGATTGGAATGACCTCGTTTCCTTTTTACAAGAACTCTGTACGTTGGCGAGACATTTACAGAACCACAACCGCTTAGCGGTGTTTGCATCTCTGCAACAGCACGGGTTATTTGATGTGTTGACTGATATTCTCACATATGGCGATGAATATTCTCAGCTGAAAGCCGCTGATGTCATCATGTCGAGCTTACAGAATGATCCAGCAGTGCTCCGAGACTTTTTGGTCAAACAACAGCAAGATGACGCGCCAAACAAGATGCTCTCCGAACTTGTGCGCTTGTTTCTCGTCGGCAGCGATGGTATCCAGGCAACCTATTTGGAAATTCTCTTATTTTTGATGGATCCTGAGACGATGAATAATCAGTCTCCAGAAAAAGATGCGTTACTTAATATCTTCTATGAAGAACACATGGCATCGGTGGTGAGTCGAGTCGCTTTGGGCAAGGAAAACGTCGGCGTGGGCGAGGAAGCAAATGAAAACACTGTACCCGCGTGGGCGTTGACAAAAATTATCGATCTGCTCATTTTCTTCGTCCAGCATCATGCATACAGAATTAAGTACTACATCTTGCGCAATCATGTGCTCCAGCACGTGTTGCAGTTAACCGAACGCAAGGAAAAGTACGTGGTCGTTTCGGCTATTCGATTTTTGCGTGCGTGCGTTCATTTGAAGGACGAGTTTTACAATAGGTACTTGATCAAGATTAACGCATTTGCGCCTGTGATGAAGGTGTTCAAGACGAATGGCGATCGGTACAACTTGTTGAATAGTGCGGTGTTGGAGTTGATCGACTTTGTGCGTCGCGAAAATGTTCGCAACTTGATACAGCATCTCGTCACTACGTACGAGGCGTACTTTGAAGAGGTGTATTATGTTGACACGTTCAGACTACTTAAGCTGAGATATCAGCAAGTTATGAGTAACACGGGCGCCGCAGGTCCAGCGTCAGGCGCGCCCATTCAGGGATACGGCGGTAGAGAAATCGCCGCCGCGCAGGCGCTCAGTGAGCAGCGCATGAGACGTGATTCGTCGATGAGCAAGGACGAGGAGGACTACTTTGAACACGATGACGATCAAAGAGATGAGGTCGCAACGGAACATTTACCTCCGTTAAATACGATTCACAGTCCCCCAGGTCCGTCAAACGTCCTTCATTTCCAGGGGTCACGTTTCGTGCCCCAGCCCATGGCAAACTCTGTTTTTAGCGACGAAGTAGACACAGGCCCAACTCATGGGGAACTCGGTAAACGAGGCCGATCCACAAGTCCGCCACCTAATCTGAAGGTTGTAGACCTTCCTGTGTCTCCTGGTACGGCTGAAATCACAAAGAAGCCAAAGGCGACTGGAGAGGAAAGCTTGACGGCGGCGCAGCGTAACGCGTTTGCACAAGTTACTCCCACGGCGAAGAAGGAAATACAAGACGAAGAAGAGGCTGTCGAAGAAGCCAAAAATGTAAAACAAACATCAAATCCGACATCGAGCTGGGTGTCTGTTGATGATACTAGCGATAACAACGAAGAAGCAAACGATTCAAAGAAAGAGTAGATGAATTTTAATGGTAAATGTTTAGAAATTTAGTCATTGAAACGCTTTTGTGACCTCGTCTGGACGTTGAATGCGTTCTTTTTCTAAAGCAAACGCTTTTTTGTCCTTTTCTTTCACCTCTGTTTTCAGAGGTACGCTAAATTTCGCTTTTTTGACCTTGTTGTCTTTCATAAAGTCCCTCCAGCCCCCGACGCGTTTCTCGCGGCGGTCTTCACTTTCCCATTCACGGCGTTCTTTGTGCTCACGTTTTCGCTCTGCTAATTCCTTCTTTTCTTCTTCAGTAATACGTTTCTCTTCGTCTTTAATTCGAAGGGCTAATTTTCGCCGTCTCCATTCTAAATCGACAATATACTTGCGTGCTTCAAACTTCCAACGCTCGTGAAATTCATCTGTTTTCATAAAGTCCTCGAGCATACCCTCCTTATTCCCTTGATATTTCAGTCTCAAAACCGCGTCATCGCGAGCTTCTTTTCTCCATGTTGTCAGAACAGACTCTTTCGCCTGAGTTAAGTTGAAATCAATCGCCCGCTTGAAGTCCTCCTCGAGTAGCAGTTTTTGAGCCTGCCCGAGAGCATCGAATGCCGCCTTGGCGTCTTTATGTTTACATTTATCAGGGTGAACAAGCAAAGAAGCCTTACGAAACGCACGAGGGATCTCTTTCAACTCGCAATCAAACTTGACGTTCAAAAACTCATACGGATTGAGCTTGAATGATGATAAAATGCGCTCAACTTCCGCGTCTCGCGTCGCGTCTGATACGTCTTTGAAGAACTCCTTCAATAAGGTCTCTGTATCTTTAATCTCTTCTATCGGCGCGGCTTCGGCATCAGGATTCAACACGATTTCCTCCAAGGCAATATCATTACCACCATCTACACCAGCTGCTTCTGATGTCGATGCCGCCGTCGCCAGTCCCCGTCCGTTGTCTGACGCGTCTTTGCCACGCTTCTCCTCAGCCGTAGCAGTAGCAGTAGGTGCTGCTGCCCCTACCGCCGCCCCTGCCGCCGACGCCGCTACAACTACCTCCTCCTCCTTCAATTTGTCCTCATCTTTCACCTTGCGCACGTTATCCGGCTTCAAATACACTTCTTCGTTCGTCCCGTCCACGCGTACGCGATACCTCGCGCGCGCGGCTGCGTACTCCACGACGACCGCGCGCGATGCGTTTAAATCCGGACGCCCTTGCAAGCCATGAATGACGACGGATGATTTAGGTTCGATGTACTCGAACTGCATGAGCACGCGCTCGCGCGTCTCTCGCGCCGCGCGTTGTGACGCACAACACCTCCAACGAGCGCGAGACGAAAAGATGGAACCGCACCCGAGTGTGTGACGCACGACGCGCGCGAGGGATGCCTACGATCGCGCCTTGGGTGCTCGGACCGCTCGGTGCGGTGCCATTCGTGGCGCTCACGCCCCAAGCGCGCGAGTACGCGATGCGCTACCGCGTGCCATTCGTCTTGAATGCCGAGCGCACGGCGGAAGCGCAAGTGGCTTTCGGCGCGGTGATTTTAAGTTTTTTAGGCGGCATGCACTGGTCGCTGGCGGGTACGAAATACGGTAACCCAGCGTTATCACCACGGGCGTTGGGGGCGAGGTATACGTGGAGTGTAATTCCGTCCCTGATTGCGTGGCCGGCGCTATTGATGCCTGAACAAGCGGCGTGCGCGACGGTGGCGAGCGGTTTAGCCGCGGCGTGCGCTGTGGATACAAAGTATGCCGCCCAAGGAGCGTTCCCGCGATGGATGTTGCCGCTGAGGTATGCGTTGACGGCAACGGGAATGGCATCTCTCATGGCAACCGCAATGAGGGATCGTAGTAAGGCGTAGGGATCGTGGTAAAAGCGCGACGGTGACATGTACAACACTGCACTGCACAAGTACCGGTAGCACAATAGCATAATGAAACAATAGGCATCATCTTTCAACGAAATAATAGGTCACTACTTGAAACACGGAATATTTACTTCTTTGCCGGCGCGCATGGCTCGGCGCCCACGCACACGGAAATGGTTTTAGAAAACTTTTGGCCAAACGATTCGTGCTTTGCATTCGCAAATTGCAGCGTCAACGTATGAGGGCCTGGTGAGAGCTTAATTATACCTTCCTTTTGCGCCTTACCGTAGTGCAAGTGCGTATCATCGAAAGGAATGGCCTGTCCCTTCTCAACGAAAGTGCCATCGATCACGATATGGTGGTGGCCCGTGCCTTCTTGTAAACCTTCCGACGCCGGAGCGAGCTCGTAGCCCTTCACACCAAACTTCGCCGTAAACTCCTCTTCGACTTGAGCGCCGTCCTGAGGAGACACCCAGTAAACACCATTTTTACCATCCTTAGCCATCGCAGGCGAGGCAGAGGTCATCACCGCCGCGACACCGAGAGCGAACGCGGCGTTGCGGGTAAACGTCACCACGGCTTCGACATCCCGCGACAAACCTTGAGCGACGCACACGCGAGCAGAGCGACCACGAGCGGCGGAAGACGACGACGTGCGCGCACGGCTTACAACGACGTTAACGCGCGTCTGAGCGATGGATGAAGTCATCATCGTTCGTGGATGTTGCGAGGGTGGCAGTGAAGAGTGGCGACGTTTTATCCAGCTCTTCGAGCGCGGCTGGCGTGATTGTCAAGGAGTATGGAATATCAATCTAAGTCGTGAATTCAAAACAACTATCGTATAAGTATCTAAGCCGTCGGTTTGCGCGCGATGACGACGTACATAGGGTCGCTTTTTCCGGGATTGGGGGAAATGTCCTCCGCCGAAGGTGGCTCAAATCCGCCCGCAAAGTGGTAATACGCGCCGACAATCCAAACGTGATCCAAATCACCAGTGCCAGTCCAGATAGACACCGCTTTCGTGGGGAAGCATCTGTTACTAAAGCTCATGATCGCCAATCCACCCGGTTTGAGCACGCGGTTGATTTCACGCATGACTTCAAGCGGTCGAGTCAAATAGTCGACACTCACTGCGTTCGTCACGACGTCAAACGTATTGTCATCATAAGGAAACGTCGGATCTTCGTTCAAGTCACGGACGGCGTAGTCGTTCAGAATAGGGTTTCTCTTTAACTCGTCTTCGTTCATGCCGATGCCAGAAATCTTCCCAGCCTTGTAACCCGTCGGGTAGTGAGAAATCCAACTGCTGCACACGTCGAGAAGCGCGACGTCGTTGCTCGGCGCCGGGAACGCTCGAGAGTAGTACTTTGTCAACGCCTCAATCGCTTGATCGTCAATGTGTGTCACAAATCTAGGTTGAGAGTAAAAGATAAAGTCTGAGCTTTCGTCGTAACGTGCCATTTCCTTCTCCCCAAAAGGAAACTTGTCCGGGAAGCCAGGTTCTTTAAGCACATCCGCGTACGGGTCAGACTTGGCTGACGCGAACGCCGTACCAGGAGTCATGCTCGCACCCGCGGCGGTGGTAAAACCGATCGAGCGCAGCATGGCCGACGCCCCGGTACCGATGAACGCGCTTCGCCTGGATGTATTCCAGCCAGGCTTGACACCTCCTGCTTCACTCGTCGCTCGAGTCTCCATCGCTCCGGCTCGCGTGGCCCGGTGCGCTTGCGCGCGCGCTGAAGCGCACATCGGCGCACCACTCGCCGTAGATAACGCAGTCGTCGTCGTCATCGTCATCGTCATCGCCGCGCGAGTGAGCATGAGTTCTCACTCTCGCGCGCGTGTGTGGTTTTGACAACCGCGTCGAAAGGTGACGTCGTTACAGCGCTCCTCGTGAAGCGCCTTGGAAGGAATCGCCACCGCACTTTGCGTCGTGCCGTGCGCGCTGTGCGCGCTGTGCGCCTACATATCGCGAGAAACGTGTCATTGTGACGACTTGTACCTCGCGCGACCACGACGAAGACGACGACGACATGTCGGGACTTGGCTTGGACTACTCGTCCTCGGAGGAGGATGAACGAGACGCACCCGAAGCCGTCGAAAACACGGGACGCACGGCGAAGGAAGAACGACCGAGCACGACGTTGGCGCCAAAGGTAGCAAGTGTTGTCAACTCGATGCAGTTACCTTCGGCATCAGCTTTATTCGCTGGTGATGCGAGCACCGTAGCGGCGTTCGCAAAGGAGGCTGCCGCGCCGGCGGCGCAGAGACCGAGTGGTAAGCGACCAGCGCCGACGCCTATATTGAACCCACGCCAAGGGCGACAATCGCATCCAACATCCGTGGGTAAAGTGAACACGCTTCTACCCCCGCAGCTTCGTGGACGGGCGAATCATGCGACGCAGGACTTGGAGGGACTAGGACTTCGAGAGCCAAAGCCAAAATCGCGTTAGCACGCCACCAAGTAGACACGCCGAGGACGCCGCAGTAGTTCGATTAGTGAGTGATGTATAATATACGTAACATACTGTAGACATTGATTACAATATACATGTTCGCTCTCGTCACGATGACATCAAACACTCCAGGAGCTCAACGTGCGTAGCCTTGTTGCTAGCAAGAATGGGCCGTGTCGTTAAATCTGTCGGATATAATTAATTGTCAGTAATTAATTGAAAACATCGGTTGTTGGTGACGATGATTGAATTAGAGTACGCGATTCGCGAACAAAACGCACCGTATTCGTCTCCGATCAAGTTTGTCACCTGCCCTCCAGCTTCTCGAATCTAAGAACATGAAATAATTAATTCAGAACACGATTAAATTGTAGTGTGGTGCTCACCAACAAAACACCACCAGCAGTGTCCCAGCTGTTCAGATCAGCTTCAAAATACGCCGTGAGCCTTCCGCACGCCACCCAGGCGAGCATAATTGCAGCACTTCCCAGCATTCTAATCGTACGAACGGGTAAATTCGCCAAAGCTGTTTATGGCGGAATAATTAATTGTTAGCAATTATTCGCGAAATAATTAAATGCTTCGCTCTCGGATCGCGCAATTAAATTTACCTGTCATTCCTCGGAGCATGACTTCCGTCGACGCATCTGTAGGCGCGTATCCAGTTACGACCACAGCCTCCAACGCCGTTCGTTCTTCTCCAACCTTCATGGAAGCACCATTTAATTGTGCGCCACCGCCGAGCGTAGCGGTGAAGCACTCATTCCGAAACGGATCTAATATGACCGCTACTTGCAGTTCGCTGTCACGAATGATCTTGTTAGTCAACACATTCAATCGTGGCTTCATTCAATGCGCGTACGCAATGCATTGAGCGCCAAACAAGTCGAGGTAAATTATTCTCACTTACCCTTTGTACGCCACGCCAATAGAAATCGCCGACAATGGCATCCCGTGCACGAAATTCGTCGTGCCATCGATCGGATCTACAATCCAAAGCCAACCAGGTCCTATTACCGCGTAAAGGTGTCAGTCTAATTAATGCATGACATCAAATATTCGAATTATTGATGCAAATAATTTAATTAATTTAATTCAGAGTCAGCGTGCTTCGACGCGGGCATACCTGTGTTCAAGAGCTCTCGAAGCGCATCTGCACTCGCATCCTTGCCCGCGGCGACGCTTTCTTCACCCTAGTCTTGTGGTTAGCCCAATGTTATGAAACGATGCATCTATTCGTGCGCACCAGAAACCCGTGCATTGGGAAAGCTTCGGCGACGTGACGTTCGATGATGCGTTGTACCTCGCCGTCGACCTCGGTGAGCAGATCTCGTGCGTTCGCCTTGGTCTTAATCACCTCAGCGCCCACTTTTTCAGACATTACAGCTCCTCCTTCTCGTGCAGCGCGCATAGCGACCTGTTCGTGGTTGAAGAAGACTCGGTCAGGGACGTCGGACCACACGCTTGAGCTCTAAAAGCACACCTCCAACACCGCTTCTAGTGAAGTTCCATCAGACGCATTGGCACGCGCGACGACGGCGTCTCGAGGACGAGTTCCGTTCGTAACGTGTTTGTAGCTACGTTTGACTGCGCGCGCGTGAGGCGTCGCCCCACATCTCGCGCGCATCGCCGTCGAGACCGTGGCGCTCATGTTCTATTATGGACTCGGGTCGTTATCGTCTGACCACGCACGTCCGTCGGTGATTGAGATGTAGCAATCAATCGCGCTCGACAGCGCTGTTCTTCGTCGTCACGTGCGCGCGTGTGCGAGTGCTCGCCGGTTCCGTGTGGCGTTTCACGCGTGCCTCGACGTGCCGTTCGCTTCGCCTAGGACGTGAACTCCAGAGCGTGTCGAGCGTTTAAAACGTTGAAAAACGAACGTCACGAGTGCTGACGGCAAATCTCGACGCACGCGTCGTTGGACACGCACGACCACTCCGCGAACGATTGCAGTGTATTTCTGACACGCGGTAGACATGTCCAGACTCAAGCTCGTGGCGTTACCACTCAACGACGACGACACGTGCGGACGTCACGCAATTGGCTTGCGAGGCGAAGCATTCGGTGAAGATGACGTGCGACCGTTGAGGGACGAAGAGTTATTAGATTGCGGGCGCGCGGACCCGAACGACCCTACATTAGTGGCCGTGGTGGAGCATTCAGGAGTGTTGCGTACGATTCGTCTCACGCAAAAAGATAGCAAAGTTCGACGATTTCAGTTTCAAACTACGAAAGATGGCGCGGCGACGCCGACGTCGAGGCCTTGGTGGCAATTTGCATTTGTGCCGGGTCAACCCGGAGCTATACTCGTCGTTCAAGCAGAGTCGCAAAATCTGCTGTTCACTACGTTACCTAAAAATGAGAATGAATCGAGCTTGGTGTACTTGCTAGGAAAGCATAGCGGAGCGGTGACAAGCCTGACGGTCAGCGCCGATGGAAATGTCACCGCCACAGGGACGGAAGATGGGAGCGTGTCAGTGTGGGCTCTCGATGATGGAAGAAAAGTAGCGAGTATTAAAAGCGCGCACGATGGTTTGGTGCGCTGTGTTGCGCTTTCAGGGAGTAAGACGTTGGTGTCGGCGGGACGGGATGGCGTAGTGCGCATTTGGGACATTTTAACGGATGGTCCTCGATTACAAATGATGCACAGGCTCGCATCAGAGCACTTAAAATCTGTCATCACGCTTGCAGTGACACAGAGGCAGCCGGATTACACGATCGTCTCTGGTTCTTCAGATGGTTGTTTGCACGTGTGGCGAATCAGCGAGGACGATTCGTCCGCGCGTCTCGAAAAGGTTCTCGATCACAATAAAGGATTCGCTGTCACTTGTTTGTCCTTTAGCGGAGATGAGTCGTTTCTTGCATTAGGCACTCAAGAAGTCAGTGAAACAATTGGTAAAGGCACGGTACAACTTTTTGAGACGAAAAACTGGTCCACTGTGGCGTCGCACTCGCTTGTTTCGCCATGTTTGACGTGCGAGTACCTTCAGTCAAGTCCAGATAGATTGCTCGTCTGTACCCCACAGACTCCTCCACAGATTTTTGAAGGAGCTCTAAAATTGTCGGCATTGCGACGCGAACGCCCTCCATTAAAGGTCAAAGGCACGCCAGTGCGCCCGAAAGTGGTGACTGAGGATGTTGTCGCAATGTCTCCGCAGGTGATTTTGAAAGACGGACGCGAAGAAGAGTTGTGGCCAGCTGAGGAAGATCGAGAGAACCTAAAATCGTTTGATGATGATTTTGATCCAGAAGCAGAGTTATTAGATCACATGGCGACTCTGGGTGTGACTGATCCCGAGGAAATTAGACGTCTTACCAAAGCGCACATCAACGCCGTGGCCGCCGCCAAAGTGAGTCGCACAATGCCTCTTCACGAAAAAGCATACCCAGAGTTGACAAAAATCCCAGTAGAGATTCCGCAAAAAGCAGCACGCACAGTTAAGATGCAACTTGATCCGAAATGGGTGCAGATTAAAGACCTAGGCCCAAGATTGGAAGACTTGTGGAATCGCAAAGAACGCGAGGAGCAAGTGGCTGATACGTTTGGGATGCGAGCTGGAACGTTACTGATCGCTCCAGAGACGGGTGTAGAGTTCTAAAATAACGATTTAGCTCCTAGTTATAGAGTTATGTATAATATAAATGTTACATACGTGGGTAGAACATACATGGATCTATATGTTGCGCTTTGTTGCTGCGGCGTCTGAGAGAGTCTTCTTCAGCGAAGACATGCTTGTGCGTACCAACGACGTCCGAGAAGCACGCATCGCTTCCATGGCCAGTCTTCCTTCTCGAATAGACCGTTCCATCGCTTCTTGTGAAGCTTTCAATGGACTTAGCGGTGGTTTCGTGCGTCGAGCTCCCAGACGCTCGTGAATTTCTTTAGAACGTTCTTCAATTGTCACGCGTGACAAATACTTTTCTCGCTCCAAAGTTTGGGTATCAACATTGACTTCCTCATCCTCCAAACGACACATGTCTTCGTCGTCTTCATCAAGCGCATTTAAACTCGCCCATGACCCTAGACACGCCAAACTATTATCTTTTTCGTTCAGAATACCCGGGCTCGAATGCCTTCGCGGTAAAAGCGTCAGCCAACTGCTGCTACCTTTCTGTTGATCAACACCCGGAGATGTTGCCATAGTTGTCTGAAGATGCTCCAACTGAGCTTTCGCGGCTTTCGCTTCTTCAACGGCTTCGGCCACACGTCGAGCAATCTGCTCCTTGGCTTTTCGCTCCTCTTCAAGTGCAGCAAGCGCTTGAGCGGCGTCGCCGTTGACTTTTGAGTTTGTCATTTGCGTTCGAACATCATCCAACTCCAATCTAGCCACTTCACACTCTTTTTCTAAGCTCAGTTTCTGAGATTCCAGCAAAGATAGCTGTTCTTTGATCTTCGTAGCCTCTAACTCAACTGCCGCCACCTTTGTAGCCCACGCTTCGTTGTTTCTAGCGAGCGCAGCCTCAAATTCTTGCTTGGAGACACAATCTTTTTCAGCTTTCATCTTCGCCTGCATCAGTTTACGATTCATTTCACCGAGTTTTAATACTTCCAGCCGCGCAGCTTCCAATAGCGCATCGCGCATCGGAGTAGGTGTCGATCGCGGACTTGACACATGATGTTGTTCGTCCTCGTCTTCGCTCTCAAGCCCAAGCGCGTTCGACCAATCATCCTCTTTGTTTGGCGATTGTTTTCTATGCGCGATCTGTGCCTTTAACTGATCTATCTCTTGCAACAGCTCCAGATTCTTCGACTTTTCCAGTTCAAGAGCTTCGTGAGAGCCCGCAGATGGCGAACCACGAGCCGCCTCGGGGGCGTCGATTCGCATTGCAATCGAAAACTGACTCTCCAACGACTGTCGACTCGCTCGTTCTTGCTTGAGGGCGGAATTCAGGCGTGAGATTTCAGCCCCTAATTGTTCTCGGACGTGTCGCAACTCTTGTCCGTAATGCGACGTCGGATTCGATCGACTCATGGCTTGTAATTCGTTTACGCGACCTTGAAGAAACTCATTATGGCGCATGGTATCTGCTAGCTTTTCCTTTGCCTCGAACGCGTCTTTTTCCGCAACTTGGTATCGCGAAATTGCACTATTAGCTATCTCGTTCGATTCTCTCCACTTGACTGAATTCACTTCAGCCTGAGCCGCTCGTTCGGTGAGTGCGGCAACTTCGCGAGCGTCAGAGCGAATGCGCATTCGCGCTTGCTCAAGTTCGATTGCCAAAGTCTCATTTTCTGCAGCAGATGCCGCTGAAAGCGCCGCAATAGTGTCCTGTAATTTTTTGCAGTCTTGAGATAGCGCTTGAACCTTGTGATCAGCGGCTGTCGTCACTTTCGAGGCGTACGCGAGTTCAGCTGTCGCCTCTTGAAGCAACCGTCCGCGCAACGAGTCGATGGAGCCATCGTGTAAAGCCCCTCCAGCGAGTACCTCGGACCCTTCAAGCGACCAAACACGCGCACGTAATGTCGCCGATTCGGATTCTGCTGCTCGCCTCGCGCCTTCCGCGAGTTCTAATCGACTTTGCGTTCTATCTAACACTTGTTCAGCTGTTTGTAAAGCCACTCGTAGTTCGCTCACGCGCCTTTGCAACCCATCGCTTTCTGCACTCGGGGCCATGGGTCGAATCAATCGCGCGTGATTAAGTTCAACGTAACTCTTACTCTCACTCGGCACCTGTTTCGCCATCGAAAGCATCATCGTCGGCGACCGAGGGGTCTCTCCGTCGCCAAACGCACGATCGCCCATCCGATCGTCCTCATGCATCGAGCTCGCGATCGAACCCGGGCTCAGCACCGTACACGGACTCGTGTCGATCGCGGAATCGCGTTTATTCGACACAGGCGTCATATTTACCCCCGAGCGGTAACTTTCCGTCATCCTCAGACGCTCGCGTGCGGTAACTCACGCGAGGTTTTTCCCGCCAATCCGCGTTGCTCGCCGCACCACCGCCTCTGGTCGTTGCCTCCGTCGTCCTCCGTCGTCCTCCGTCGTCGTCGTCGTCGTCGTCGTCGTCTCCCTCGATCGCGTGGTGTCAAATACGCGTGGTGTGAACACACTCTAGACTGACGACACGCACACGCACGCGCACGCCCACACGCACAACGCCCTCGCGTCGTCGTGTGGCCCCGTCGTGGCCGTCAACGCCCGGACCTGCGGACCTGCGGACCAGCGGACGGGCGCGACGAAACAAACACCCACGAAAAGACAAAACGCGCGCGAAAACGTCGCCCACCCAGACCTGGCTAAACGGTGGTTGGTTTTTTTATATATAGGTCGAGCATGGATCACATGGTCTTATTACGAGGCATTACACTGCGATAGACACCCACGCACGGACCACCCAGGCGACGGACAACACGCCGCATGTCCGACCATCATCGCCGCGTGGGCGATGTGAAAATCCCACCCCGAGCGGTTGGATGGCGCGATCGACCTCGATGACGACGAGGTCGACGACGACGACGACGACGACGATGCGACGACGAGGTCGCGGCATAATCACGCACGCGCGCGTGTAGGTTTGTGTAAAACATCGCGATGTTGAGCTCGATGCACGTCAACGCCGTGCGCGTGCGGGCGTTTGGAAAGACGCCCACGTCGTCGTCGTCGTCGTCGTCGTCGTCTGTCAAGGGTGGAGGACGCGCGATTGCGGTCGTCGCCGCGCGTCGAGGCGATAACGCCATCGCGGGGAAGAACGAGAAGAAAAATGCCAAGAAGAACGCAAGCGACGGCACGAAGCGTTCGAAAAACTTGAAGCCTCCGATGGATGGGAAGACGACGTTGAAGATTGGTACGCTTTCGGTGGATGTGCCAGTGACCATTCCACAGAGCGTGATCGACGCGCCACGACCGGCGGTGTACGCTGCGAGCGCGTTAGGGCTGTTGTTGGCGAAGAAGATTTTATTCGGTGGACGTAGACGTAGCAAAGGTTCGCTCGGCGAGTTGGAAGAACGAGGAATGTTGGATGAAAACCGCGACGTGGATGAGGAAAAATTCTACAAAGGCATGATGAAGCAAGTGCGCACGGTTCAAATGCCCGAACTCACGGATGAACAAATTCAAGCCGCGCGCGAGCGTCGTCGACAATCATCGGGCGGCGATGACGATTTCTCCAAATCCATAGCCGCGGCGGAGATCCCAGCCAACCACCCTTGGGCGATGAAGGAGACGCTTTCGCGAGAAGAGCAAGAGGAGCAAGAGCGCCGAGTGCTCGAGGCGAATCGCCCTAGACAAAAACGCCGCGGACCGCCGCCGTCGAATTAAGATTTCTAATTGACTATCGGTGTGTATTGTTATACGACTATTAGTATTCTAACGACTCTATTAAAGTCTTAAAGTTCGTCGCGCGGCGTCGCATCCGGAATCTTATATGGATCATCATCGTCGGCATCCGCAGCGACGTCATCGATGCCTACGTCAGACAGTGTTGCTTCTAAACCAAAATCAGCGATATTTGCGTCATTCGGCACGCTGTCCACGACTGAATCGACCGCTTTCGTGGTCGCCGCGCTCCGATACATGGGATGAAAGCGCGCGAGCATCGGCGTGCGCTTCCAAAGAATGTGTATCACGACGAGCATGAAGATCGTGAACCCAGTCCACAAAATGATACGATCCATGAACGTTTGTCGCTCGATAGTGCCGATCAATTTTCTCCCAGAACCGAGCTTTGTGGTTTGATTTGAGTACTCTGTGCCCGTTTTCTCCATCGTCGCTGTAGACTCAGTCATCGCCGCTAAAGTTCTCTCCCCCTTTTCTAATTCCGTCGCCATGAGCTGACGAGCCCGCCTCAACCCTTCTGTTGCCTCATTCGACATCGCTACCGCACCTTGGCCTTTGATATCATCCAACTTGGTCGTTCCGCCTGGGTTCATCAATAGCTCCTCACGTTCGAGGTCCTCTTTCTTCCTCTCCCTCGCCGCCGCTTCCACGGCCGCGTGCCGTATGATTGATCTCGTCGACTCCAACCCAAGTTCTCGTTCTCGTACCATGTGCGTTATCTCTTCTCGCTCGCTATCTATGGCTTCTTCGGCTATTTCTTTCAGCTCATCAATCAGCTTTCGCAACGCGTGCACTTCCTCTCGCGCCCGTCGCACGCCATCCTCGCGCGTGCCATCATTCGAATCCGCACACGAGACATTCACGCGTGTTAATATCTCTCGTTCTAGCGTGCGTATTTTATCATATACCCCTTGTGCTTCGTCCTTGAGCGTCCCCATGGGTGCCACTGTGTGTGGCGCGCGCGCGCAATTTGGGCCACGCCCAACGACTTGGTCGACACGCGCTGGGGTTTAGGTGTTGTTATCGAAACCCATGGTCGGGGGCGTGTATAGTATTATACTAACTTTAGTCCTATATATGGTACAAAAGTACAAAAAATGTATTTCTCAGTCGTGTTTGGACACGGAACGAGTCGCCTCGAAATCGTCCTCGCGCGGCACTCTTCCTCACGCGTGGTGAGCGAGTGTTGTGTACCCAACCGACGCGAGTAGACGCATACGCACACGATGTCGTCAGGGTTTCGCGTGCTCCACCTCGTGCGGCCGTTCTTGAGCTTCCTTCCGGAAGTCAAAGCGGCCGATCGCAAGATTTCCTTTCGGGAAAAGACGCTCTACACGTGCATCGCATTGTTTGTGTTCTTGGTATGCTCGCAATTGCCGTTGTACGGGATTAACACCGCGAGTGGGGCCGATCCATTCTACTGGGCGCGCGTGATCATGGCGAGTAACCGAGGGACGTGTATGGAGCTTGGGATTTCGCCAATCGTGACGTCTGGATTGGTGATGCAGCTCTTGGCGGGGTCCAAGATCATTGAGGTGGATGAGAGCGTCAAGGAAGACAGAGCGTTGTTGAACGGTGCTCAAAAGCTTCTCGCTGTGCTGATCACCATCGGTGAAGCCGTGGCATACGTTGTGAGTGGTATTTATGGTGACGTTCGCGACTTGGGTGTGGGCAACGCCATGCTCATCATTATTCAGCTCTTCTTTGCGGGAATAATCGTGATTTGCTTGGATGAATTGTTGCAAAAGGGTTACGGCTTAGGGTCGGGTATTTCGCTTTTCATCGCCACCAACCAATGCGAAAGCATCATCTGGAAGGCTTTCTCGCCGACGACGGTGAACACCGGTCGCGGGACTGAGTTCGAAGGCGCGATCATCGCGTTTTTCCACCTCATGCTGACGCGCACGGACAAGATCCGCGCGTTGAAGGAAGCTTTCTATCGCACCAACTTGCCGAACATCACGAACTTGATGTCGACGATTCTCATCTTCTTGATTGTCATCTATTTCCAGGGTTTCCGCGTTGACTTGCCGGTGCAATCCAAGCAAAACCGTGGCTACGTGCAAAACTACCCCATCAAGTTGTTCTACACGTCCAACATGCCGATCATTTTGCAGTCTGCTTTGGTGTCCAACTTGTACTTCATCTCCCAGCTCTTGTACAAGAGATATGGTGGTAACTTTTTCATCCAACTCTTTGGTCGCTGGCAAGAAAGTGAGAGCAACGGCCAACTTATCCCCACCGGCGGTTTGGTGTATTACATTTCGCCGCCGACGTCTTTGGCTGACATCGCGGCTAACCCGCTTCACGCCATCTTCTACGTCACCTTCATGCTCTCTGCTTGCGCGTTGTTCTCCAAGACTTGGATTGAAGTTTCCGGTTCTTCCGCCAGAGACGTGGCCAAGCAGCTCAAGCAGCAGCAAATGATCATCAAGGGTCACCGTGATGTCAAGATTGAGAAGGAGCTCAACAGGTACATTCCAATCGCCGCGGCGTTCGGCGGTATGTGCATCGGTGCGTTGACTATCGTGGCCGACTTCTTCGGTGCCATTGGCTCTGGTACTGGTATTTTGCTCGCGGTGACGATCATTTATCAGTACTTTGAAACGTTTGAAAAGGAAAGAATGATGGAGGCGGGTATGATGTTCAACTAAACGTCGCGCCTAGTCGCTTCCTTCCCGAACGTTTCTCTAGCGACGTTTATTAGAATCAACACAAACTAGATGACCTTACGTAGTGATTTGTAATAAATCTTCATCTGGAGTGAAAACACGCGTTCATATTCCTTTGAAGTCGTGACGCAACGGCCATCGAGCATGACCGCCTGAGCCGCGCACACGAAGCGCACGAGACGATGTAAAAGTTTTAACGAACAGCTTTTTCGATTATAACAATGAACTCGATGCTAAAATTTTGCGAGAGAACCTCGTAAATCTGAAAGCGTCTACAATCGCACACAACCTGTGCCCGACACAAACTAACATGAAGAGCGGCGCGCTCGCCTCTATCGCTCCGTACCCAACGCCCAAAGGCTCGCTTACATAACCTTGTTCTTGGCACCACCACGAAGCTTCTTGACACGGTTCTTCTTCTCCTTGATGTTCTTACGAGACTTTTGGACCGCAGTCTGCAAGCCCGCGCGAATGAGGCGGTGCTTGGGTTCGAACTTCTTCATCGCCTCCAAGTCGTTGTAGATCAAACCAAACCCGGTGGACTTGCCACCACCAAACGCCGTGCGGAACCCGAAGATGGACACGCACTTCTCATCGCTGACGTTGTACATCTTAGCTAACTTCTCTTGGAGCTCAGCCTGTGGGTTTAAAACGAATTTCTCGGTCAGTACGTCGTCCAAAACAATCCTAGTCCAGCTGGTAGCCTAGGGTCATAAAACCCCAACGCGGCGCGTGATGTCGAGGCCACATGCGTACCTTGGCGACGTTAGCGCGGCCGGGGTGAAGCACATCAAGGATCTATTGCGCGTAAAAACATCTCGTCAGTTATTCATTCACTCGTCGTCGTCATCCATCGTCGCGTCGTCGTCTTTTCCACGTCAAGTGCACGCGATCATGCGCGCCCATCGTCGTGCGCGCCCACGCGCCCATTCGCGCATCCGCTCGCATCGTGCGACGTACAAATTGACGGCGCTGCAACAACGGGTTGGTCATAAACTTGCGCGTACGGATGGTACAGGACGTGTTGGTCATCTTGAACTCCTTTGCGTCTCGAAAAGGCGGATCGCGCGCGTCGTCCGCCGGTTTTCCGCCCAGCGCACGTCCACCCATCGGGCGCGCCAGACCCTAAAAATTTTCAGGCGCACCCCAAAACACCCGCGTGTGTGGAACATCACCCGCCCCGGTCCGATTCCGCGGTGCGCGCGAGAAACCTGGCGTAGTGGTCGCGGTAGTGGTCGTCGTCGTCACACGGCGACGCACGATACACGCACACGCACGATGTCTAAAGCCGCGTTTGCCAGCCTCAAAGCCGTGCAAGAGCTTCGTTTTCACTTGTGTCAAACGAGCAAAGGGAGCGAAGGGGTGCGAAATTTCCTTCTCGCGAGCTATAAAAACTTGAAGGCTGCGTCGCCTTCGACGCCGATATTGATTCGCGAAGCCGCGGGGGTCGAAGGTAAGCTCTACGCCAGGTATGATTACGGCGTGGAGAAGAACGTATCGCTTGAAGGGCTCGATGCGAAGGCGGTGGAGAAGTGCTTGACGGACTTGGTGTCGTCGGCGCCGTGAGCGCGCGAGCGCGATCGAGCGTCGAACAGAGGGAAAGGCGCGATGGAGAGAGAACTCACGACGGCATGTGGCGCGTGAAAACGTAGAAAAACTAGTAGTCTAAACTTGTAATTTTTATGGAAACATCACCAACAGTGGTGAGCTAAATCTAACTAATACATATCGCGAGCGCATCCGCTCACTGGTCGAGCAACACAGCGGCGGACGCCACCTTGAACGCGGCGTTGATCTTTTCTAATTCTAATTTTGCCTCCGTGGTGACTTGCTCCAACTCTTTGCTCACCTTGTCGTGCTCGGCATGGAGATCAGCGATTCGTTTACGCGCGGCTTTTTCATCCGTTTCAATCTTTGGAAGAGCGCGCGCGAGTTCAGTAATCACTCGTTGCGTCTCTGCGATCGATGCCGCCATTTCTCCTATGGTCTCGCGCGTAACTCCGTTCGGAGCCAACTCGTCACTGAGCTCTCCATTCGCACTAACAGCAGCCTGGGCGTGGATGAAGGAAACGTTCGAGCGTCAGGCGGCGCAAGTCAAAAGTAGCGAGCGAGGTTGCGAGGCAATTAACGCGCGCCGCGTACAACGTTTAACGCGCGACGTACCGGCAACGCATCGCGCTGTAAAGTCCCCGCATAGTTGCATAACAATTGGCACAAGTTATTTATCTGGTCTTGCAATTGGGTGACGGTATCGGCCATAGTTGTGGTCGGACGGAGGCGAGGCGCGCGAAGCGAGAGGCTCACAGTGAAGTCGGCGCTATCGTTTGCATTCATATTACAGCAGAGCAAAACGTCTAAATTTGTAGAGCACGTCTACGTGCGATGCGTCATACATCGCCAGATCGATGGTCCTTCTAAATCCGCATCGGCGGAAATGGGACCCATGGCCCTCATGTTCTCTCGCGCCTCTCTATAATAGCGTCGAAACCACATGCACTTTACGAATCCTTTCAAACCGGCCAAGTGCACGAGCAAGTCTCCCTTGACGAAGAACGAAGGCTGCGAGTTGAACACGCAAGCATTCACGACTTTCGTTCTCGCTCGAACGGAATTTGCCTTCGGATATTGCTCCCCTTGCACCACTCGTCGCCAAATCGCAGATTGATACAAGTAATGAAACGCGCGTTGTTCGTATTTGAACAACATGTTCCACGACTTGGGTGCGATGAATTGCTCTTGAGACCACATTTCATCGATAAACCACAGCGCCCATGGGGTGTTTCTAATCATCCAAACTCCACAATTCACCCCGTTAGTATCCGCAGCGAGCATTTGATCGTATCCGTAATCCACAATATCTTCCAACTTTCGTTCCGGACTCATGATGATAGTGTCGATGTCCACGTAGAGCAAAAAGTCATAGTCTGGTAGATACTTTCGCATCGCCAACAACTTACTCCAGCTCGTCGGTCGACTCTTATCGACAATGTCTTCATCTACTATCAAATCATATCCATGTATATCCGCATATGCTTGCTTGTTCGCCGTCGAAGCCGCGCAAATAGATTCCACGCCGTCGTCGCACAACGAAATCAACCCAACCTTGAACTTCTTTGGTCGCAACCCAGGTAGATTTGTCGTGTCCGCCGCTAACAACGACGGCAGTGGTCTGTTATCTACCAACGTTTTCGGTGCTAAAGACGTCGGTTGGCACGGATACGGCCGCTCTACCGGGTTAAACCACGCCCGCATGTACACCTTGTTGAATCCCTGGATGACTTTGTGCGCGAATGGCCCAAACGCCCAAAACAGCACCGCAAACGCGAGCAGCGACAGCCTCGACCGAGACCTCTTGTCCGACGTCGGGCGACGTCCTCGAGCATTGAACGGTGCGCCGTGATGACCACCACCGACACCGCCTCCGCCTCGCGGGGATGACCTCGGGGACGACCGTCGAGGCGGTGGATTGGTGCCCCAATGCGATATCGCCGCCGCCGCCGCACCGCCACCACTCGCGCCCGATGACGTATCACCCCTACCGTGATGGGCGTGTCTCGGCGTCAGTTGCGACATGACGCGCGGCGTCACCGAATGACGACGAGACGTCGGTGCGCGTGCGTGAAAAACGCCTCACTCGTGGACGCGATTACTTCCATCTCTCTCTCAGTCGCGACACGGACGATATGAGTTTCTACGCCAGTGATTCGGACGACGACGATAGCGGTGGCGTCGACCCATTCGCGTCGGCGTCAGCGTCGGTGACGGCGTCGGCGTCCTCGGCGCTGGGCGTGCTCGGCGGGGCACCGCTCGAGACGTCGATTGGGGGGCTGGGAGCGTCGATGACGACGATGATGCGCGCGCAGAGACGAGAGAAGAGCGATCATTCGACGCAGACGATGACGACGAATCCTTTCGAGCTCGGAGCGAAGGAGATACACGCCAGGGAGCAAGCGCTTGGTGTTGGTTTTGAAGAAGAAGATCGACGAGGAGATGAAGAGCTGACAACGTCGATGCGGGACGTGCCGCTCGATGCTAGTGAGAGCGAGGCGATGACGCCAGTGAAAATGATGACATCGACACCGTCTTCACCGGCGGTGGCGGTCGCTCAAGAACCGCCGATGGCGAGTTCTCCGCCGACGCCGACAACGTGTCTGAGCTCGAGTCCGAGCGCGCTCGCGAATGGTAGTTATCACGCTGATGGTGCGATGAGTTATGGAGATTTACTCGCGCCACCACCGTCTTATGCAGATAGTGTGATGTACACACAGCCGGAAATCCAACCAGTGAGGGAGGCGAATGTGCGACACGGTGAAGGCGTAAGCGTCTTTTTGGGCGGTCAAGGCGATGACGAGGATGAAAATGGAACAATTCAAATCTGGGTGAGCGACCCGAAGATTGAAGCCGAAGTCGGTGGATCACTGGTAGGTAAGCGCGTGACACATTATAAAATTACCACACGGACGACGATACCGTCTTATATTCATAAAGATGTCGTCGTCTGGAGACGGTTTCGCGACTTTGTTGGACTCGCCGATAGACTCGCCGTGGTGCACCGAGGGTATTTTATCCCGCCTAGACCGGAAAAAACTGTGGTGAATTCTACGGAGGACAACTTCATTCAGGAGCGTGCGTTACAATTACAGCAATACTTGAACAAAGTTGCGGCACATCCGACGTTACGTCAAGGTAATCCTCTGAGAATATTCCTCACGCATCAGGATTTAGGCGCGAGCGTGGAGTGGTTCAACATGACAACTCGTATCATCGCGCCCGTTCCAAGCTCTCCGGAAACTCCACAGCGCCCACCACTCGCAATTGCTTCTCCCGGGCAGTCCCGCGACATTGGTAGATTCTTCAAGGAGCTTCGACAAACCGTGGTTCAATCGACGGCGGTCACCGCCGTTGGTGGAGTACTCGGATTGGAAACACCAAAACCGAAAGTTATGGAGGAAGATGCGGCATTTCTCATAGAAAAGGACAAGGTTCTACGTTACGAACAAGAATTATCCGCAATGTCTCAAAAAGCGACAAAAATGTTGACCTTGCAACAAAAGTTTGGCGAAGCCGTCGGAGAGTTTGGCATGGAATGCTTGAAATTTGCACGACTTCAGGAAGAAGAAGGCATGCGTCTTGGAAAATACAGCGAAAATGGAATGTCCTGCATGACTGGCGCGAACGAAATGCGCAAGGCTGGAAATACATCTGTCAAAGCGAGTCGATTGGCGCGAACCGCGACATCGCAAACCGCACAAGCACTGGAGCCTTTGCATGATTATTTGAAGTTGTTGCCTGCCGTGCGTAAATCCGTGGCGGACAGGAACGAAGCGTTGTTGACGTTGCAAACCATGCTGGCCGAAGGCGACCGTCTTGATGCTCGTATAGCGAAATTGACGCCGGATTTGACAAAGATGCGAAAGGTTGAAGAACTCAAGTTTGAGCTTGAGCGCACTCGAGCGCTGGGTGACCAAGCGAGAACTGATTACAACGAAATTCAAGAGCGCCATCGAGACGAGTTTTCGCGTTTAGAGAAGGAAAGAGTTGTTCAATTTCATGAAATGATGCTCAGCCACGCACGCGTGCAAGTGGCTAACGCCGAAAGATCCTTGTCCCTGTGGCGCGGACTCGCAGAGGAATTTGGAGCGAGCCCAGCGGAATGGATATCACCCAAGGCCGAGCCAGTGGATGACGGAGAGCTCTCGTAAATACTTCTTTGTAAAGCATGTGCTATTGTGTCATCTATTATTGCGCTAATTTACTAATTGACTTTGATTCGTGGAGGACTTCTAGGCGTCGGTGGCACGTTGCCTGGCGCCGGCGTCTTCGCGCCCCATCGCTCAGCACTGGGGCTCACCTTAGGCGTTCTACCTAATGTTCGCGTACCCCAAGTGTGTATTGCGATCCCAAATGCTAGTTTGAAACATACCAACACAAACATGAAGCTTGTGAAGAAAAAGAAGGAGCTACAATACACAATGATGCGATCAAAGATGCCTCGCGTGACCACATTTGACGACTCGGCGCTACGACGTAATGTTTGGTACAAGCCCGGTAAGAACCGAACGATGACCGCCGCAGGAGCGAGCGGAACGAAACCTACAACTTGATGAATTTTGTAAGACTGCGTCAAGTGCACGTGGTCTCGGCACATCTGACGGTAAAATCTTCGATACACACCAGGGCGCAAGCCGTTGAACTTTGCCATGAATGAATGCTTGACAATGTCCACAAAGATCTCAGACCCGATGACGAGCATGATATCCGTCACAAACTTCCGACTCATCGCAGCTTGAATAGTTCCAGCCGCCATGATTCGCTGGGCAGTGACGAATAATAAGCACACGCTCAAATGAACGCGCTCAATGACGTCGAGTCGACTGACGCCGAACAACTTTTCTGGGTCTTGCTTTTTGAAGACGTGGCCTTTCATCTCAGAAAAGTTATTCGAGATCAACACGAGCAGCATGGCATTCGTGTGACTGTTTATAGCCACCGATAGCGTCACTGCATGCGTGAGTAGAACAAACGTGTGCGCCACCGTCGCGCCCGTGGACAACCCAGTGTCGACCACGAGACGAAGGGCTGATTTGATTTGGTCAATTTTCGCTCCATTCGTCGCCGCATTCACGCAATTATGCACGCTATTTTGTAACGCATCCATGACATTGCTGTTGAACGAACATAGCAGCTTGTCAAACGTCTCCAGCACGTGGCACATCATGTACAGCTTCATCACTTCTTGCCCGCGAATGTAGTGATAGATGACGCTCACGTCGAGCATGTGCGTATATGTCACGGCGACTGTGAGCATGAACAGCCACAAAACATCATTGAGATGCTCACGTGCGTATGGATGAATTCCCCACGCGTGCCTTTTCGCCGTCTTCGAGTTTCTGCTCGCTGCACTCACCACGAGGCGAACCGTTTGCGACGCCACGCGCACCGGAAGCGACGTAAACAATCCCAAAATCGCATCCGCGCACAACAACCCACCATACAAGCAAAACTTCTCAAGCTCAACGGGAATGTACCACAACAAATCAAACACACGCTCACGTGCGTGTGACATATCTGGATCATCCTCACGCTGCCCTACGCGAAATCCAAGCTCCAACGCGCAATAGTTCCACACCGAAGTCAGCCCATTGGGCGGCGCCTTTGGATTGGTCACCACCGTCGCATCCGCCACGTCCTCCACCGTCCATCGTCGCAAATTCTCCATAGCCTTACTATCATCATCGCTCACCGGCGGCATCTCATCGCTCATCGTCGTCGTCGTCGTCGTCGTCGTCGTCGTCGTCGTCATCGGTGTCCGAACATCACCATCGCCATCACCACCGCCGTTTCGGTCCCAGTCGGTGAACATCACCCCTCCCACGCGTCGTCGCACGCCCTCCGTCGCGTACGACCCCTCGGGCGTGTGCGGGTCGCGCACACCACGCGCACCACCACCTCTCACGCCATCGCCATCGCCATCGTCGCACGCCTCCATCGACCGATGACGAATGACGACCGACGACGACCTCGGCGACGCCCTCGGCGATCGGATCGGCGATCGGACTGGCGGCGACTGGGGACGACTCGACGCCACGGACCTCGCGCAGACGCGGGCCCTCGGCCCATATTGAACGACGACCACGACCGTGATGGCGATCACATCGTGTGCGTGATACTAGTACATAAATATATATATATACATACATACATGGCTTTAAGACACACACATTACGACCCATATGTCCGACACACGCGATATACCCCCTAGACCCCATCGCGTCGGCCGCCGCGGCGGGGCACGCCGCCAGAGAGACGCGCGTCGTCGGACGCTGCGCGAGACGCGAGACGCGAGCGGCGAGAGCGACGACGGGTGCGACGGGCGAGGTCACGCCGCGGGTTTGTGTGCGTAACATCCACGTCGTCAGCGTTGGGTGGTGTTGGGTTCGTTCGACGCATACATACACGCGCGCGCATCGTCATCGTCGCGGCGGCCAGGCATCCGCGGGAGTGGTGCCGCCGCCGCGGGCGATATGTTTAAGTCAGGCGCAGGCGATGCCGCAGGCGCCGGCCCGAGCGAGGTTGATCTCGGGAGTTCGCCGAGTTGGAGGTACGCCACGGATAGTCGACGACGACGACGAAGAGACGCGACGCGGTGACTTGGATGACGATGATGATTGATGACGACGGTCGACCGCGAGAGGAAACCCCGAGGCGAATCGATGGATGACGGCGGGCGACGCGCGTGCGTGCGCGATGACGCGTGCGCGAACGCGCGCGTGAGGATGAAGGAAATTTCCTTGAAAATTCTTACGCGTCGGTCGCGCATCGTCGTCGCGTGAACGCCGCGTGACGGTCCATCAAAGACACCGCCGACAATCGCGCATCCGTCGAAACAATCGCATCGTCGTCGAACCCGCGGGCGACGACGACGGTGGACGAGGACGACGACGACTGACGGTATGTATTCGCGACGTGCACGCACAGGGAATATGAAACTACTTTTTCTCGTTTGTTACACGACGAGGTTGTCAACCGCGGTGGTCAAGGCTCGAGCGGTGGCGACGACCTCGTGCGCAGCGCATCCGCCGTCGACTTGGTGCGTGCCGAGACCCTGATGTTGAGATGTGCACTCGAGATGCGCGCTCGGGTGATTCGCTCGAAATGGACTCGATATCGATTGCGTGCGATTGATGATGAGCATGTATACTCATCACGTGTATGATTAGTATGCGCGTGTGCGTGCGAGCGATGATGAATGCGTCGACTGACAATGTAAACCTTTTTCGTCTCAGTCGCAGTCGTACGGCAAGGCAAACGAAGACAGCGCGTACGATGAAAACGGACGCTTTGGCGCCCAAGGTGGGTTCAAGGGTGGGTTGTTTTCTCAGGATGATGCGTCCATACCGCAACATGGACGGTCGAATTCGGGCACGGCGGTGTCGAATGGTGCTTTTGCGCAGAGCAGTGCGTTTGGGTTACCGTCGGATTTGACTGGGGCGGGAACCGACATGAGCGGCGGGCTCGATTCTGCCGACGTCGTGAGCGCTTTTTCGTCTTTTGGGTTGGGTACCGACGTGCCGCTTCGACCGTCGACTGCACCTCTTCCACCACATAGTGGTAGTCGTGGGGGTGCAGGCTCGTACGTAGGGAATGGTTCGCGTTTTAGCAGCAGCACTAACGGTGTGAATGGTGCGCCTGGCATGTACGGGGGCGTCGGCGGCGTCGGTGTGGATAAGCAAAATCCACAAGCCGCCGCGTTGCTTCAACTTCAGCTGCAACAATTACAACAACTGCAGCAGTTTCAAGGTGCTCCAACGGCTGGCATGCCGGGTATGGGTGCGTTTGATTCTAGTGGTGTGGGATTAGGTGGTATGGGGGTGCCAGCCCCGACGCCCGAGATGGCGCAGCTTCTCGCGGCGAACCTCAACGCCGGCGGCATGGGTGTCAACGGCGCTGGGTACGGGGCGAACGGTCAGCCGCAATCTATGGCTGAAGTCTACCAGGCGGCGTACGCTGCTGCATTCTACGCTCAGCAACAACAGTTGCAGAGCTTGATGCGCATGCAACAAGTTCCTGGCTTGCTTCATCCGAATGCGTTGGCCCAGCAACAGCTTCAGCAGTTTACTGGCCTCGACGGGGGGATGAGTGGTATGGGTGGCGGTGACGGTGGCTATGGTTCTCGCATGAATAGTCGTGATGATCGTTCGCGCGTTGGTCGAACCATGGGCCGTAACCGCTCTGGCGATCGTGGCGATCGCGGTGGTGGCATTGGCGGGTCGCAGTCTCTTTCGGGTTCCGTCGCGCGTTCTGATTCTCCTCCTTCTGAGGCTGAAATCGCGGAGATGGATAGCCGATTTGGTTCCGTTGAAAATTGTGTTGGTCAAATATCAGTGCTCGCGCGCGATCAACATGGTTGCCGATTCTTGCAGCGCAAGTTTGACGAAGAAGGCGCGGCGGCGGTGGATTTGTGCTTCAATGAAATCATCGCCGAAGCCGTCGAGTTGATGATGGATCCTTTCGGTAACTATCTTGTTCAGAAGTTGATTGAGTGTTGCAGTGATGAACAACGCTCCGGTGTTTTGCGTGCGGTTTCTGTTGTCAAGGATGATAACCCCGACGGATTGCCTGAGCTCGTGACCATCGCTTTGAACACACACGGCACGCGCGCCGTTCAAAAGCTGATTGAAATGCTCAACTCTCCTGAGGAAATCTCTCTTGCGACGAACGCTTTGCGGCCAGGAGTTGTCACTCTCATCAAAGATTTGAATGGCAACCACGTCATTCAGCGTTGTCTCCAGCGATTATCGTCTGAGGACAACCACTTTATCTACGATGCCGCAAAGGTGCACTGCGTTGAAATTGCGACACACCGTCACGGTTGTTGCGTTCTTCAGCGTTGCATCGACCACGCCGTCGACGAACAGCGTCGTCCGTTGGTGCATGAGATTGCTTCTCAAGCTCTTGTGCTCTCGCAGGATCCCTTCGGTAACTACGTCGTCCAGTACATCTTGGACCTCGGCTTATCGTGGGCGAACGCTGAAGTCATGACGCAACTCATCGGCAACTATGCGGAGCTCTCTATGCAAAAGTTCAGTTCCAACGTCGTCGAGAAGTGCCTCAAGTTGGCCGACGCATCTCTTGAGAAGAACAGAAACATTGTGGTGAGAGAAATCATGCAATCACCGCTTTTGGATCGTCTTCTCATGGATCCTTACGGCAACTATGTCGTGCAATCGACGCTTACGGTTACCAAGGGTGTCTTGCACACCGAATTGGTCGAGCGCATTCGACCGCATTTGCCATTGATAAAAAATAGTCCGTTTGGTAAACGGATTTTGCGATTGCTCTTGGAAAACAAGAAGTAGACACGGATTCTTTGATCCCTACTTTTCCAAGTGCAATCGCGTGTGGGTGAAGAGGGGTGATGGTTTTTTTGACAAGGCTGTCAAAGAAAACGTGTAAATCAATGATATGAAAAATGTCGTCCGTACTCGCACTCTGGGTAGAGTTCGTGTACGTCTTTAAACGCAGACATCACAGAGTGACATACTCACTCTGCGATGGCTCGCTTATACCAGCAGTTGTGCATCAGAAATATATCAGAAAACAAATACAAATCCACTTCGCGCGCGAGCGCGACGTAGGGGCTTGCAACCGGGCAAGCGCCTCATATACGACTACGAAGTTTTGTAATAATATACCATTCATTGCTTCAACACTTCATGTTCACACGCACGCGGGATTCATGCACATCTATCTCGCTGTCGTCGCATTTGCCTTGTCGCGTTCGCCTCGGCCGGTCACGACCAGGGTTGTAGTCATCTGGGCACCAAAATCGCACGAGATTGGCCCTCACTTTGCGTCGCATCGCACGCACGTTCGCATGGGTTGCGTGTGCGGCAAACCCGTGGCGTACGACGATCACGCTACGCCCGAAGAACGTCGCGCGCGCGCGCTCCAAGCCGCTGAGAATCGCAGTCAAGCGAGCGACAGGCGCGGCATAAAGGTGCGTCGTAACGGTGCGCCCTGGTGCACCACTGCTGCGTTGTGGTGGTGACGACTGACGACTGACGACCGGCGTCGACGCACGTATCAGAATGAATCCATGGTAAAGAAAGTGAGGGCGTCGCAGAGCGTCAAGGTGGCGTCAGGAACGACGACCTTTGAGGATCGTAAAAGCGCGCAAATGGCGCGGGACTGGGCGTCGTAATCGTAGAGCACGCGTTGTAAAACCACGTCGTAGTAGCTTGTAGAAAAATATTTATAGAACACACAAAGGACAAGACTATTGGGGCCAGAACTAGATATCTCGTTTTCTTTATTTTCGTCCTCGTCGCGTCGTCGTCACCTCACGGCGCGGACTTTGGTAAACCTTCAAACATCGTCGCGAGTTCGCCGCTCTGGTGCATTTGCATTAAAATGTCGCTCCCGCCCAAAAACTCCCCTTTGACAAAAATTTGTGGAATTGTCGGCCAGCTCGAGAATGTCTTGATGCCATTTCTCAATTCTTCGCTCGCCAATACGTTACGACTCGCGTACGTCACCCCGTGATGATCTAAAATACGACACGCCATGTTGGAGAAGCCGCACTGCGGCGCCGCGGGCGAGCCCTTCATGTAAATGATGACCCCGTTACTTTCCACGTCTTGAGCGATGATGCGCGCGACATCGTCAGAGGATTCCACGTTTGATTTTGGTTTGAAATCATCGTGCGTGTCTGATGCGAACGAGCGGCGCGTGCGCTGAGCGAGCAAGGAGGAGGTTGCGCGCATCGATGACGTTGCCGCTGCGGCGGTGACGAGCGACGACGCGGGAAGACCGACGACGCGCGACGCAGGGTTCGTCGGGGCGGTGGCGATAGTGTTCATCACTATGCGGGATGCGCATCGACGCGTCATCGTCGAGCACGCCATGGTCGCTTGGCGTGGCTGGAAGTGAGGAGGCGCCGCGTGGGGCGCTCGAGGCGGGACGCGCGTCGTGAGCAAATGTTTCTATTCGTCAAGTATATACAAAGCCTACGTGCGTGTGCTACTGCGATAGGATGAGGAAACCAAACTATTCGAATATTCTATAACCGATGTATCGGAGCCACGATTGCTGAACTCTAGGGTCGAACTTGTCTTTTAAGGTCCAGCGTTCGCCGTCTTCCGTGGCAAACATCGTGGGCGACCACGGAGGAAGCTCGCCAGTTTTCATAGCCTTGTGTAAGCGACGCTGACCGCGTTCAGCCTTCTTCTTAGCCTTACTCGCGGTTTTCATGTCTCTGACGATTAAAGCCTGGAAGAATTCACCCCATAAACAATGGCTGTCGGTGAAACCGTTAAGCGGTTGCGTCACCGCCCTCGGCGGCATCGATGAATTTGGCTCCGCTGGTCGCCAAAACGGTTGTGACACCTCACCCGCTTCCGATATTTCATCAACACCGTCAGAATATTTACCTCTAAAATGTATACAAGATCCCTTTTCGGACACAACTGAACCGTCGAAACGATGGGCTCGGCTGGGTAAACCCGCCGTGCCTCTCGGACGAAAATGTAATTCGGCGTGCAACGGAGGGCCCTCGCTGACTCTACGAAGCGTCACAGTACCGACTGTTTCGGAGTACCGCCCCGCGAGTCCAAAGAATCGAATAAATAATGATGGAAAGTCCATAACATATTTTTCTTTCGTATGCAGATTCTCGAATCGCATCTCTCCGTCGATTAATACTTGCACCGCCGTGCCACGGAACACTGGTTTGGCTTTGACATCCGCGGACAGATGTAAACCAATCTCTTCGTTTCTCAGATCCCAAGTCGTGATGGGCGGGTGATGACATACTTGTTCGGCTAAGTATGCGGTCTTACCGCATTTAATACGGTGAGTTTCTCCTAAGATTGGATTGAGTGGCTTCTTCATTGCTCCAAACGTGTACGGCGAGTGCACACCGGCACCCGACCCGTTTTCGGTGCGAATAGCGCTCATGTCCAGGTAAAGTTTGATCAAACGAGCCATGCGGCGCGCGGGATCCGGGTGTTGCAAATCACTCCAGTCATTTTTCAATCCCTCGATTACGTATACGACATCTTCCGCAACTTGAATCGTGCTAAACGGTACAAAGAAAGTCGGTGGAAGTTCAATATCCGTCAAGTCCTGCCCAACCTTCAACCCCTTCGTCGCAGCTGCAAACTCATCTGGGTTGCTTCCCGCGCGCATGCGCTCATGCAACTCTCGTTTCTCCGGCGTCATCAACCCAAGTCGTTCTAATTCCGCCGCCTCTTCCTCTGCTTGCTTGACTGCAGCATCGTGTTCTCGACGCAGCAAGTACCGAACCTTACTCTTCATCTCTTTTATCGCCCTTTGCACGTGTCCTTGGTGCTCTTCCTGCTCCCACACCTTACCCAACACGAACGGAAATTCTGTGCCTTGCTCAATCCCAATATTATCTGCCGTGATGTCGTAGCTACTGTCTGTTGGGTCTTCCACGGCTTCGTCGTCGCTAAAGTGGAGTTCCTCACGCGCGTCAAACCACAAGTCCTCCTCCTCATCAGGATGAAATTTAGACGCCACACAGATTTGTCGCGCCGGTTTAAAGCAGCACCAACACGACATGGTGTTCCGGATATTCGTCCAGGGCGTGCGTGACAACAAACCTCTCGCGTTCCGCGATCGATCACCTTACTAGCGAGCGCTTTTGAATAGGTTACGCCGCGGAAAGTGACGAAGATGTGTGTGACGTACAAACTTATGAATACTAGACGTATATGAGTCGTACTCCACGCGTAGAGGTAGCGTGCGATATCGGCGCCGAGGCGACGAATGACGTTTGAGTGCGTTTAAGACTGTTTATCCTCGCCCAGCATGGCTTTTCGAGCGGCGAGTTTTGCTTCCGCTTCAATCCGAGACTCATACGCGCGAAGTGACGCTTTGAAGGCTGTCGCACGTTGACGTTCGCGTTCAAAACCACGCTCTAACGCCTCTTGACGCTCACGAATGCGAGTCTCGCGCTCGAGTTGCGTTTCCTCCGTATCGGCTTTGTTCGATGTCATGGACGACGACAGCGAACTAAAGATGCCCATTGCATGTAATTCCTCTGCGCGTGTGGCCTCGCGTACGATAAGGGCATTCTTCGCTGTGGCAATGTCTACGTATGCCTCTGCCAATTCTTTCTGTAATTGACGTTGCAACTCTTCCTCTCTGTAGACGTGCTCCTGCGCATCGTCGCGCAACTTAATCACTTGAGCCATTTCTTCGCGTACAGCCTCATGTTCGCGCTCAAGTTCATCAACCGTGTGAAGTAAGCGCGCGTATATATCTGTAGATTCTTCGATTTTATCCGTCATCTCTCTTTCGCGCGCACACGTGCACAAAAAAACAACGCAGGCGTCGCCAAATGACCATTCCAATGTGGGACAAACACTGCTTTAATTTCTTCAACGACTTCATGCGCCGGCGGGCGCGCGTCGGCGTTTTTGTCGTTAACCACGCGCACTGGAATATTAAATGCAATCGTATTTCACGGATATTTCATCCTTCGCATCGTGCACGTCGCGTAATTAAATAAAGATTAATTTACATCTTGTTTTGTTTTGTGTTAATGGCGTCTGTTGGTCATCGCATCGACGCCGCACTTCCTGACACCGTGACGCCCAGAGTCCGCGCGCGCATGACGGACGGCGAGAGAGGACGAGTCGTAGACGAACCGACGCCCACGTCAACGTCGTTAACGCCGGCAGATTTGAAGAATATTGCGCAAGGTTTGGGACAAGAACGCGAACGGCGCGTGGCATATGCCGACCACGTCGATCAGCGTGTCATCATCACCGCCGCCGACGTGGACGCGAAGCGAGCTATACATATTAAGGCGAGCACGAGGAGCGCGTTCGTGATTGAAAGTGATGTGAAGTGTGCGAAAGTGTTCGTGGAAGGGTGCTCGGATTGCGCGGTGACAGTCAAAGGCGCGGTGTTGAGTGAACACGTAGAGGTTTGGGAATGTCAAGGCGTGCGCGTGCGATACGATGCACCCGTGGGTACGACGCAAGTTGATCAGAGCCGCGACGTAGTGCTGTCTTTCGCCGAGCGTGGCTTCTTAGGTGCAGTCGTGTTTGCCACGAGCGTCGACATTCGCGTCAGTTTCGGCGCCGAATCAAATGGCGCCGAATACGAGCGATTGGATCACGACAGTCTCGCACCTGGTGATCATCGCGAAATTCCACAATTTATAACGCGCATTGTTGACGGTGCGCTGCTCACGGAGCGATTAATTCGAGGGAAGGATGAGTATCCGACGACTGAGCGAGAACTGCGAGCCGCGCTCGGCGATGAGCTCACTGACGACCATTTAGATACCGCTCCAGCGCGTGCAGAATTGCGGAAAGACAAAGGGAACGCCGCATTCAAGGACGGCATATTCGCGCAAGCCGTGGTGCATTACACCGAAGCTCTCGAGCTCGATCCCACGCATGTTGTTGCCTTGTGTAACCGCGCGCAGTGCTTTTTAAAGCTTGGCGAGCACGAAAAAGCATTAAGCGACGCCGACGCATGCATCGCCATCAAGCACGATTACGTCAAAGCACACTTCCGCAAAGGTCTAGCTCTTCACGCCATGCGACGCTTCCCGCATGCTATTCAAGCATTCGAGTGCGCGCTCGCGTTCGATCCAGCCAACATCCAAGCCAAAGACGCGTTGCGGCTCGCCGAAGTCCAAGCGCAGCGCGCCGCCGCTCGCGCACCCTAGTCCCGTATCACGCCATAGCGATAATTTTAATTTTGATTCTTTTCATGATTCATGCACCATCGTGCTCGTCGTTCGCGCGCTTTCATGCGGCGTCCAAAGCGCTCGCGCTCGTGACGTCCCCGTCCAATAGCAGAGGTTTATCCAGGTGGATAACACGCCCGTTATCCACACTCCGTCGCGCGTGGATCACCGCCGCCGCCGCACGCAAAGCCGTACTCAAAGCACGAAGAGTTAAGAGATGATGTTCGCCGGAGTCGCGTCTCGCACGCCATCCTCTGTCGTCGTCGTCAACGCCGCCGTTCGCCAGCGTCGTGGCCCTGGGTCGCAAACCCCACGCGGGCGCTGCGCGATCGCGCACGCGTCTGCGGCGGCGTCGTACGCCACCTCTGGGGCGAAAATTGCCGGCGTGGGTAAGGCTTTACCGGTGAAGTTCCTGACGAACAATGACTTGAGTGAGCTCGTGGAGACGAACGACGAGTGGATTGCGACGCGCACTGGGATCAAAAAGCGACACATCATCACCGGCGATGAGTCGTTGACGAGCTTGGGTGCGGAAGCGGCGAAACAGGCGCTTGAGAGAGCGAATGTGAAAGCGGAAGACGTTGATTTAATTATCCTCGCGACGTCGAGCCCGGATGATATCTTTGGGAGCGCTTGTACGATTCAAGCGGCTATCGGGGCGAAGAACGCGTTAGCCTTCGACCTCACGGCGGCGTGTAGTGGATTTGTTATTGGGCTCGTGAATGGCGCGCAGTTCATTCGAGCGGGGGGATATAAGAATGTATTGGTGATTGGCGGTGATGTGTTGAGCCGATATGTGGATTGGAGAGATCGAGGAACGTGCATTTTGTTTGGCGACGGCGCGGGTGCGGCGTTGCTCACGGCGACAGACGCGGACAAGTGCTCGTTGAAGGGGTTTGACATGCACTCCGATGGTAGCCAGAACCATCACTTAGTAGCACAATTTATTAATGAGAATGGTAAGCCCATGGGCGATGGGGCTTCGGGAGTGGGATCGTTTTGCAACATTTCGATGAGTGGGCAAGATGTCTTCAAATTTGCCGTGCGCACGGTGCCGATGACGGTGAGCAAGTCTCTTGAACAGGCGGGTATGACGGCAGAAGATATCGACAAGTTAGTGCTCCACCAGGCGAATCAGCGTATCATAGATAGCGCCGCGACTCGATTCGGCTTGACCGAAGACAAGGTTGTGAGTAACATCGCCGAGTACGGGAACACCTCCGCCGGGTCAGTACCGATTGTGCTTTGTGAAGCCGTGGAGTCTGGTGCGATTAAGGAGGGTGATATTTTAGCATTCGCTGGATTTGGTGCCGGTCTCACCTGGGCGTCTGCCATTTGGAAGTTTTAGCCAGCTGTGTAATTTCGTGTTCCGTAACATGTCTACCGGTACGCCTCTAATAACAACGACGCACACGTTCGCGACACACCTCAGACTCTCACGTGCTCTAGACATGCCACCCGTCGCGTCTGTCTCAAAATCCGCCGCAGACGCGACTAGCGTACACGTATCACATCTCTTGAAACGTCCATTGACGTTTGCATCGCCTGTAAATGCGCGCAACGGGGACGTGAGCGGCGTCCATCCTTCACCCGGTGAACACTTCGCATCACGATGCATCGTCACGCCGCGAAATGACGTGGCGAATGAGTACGTCATCTACGCCGCGAGTGGTAAAAATGTATTTTGCACCACCGCCGCGTTCGATGACGACAGCGAAAACGCAGACGTGAAGCGAGGGAAGGAGGGTGTGTTGCAGCCGTCGGCTTCGCCGGCGACCACGAGGTTTAAAGAAACCCACCTCGTCGCCGAGATGCGCACCGCGCGAGAGATTCAATCAATCTCAGTGTCTAATAATCCAGAATCACCACTGGTGTGCGTAGATAATTTCGGGTTCGTGCACACGTGGTCACGAAAGTTAGGGGACGAGGGCGAGTGGCGGGACGGCTCGCTTCAGTGCTTTGGCGGCGACAGTCGAGGCGTTCCAGGATGGTGTGGAGCGCTTATGAGCGAGCAAGGGGAGAGAATATTCGTCGCCAATCAAGGTAATCGAACAATTAACGTCTGGGACACCGAACTTGGGCAAGAAGTGCGTCAGATAAATACGTTATTGCCGGCGTATAGCGCGCGACTATTGCCGAGCGGGGACGACCACGTCATCGCCGTTGCGGAAGGCCATCAACTCGCGCTGTACGACGACCGCGTCGCCGAAAAGGGTGGATGCGTGACCAGATTTTCTCTAGGGTATAACAAGAACGTCTACGCGGTAGCGACTTCTCGTGCACCTGGTTTTGAATCCATCGTAGCTTGCGGGGGCGAAGAGCGCGTCGTGCAAATTATTGATATCCGCACATCAGGCGCCGCCCAGCGGTGGAGGAACGCGCTCAAGTTTGACATCACCATGCTCGAACTTAGCGAGACGAGTAAAGGGTTCGCGTACGTTGCTGGATTGGACTACGAATGCGTGTGTGGGAATTGGAGAGCGCAGAGCGTGGAGAATGGTTTCGCGTTTCGCGCCGACTCGCGATGGATGGGTCTCAGCGCGTGCACATCCACTGACGGCACGAGCGACGTTCTAGCTGGATGGAGCGAAAGTGGCCACGTCTACGCCGCTCACACGCATCCAAAAAAGTAATCGCCATCGCATAGATTGTGTGGAGAATCTGTAATGTCATAGAAAGTAGAAAGCGCAAACCGATGCCACCTCACACCTCGGCGGTGCGAGTGCACCGCCAATATGCCCGTCGAACTTCCGACACCAGACGTCTGTGCGGTATGTCTCACCGCACCATCCATGCTGGGCGTATTAGACTCGTGCGCACACGTGTTCTGCGTCCCGTGCGTCGCGCGCTGGGCGACTATTGAAACAAAGTGTCCTCTGTGTAAAGCGCGCTTTACGTGCGCGACACCGACAACCGTGGACGAACAAGGCGTGAGAAGTCAAACAGGAGACGTCATCAAATTTGAAGAGACGAATCAAGGAGAGCGCGCGCGAGGAGGTGACGATGACGATGACTTTGAGGATGAGTACGACGACATGGCCAACGTGATGTGCGAAGTGTGCCACCGCGGCGACGACGACGAGTTTTTAATGCTCTGCGACGGCTGCGATGCAGGGTGTCACTCGTTTTGCGTCGGACTGGCCACGGTACCGCGAGGACAGTGGTATTGCGCGGTGTGTCGAGGGAGCGCCGTCGTGCGAGAACAGGCGGCGGCGCGGTCTCGAGCGCGGGATATTTTATTGCGCGTGGAAGGCGGTACTCGCGCCGTGCGACGACGCGAACGCGTAATGGACCGTGAACGACGTGCGGCACGAGCGCGCGAGCGCGGAGAGATATACGTTGCGGGTGGAGGCGGTGAACGCGTGGCTACCGGGAACGACGCGCGAGTGCGTCAAATTTCTCGAGTGCACGAGCTTCGCGAGGCGTGGAGTTTGCTACAGAGCGGGCAGATGGAGTTCCCAGGATGGAATCGTGCAAATACGCCAGCGGCGATGACGCCTGATCCACCACGGTTGACTGTGCCGTCAGCACCGCGGGCTCGCGGCGAGGAGGCCCCCGAGGGTGACGTTGTCGAAGAGGCGTGGGATGTGCTCGAAAAAGCCATGAAAGATCAATCGACAACCGCGTCGACGTCTAAACGTCGCACTAGTGGCGGCAGTGGTAAAGATATAGTCCGCACACAAGATGCATCGCCACCACCGAAGGTGTTGAAACGTCCGGCGGTACGAGCGGCGCCGTCTGGATGGAGCCTGTCTGCCGTCGCGTGGGCGCCGTCAATGAAAGCGCCGCGAGTGACGAGTTCGCCGTCACCCGAAGCCTCACCCGCCGTCGTTTCAAACTCCCCGTCAAAACCAAAACGTGAGCTGAGCAATTTATCACCTAAAGAAATCGCCAAGATTGCGGTGGGCATTGTGAAGGACATTCTCAAACCAAGGTATGCGAATGGACAAATCACTCGCGACGAATTTAAAGCCACGGCCAAGCAAGCGACGCAGATGAGCGTCGATGCCTCCACCATAGACCCAGAAGAAATAGCACGCATAGTGAATCGGTTGTTGGATTATTAGCCCCGATGACCGCAGATTTAGAATTAGAAAGAGCAAAGAGCTCGAGCAAGTAACCGCCAGCCTCACAATCTTCCACACTCAAGTCGTCGCGTCGAGCGCGCCCGCGACGATCATGGATCCAGTACGTCGACACATTGCGCAACAAACACATCGCTCGTATGCTCGCGCACGCGATTGACGTTCGCATTCGCTTAATAGAAAGGAAAATAAAGAGCTCGCGCTGACTTGTGAGTTTTCTCTCCAACGCAGGGACTGAAAGCCATCAACCCGTTCTTGCAGCGGGCGGCGGAGATGGAGAATGTGGATAAGAAAGTAGCGTACTATTGTAGACTCTATGCGGTGCAAGAAGGGTTAAAGCTAGACGCGCGTTCTGCGGCGGTAAACGCCGCGCTGGGCGACGCCATGGAGAAGCTTGAGTGCGCGAAACCGTCGTTGACTCTCGATGCTGAACAAGACGAGTTACATTGCGAGGCGTTCGCGATGAAGATTTTTAGCAAGGCTGATGAAGCCGATCGTGCGGGCGCGCGAGGGTTGAATACAGCAAAGTCGTTCTATGCGGCGAGCATCTTTTTTGAGATGTTGCGACAGTTTGACGACTTGGAACGAGACATTGAAGAAAAGCAGCGATACGCGGCATGGCGCGCGGGCGTGCTCACAAAGGCGGCGCGTTCAGGGACCGCTCCACCTCCACCACCGGGCGAGGACGACGTGGATGTCGATAGGAGAGAGGATGAGGCGTCGACGACAACTTCGGTAGTCGACGAGCGCGCGAGCGCTCCGTCTGCGCCACCGTCTGCGCCTCCCGCGCATTTCCAGCCCTCACCCCCACCGCCCCCACCGCACACGAGCGCGCAATTTACTAGTGGTGCACCGCCGGGCGTGGCGCACGTGCACGCCAAGGTTACGAAATCACCAGTAACGCTTGCGCATCGCGAAAATGTTGTCGCCGGAAAAGCGCCACCTGGAATTTCGCCTCTTAAAGTAGATATTGGTAGCATCGCGGACGCACAACGTCACGCGAAGAACGCGGTGAGTGCTCTAGGATTTGACGACGTGAATACTGCGATCGATGCCTTGCGGCGCGCGCTGGATATCTTAGAAAAGCACAAGTAAACAAAAGTTGTTAGACGACGAAACACGTACAAACACACGACGACGATGATGAAATAAAATATTAAAAGTGCTTGCTCGTTACATAAGATTAAGTCATATGAATCGCTTTACTTGAAGACCGCTTGGTCACCGAGCTCTTGGCCGGCGAGACCATCCTTGGCGACGCGGGCAAAGAACTCCTTCAACGTATCCGTACCGTAGCTCGGCGTGGATTTGGCGTCGTACTTTTCATCCTTCATGACCAACATGGATTCGGCGGCGTAGTAGCGGCCAATCTTACCAAACTCCGCGGCGTCCTTCATGTTCGCGAAGAATCCAGCGAACACGTCGAGCACCTTAATCACAACATCCATGATTTCGATGGGGACCTTCACAAATTTGGGCTCCATTTCGAGGAGCTCGAACAACATGGTGCCTTGTTGGAGCGCGGACATGGCCTCACCCGGACCACCGATCGGGAGCACCTTGTTCGTCATTTCCGGCTCACGAATAGAATCCGCCATGTACTTGGCCAAATCACTTTCAGAAATTGGCTTGCAAGAGGCCAATTGTCCGTCACCAAACATGACATACGGACCGCCCTTTTGCACGACTTCCACTTGTCCGGCGAGCGACTTGAAAAACGCAGTCGGTCGGATAATCGAATACGAAATATCACCAGCGTTTTGCAACTCCTCCTCAAACTTCAACTTGGCCTTTTGGAACGTCAACAATGGCTTTTGAACGCAAATCGCGCTCAACAACACAAAGTGCTTGGTCCCGCGTTCGCGCGCCACGTCCAACACGTTCTTCGTTGCTTGGTAATCAATATCCCAAGAGTCCTTAATCCCCCCAGTGCGGCTCGCCAAACACGACACCACGACATCAAACCCTTCACTCCCGAACGCCTCAGTCGCAATCGACGTCTTATCACTCACGCTGCCAAACTTCACCGTCGCATCCGGGAACATCGCGATCGCCCCATCCTTGGCTGTCTTGCCACCAATCCCCGACTGCTCACGCGTAAACGCCGTCACATTGTACCCTCTCGCGCACAACTCTCGCGTGACATACTTCCCAATGTACCCAGTGGCGCCCACGACGAGGACGCGCACGTCCTTATTCTCCTTCCCTTGCAACTCGGACACCGACGCCATCGCGCGCGGCATCGTCATCGCCCGATGCGTCTTCAGCCCCCGCGCATGCGTCTTACTCGTCACCCGGCGCGGCGCCACCGACGCGCGCATCGATAAAGATGACATCTATGCGTTGTTCTCGACACTCAACCACGCGGGCCGTCGTCGCGTCGCGCTCTGCCGCGCGCCAGCGATGCGCGCGAGTGCCTGCGCATCCTTATCCACTCTTCACCATACATTCTAGCTCATAACGCCATGAGCTGGTTTTTTATGTCTTGTCCTCCGAGCGCGCGGGGACAGCACCATTTCGGACGCGGCGTTCGCGCCGTCAGTACGCGACGCGATGAAGTTACGCAGCGGTGCGACGAGCGGTGAGACGGTACGTTTCGTTGCGCGTCGCGTCGCGTCGCGTCGTCGAATCGCGTCGTCGTCGTCGTCGTCGTCGAGTCGCGTGTGTTTGGATGCATTAAAGTGCACTCGAGGTGGCGGCTGGCGCGCGTGGTTTTGGTTGCGTCGCGGGTCGTTCGCGGCGCCCGTGCGCGCGCTCGCGCGCGCTCAAAGAGGAAGCGACTGACGGTGATGACGTGTGCGCGCGCGTAGGATGAGATACGGCTGCGGTCTGGACACGTCGTGGGCGTGAGTGGGCCGGCGGGTGGGGCGATTCGCAGCGCGGCGGAGGCGCGCGCGCGGTTGTTGACGCCGCAAACGCGAGCGATGGATGAAGTGCACGTTTCTACCTTTGCGCGTGGTCTCAAAGCGGTGTTTTCGAGGTGGACAGCGTTGCAGTTGGCGATCGTGAACGCTTGGGGTGGGACGAATTCGGAGGAAAAGGCAAAGGAGGCGGAGGAGGAAGTGTTGGCGTGGTTTTTAAGTCGCAAAACCAAGGACGTGCTCGAGTTGGAGGATTTGTTGGTTGAGATATTGGGTGATGATTTCAACGTGTGCTGTGAGGATAATTCTCCAGCTGAAGTAGCAAAGGTTGCGTGGGCGATGTACGAGCAGTGCGCAGAGGGGAATTACGCGTCGGTGACGCAAATGGAGGCGACGCCGTTGCCGCGCGAAGCCATCGAGCGAAGCAAGCAAATCGAAGAGGATAGGCGATGGACGATGAATGGTGGCGGAGATATGGACATGGGTGATAGTTCGAGCGACGATGGGAGCGACGAAGACGATGAAGGCATGGATGCTGATGATTTAGCCGATCAGCTCGGTGGCGCGTTTAACGTGCGCGCAAACGGAGATGACAGCCAGCAGCGCTCGTCTCGCGCACCTGTGGTTGATGACGACGGTTGGACAACCGTGCCGTCGCGACGTTAGCGTGATTGCGATTTTAGTTATAATATCGACACAAAGACATTTATAGCAAATATAATCAAACAAATGAAATTTTTGTGACGGTATTGACAAATCTATTCTTTTTAAAGCGGCTCTTCGTTGATGGAGATGATATCCTCCACCTTGACCTTGGTCTCGACAACCTTGGATTCCGAGTTGGCTTGGTCGCCCAAAAGTTCGTTGAGTTTGTTCTTGTACGCTGGGGTCTCTCTGGCAGCCTTCTTCGCCGCCAACCAAACCTTCCACTTTTCGGCCACAGCCTTCTTCTCGGACGCCAAATTGCCCTCTTGTTGGCTTCTGATTTGCTCATCAATCTCTTCGAATCTCTTGCTGTACTTCTTGATGTTCTTCTCGATCTCAGCTTCTTGCTCTGCGCTGAGCAAGCCCTTGCCGCGCGGACGCCACAAGAATTGGAAGAAACGATCCTTGCCGTACTTGTACAACAATTTGCCGTTGAAGGTCCACATGTGGTAACCATTCTCCATTTGGTGCACGCTCGTCACGGCGGTGGTGACGTAACGGCCAGTAGGATCCCATTCAACATCGGTCGCCATAAAGTGTTCAACGCTCGCCATAGTGTCCATGCTATCGACGTCGAAGAATTCAAACTGACCATTCATTGTCTTCAAACCCGCCAAGATGATGACGCGACCATTCGGGCTCCAGAACAAGTGGTTCGCTGTCTTGTTCTTAATCGTACCGATGAGCGTACAGTTGTTGTTGCCTTGCTTGTCCTTCATACTGTAGAAAGACACATCCGGACGCGCGCCATCCCCGTGGATGATTGCGAATCGATGGCCCTTTGGCTCCCAAGCAAACGCTACAATCTTCTCCGACTTGTCCGCAAGTTCAAGCACTTCCATCGGGCAGTTCGGTTCACGAAGACGGAACAATTCAAAGCCGCTGTATGTACTTTTCTTGGACTTGGTTGTGCGTAAAATCTTAGCCGCAAAGTAGTCACCACTGGATTGCCAGAACATCTTGACGCCAACGACGTTGAACAAGTTCTTGGAACGCACCTCAGTCTTACCTGGAAGCTTCATCAAAGAGATGCGCGCCGGTTGGTTACCACCGCCTTGTTCCGGTTGGTACGCAGCTAAGATCGGATCTGCAGGAGACCAGCAGAAATCAACCACACCGTCGAGCTTGATGGACTTTTTGTCAACCAACGTCATCTCTGGCGCTTGGTACACAGAAATAGCTCCCGTACCAATCTTCGCAAAGAAGCATCCACTGCTCTCATCGGTCTGGCCAGACCACTTAAAAACGGGCCACGTCAATCCTTGTTGACCATCGGCTATGAAATCACTAATAGGTCCAATGAACTGACGCAATTTTGCGCCTGAGCGCGTATCAAAAAAGTTGACGACAACCGTCGTGGTTTCGCCAGCCTTGCTAGGTTCGTGCGTTGACCCAGTGGCGAGGAATCGCTCGCACGGGGAAAACTCAATGAATTGCACACCGTTATGACCATACTTGGCGAGGCGACCGAAAGATTCGCCACCCCAAAGCGCCACACCTTGTCTGTGCACCGTCGCTAACAAGCTCCCCTTGGGCGACCACTGAACGTAAGACTCGGTCCAGAACGAACGTCGGTACACTTCCTCACCCTTCTTCGTTTGCGCATCGTTCCAGAAAATTTCCGTCTCGTCACCAAATCTGCACACAAACTGGTCGCGACCACGCTGATCCATCATCCATGCTTGTGTATTTTCTCGTTGCGCAAACGGCTTGGGCGCGGGCGCCGTGTACTCATCCGGTACTTTGGAAAACTTTTCAAAGTCATCGAATTTACACACCTTGAAGATGTGCGACTTATCCAATTTGTACCCATCCGTTTGCTCCACGGCAGATTGCGCTTGCTGCTCCGTGGCAAATTCAACAAATGCAAAACCAAGCGTCGTCTTGGACTCATCTTGCGGCAACAACATCCCGCCCTCGCGAATCTCCCCAATCTGACTAAAAATCTTCGTCAACACCGTTTGCAACTTGGACACCTTCGCATCGGGAATTTGTGGTAAATTATCCACCACAATTACCGATGCAAATCCACTATCGCGCGCGGCTTCTTCCAATTGCACCTCCACCGGCGCGTTCAACCCGGCGCGTTCGACCTCCTCCGCCGGCAACTGCACGTCCTCGGCGTTCACCTTGGACCAATCCACGAAACCATCCTACGCACGAAGAAACGCAAAGAGTCAGTGCCTGCACGTCGCGCCACGCGCGACTTGCGCCTTTTCCTCGCACACCACGCGCGCGCACGAGTGTTTCAAACAAAGCCGCCGATCGAGCGCGCGCAGCGATCGTCGTCAGCGCACACATCTTTGCCGCGCACGCCGCGCACGCATCGCCACACATCACGCACCTGGTCGCGAGGGAAACTACTCGGAATGCTCTCCATCGTCGCGCGCGTCGCCTCGTCGCTACGTCGTCGTCGCACACTGACGACGACGACCTCGAGGGCTCGAGGGTTTTCCCCGAGCCCTCGAGGTCGAGCATGGGATGTGGTCATCGATCGACTTTTAACATCGATTACATTTTATCTCAATCGACTCTGAATATCGATCGAGGGGTTTGGATTTTTACTTTGAACCGTTGTCACACGGCACGGCGAAGAATCGTCGCCACACGTCGTCGCACGCGACGCCATGGAGGCCCCGGGGTTGATTGACTTTCTCAACGCGTCGTGGACGCCCTATCACGCCACCTATCGCGCGTGCGAGACGCTCAAGGCGCACGGGTACGTGGAGCTCAACGAGGCGCGCGATGATTGGCGCGCGTTGGTGGTTCCAGGTGGAAAGTATTTTTACACGCGGAACGCATCGGCGGTGGTGGCGTTCGCGGTGGGCGGGAAATATCGCGCCGGGGATGGATTCGTGATCGTCGGTGCGCACACTGATTCGCCGTGTCCAAAGTTGAAGCCGAATACGCGGTGCGAAGATGGGGGCGCGGTGCGGTTGCGCGTGCAACCGTACGGCGGCGGATTGTGGCACACGTGGTTTGATCGGGATTTAGGTTTGGCAGGGCGAGTGGTGTTGAAAAGAAAGAGTACGGGGGAGATTTTACATCGATTGGTCAAGGTTGACCGAGCGGTGTGTCGGATTCCTACGCTCGCGATTCACTTGGACCGAGGCGTGAATGACGGTTTCAAGGTGAACTTTCAGCAGCACATGGCGCCAATTTTAGCGAGTAGCGTCAAGGCGGCGTTGGAAAAGCCCGTGGCGGCGGCGGCGGCGACGACGTCGACCGCGAAGGACGAGGGTGAAGGCGATAAGCCATCGTCAATGGCGAATGAGCGTCACCATCCATTATTCTTGAAGCTCATCGCCGACGAGCTCGGGTGCGAGCCGGATGAAATCGTTGACTTTGATTTACAGCTCTGCGATACGCAACCGAGCGCGATTGGCGGTGCACAGAACGAATTCATCTTCAGCGGTCGTTTGGATAACCTGGTGAGTTGCTACACGTCGCTTCGCGCGTTAATTGAGACGACCACGGATGAGGCGTTGAAGGACGCGTCTGGTATTCGCATGATTATGCACTTTGACCACGAAGAAGTCGGCAGCGAGTCTTCAAGCGGAGCCGCAGGTGCGATGACCACAGATTCAGTTCGACGAATCACCGCAGCACTGAATCCTCAAAACACGATTGAGGGCTTGGACGAGCGCACGCGTCGTGCGTCGTTTTGTGTATCTTCAGACATGGCGCACGCGTTGCATCCAAACTACGCCGACCGTCACGAACCCGGACACGCGCCCAAGATGCACGGCGGTTTAGTCATCAAGCATAACGCCAATCAGCGCTACGCCACGGATGCCATCACAGCATTCATGTTCCGCGAACTCGGCGAACGCGCAGGCGTGCCCGTGCAAGAATTCGTCGTTCGCAGCGACACTGGCTGCGGCTCCACGATTGGTCCAATCTTCTCCACGCGCACCGGCATTCGCACCGTCGACGTCGGCGCTGCCCAGCTCTCCATGCACTCCATTCGCGAAATGTGCGGCGTAGACGATATCGATCACGCCGTCAAGCATCTCGCCGCCACTTTCACCCATTTCGCCAGCCTTGACGCGCAATTAATCGTTGACGGCGCCATAGGCGATTTGTGTCGTCCGTGCGACATGTTTGAAACCACAGAGCTGAAAATGTCCCTCGATGCCGACGCTCGGCGAGACGATTTACGCACCTATGCCGACACGCCGACGAAATCATAATCATTCATCACGCATCATCGCCCTCATCGTCGTGTAAGACAAAACAAAATCATAATCATCATCCATCCATCAGTCGCGTTCGCGTTTGCGTTCGCGTTCGCGTTCGCATTCGCATCCTCCGAGACCGTCACACCCCCGCGCGCGAACGTCCGCAAACGTCCGAGCCGCCGCCCGAGGCGCATCGGAGCCATGGACGCGAACGCCGCCGCGCTCTACGCGCGCATTGCGTCGCTCAAGGCGGATATTAAGCGCGCACGGGCGGCGAATAATCATCAACGCGCGCTCGAGCTGTTGTTTGAACAGCGCGAGATTCTCTCCAAGGAAAGCGCGCGATCGGCCGAGGATGCGGCGGTGATGGCGGTACCGATCGGTGCGATTGATAAGCAATTGAATGACGTACGGGCGGCGATGCGTGCGAGTGATTCGATGAAGGTTGAGACGAGTGTCGGGGTGAAAGATGTCGATGGGGGAACGCGCGCGGCGTCGACAGCTGTCGGGACGACGACGACGACGGCAAAGGTTGATACAGTACGACCGAGGGATTTTCAAGCCGTAGATGACACATTAAAGAAGAGATCGAAACACGATTGGGGGCAAGCACCGGCGCCGCTGGAAGATGACGCGGAGGATGATTTGGAAATTTTAGACGAGCTCAACGTGGATTTAAACGCGTACATGCCGCAGCCGGCGAAACAAGCGGGGGTGATGAAGCCGTTTCACGCCCCTGGTGTTGTGCGTGATGTGAAAGGAAAGCGAGACGAAGCGAAGAAGGCGCAGAGTGGGCGATCACCCAAAGGTAAGAGGGGACCTGCGTCGAGATGGTCGGCGGATGCGGAGGGAGACGTACCAAAGCAGGCACCCGCGCGTTTCATGAGCGCAGGCGAACGGTTAGATTTAGAGCAAGCTGCGAAAGGGTTGCCACCGACGCATGCGCAATACCGCGCCGCAAAGGAGTCGAATCCTACGCGCACGTACGGGCGCGGCGGGCGTGGTGGGGGCACGGGGTTCGTTCCTCCGTACGGCGGCGGCGGCGGGGCTAACGGCGGCGGTGGAAACGGGCAGCGCGTCAAGCCCGGACAGAATGGAGGAGAATCTGATGATCAACCTTTTAGCGAACAAGTGATGCAAAAGTTATCTCCGAACGGTGAGCCGATTGCGGAGGACATTTTAAAGCTTGACAGGGACATCGTTGAGCGCGTGGTGAGTGAAATTCTGGACAAGCACGAGAGCGTGGAGTGGGATAGCATTGCAGGTTTGGAGCACGCCAAAGGTGCGGTGCAAGAGCTCGCAGTATGGCCTATGATGAATCCGGAATTATTCGTCGGCGCTCGCGCCGTACCCAAGGGCTTGCTTTTATTTGGACCGCCCGGTACGGGGAAGACGTTGATTGGTCGAGCGGTGGCGAGTCAGTGTGGCGCGACGTTTTTCTCAATCTCTGCGTCGAGCTTGACGAGTAAATGGATTGGCGAGGGTGAAAAAATGGTTCGAGCGTTGTTTGCTGTTGCGCGTCACTTGGCGCCTGCTGTCATTTTCGTCGACGAAATTGACTCGCTCTTGTCGGCGCGTAAATCAGACGGCGAGCACGAAAGCTCTCGTCGTATGAAGACTGAGTTTCTTGTCCAAATGGATGGCTTGGGAGGCGGCGAAAACGATAGATTATTACTGATTGGTGCCACGAATCGACCGCAAGAATTGGACGATGGTGCGCGTCGGCGCATGCCCAAGCAATTGTACATTCCACTTCCTTGCGCCGCCGCTCGACGCGATATGATTCTTCGAACGCTGAGCGCTGGCAAGGGTGTGGCACACAATCTCTCCGATAGTGACTTGGATATGATTTGCGAGAAAACGGACGGCTACTCGGGTTCGGACATGAAGCACCTTATTCAAGAAGCTGCTCGCGCACCGGTGCGTGAGACGTTTCAGAAAACCAAGGACATTCCAGGGCCAGTTTCACCAAGCACGCTGCGACCGATTGTTTTGGCGGACATTCGACGCGCAGCCAAGCAAGTTCGACCATCCGTCACGCGCGCGGATGTAGAATTCCACGAAGAGTGGAACAAGAATCACGGCGCGCTGACGGCTACATCTATCGACGACGACGACGACGAGTCTTGGGACTGAAGGCTCTGCGATTCTTAACCAAGTATTAATTGATTATTACTGTTGCTATTGCTATCTAGAGGCGATGCGCGATCTTTGTAACTACCGGTATGCTACTATATTTGTTTTTCCTGCTTTGGCACGGCGTTTATGGCGCCTAAAATCCTCACCACCAAGTTTAACGACGCCAAGTCGTTCTTGGCGTCGACGTATTCAGCGGGAACGCCGTCGGGAGTGTCCGCCCACTTGAACGCGGCTAAGAAATCCTTCCCAGACGCAGACTCTGGAACTGGGAAGTGTGACGCAATCACGCGTTCTGCGTCCCATTCACTCACCTTGCGCGCCCACGCGGCGACCTCTGCGCGATAAAATTGAAACACCACTAAAAACACGATGGGTGAAACGATGAATTTATTCGCCAAGCCTTGAAACGACGTCCCGGGATTTAAAATATTCTTCGCATCGGGAGCGATAAACAGACTAAATAATGCCATGCGCTGCCAACCGTTTGCTATGCGCGCCTGGCGTTCAGACGCCGGGATTTGAGGCGACGCGATGTTTCGCCCGCCGCGATAGTTGCCAAACTTTAACAATCTTATCGTCAAGCACTCATCGCTGCCGAGCGACTCCAAGTTGTGTTCTTCGATTATCTCAGGCGCGGTGTCTCCGACGTACACCGCGGCGTCGGTGATGAGCACAGACTTGGACGCTTTGTGAAAAAACGCGCACTCGTTGTAGCGATAAAATCCGTACCCGAGCGCGGGCAACGACAAAAGCTCGGATTCAATCTCGTGTTCCCACGGCGGAGGATTACGCGCGTCACCGAGCGTACCACTCGGAAAGATGCCGAAAAATTGATTGGGCAAATCGAGGGGAAACGAAAACTGTCCCGGGGCGACCCAAAGCGCGCACGACTTGAACGCGCGCTGAAACGGCCCCGCAAAAATCTTGTGCTCGTACATCGTCGTCGATAGCACCGCGTACTTCACCTCACCCCCGAGCTCGCGCAACAACTCCACGCACTCTTCCGTCGGCGCAATCGGGTCATGCACCCACAACGACCCATCGTTCAGGCGAATCACCGTCATCCGAACATTCGTCGTCACGCCCAACCCGAACCCGATGCCTTGCTCTTGCTCAAACGACCACGCAACGTGCTCAATCAACGTCTTTCGCGTCGTGCGTCGCGACAGTAACGGCGTGAGTGGGAACGGAAACCCAGTAAAATTCACATACTTTCTCCGCGACGACGACGACGACGGTGGTGGTGGTGTCGACGACGACGACGACGACGACGACGACGACGTCTCCGTCCTCGTCCTCGTCCCGGTCGCTCGCATGCTCGCGCCGTCCAGCGCCACCGCCACTTCGCGACGACGACGACGACGACTTCGCCACCCGCCACCCACCGCCGCGCCACGCACCGCGCGCGACGGCGACGGCGACGACGACGACGACGACGACCACGCCATATCCTCACACCCACCGCCGACGCCACCGACCACGACGACCAAGACGACGACGACCACCACGACGACCACCACGACGCGGTCTGCCGACGTCGCGCGCTGTCGACGGTGCGCGTGGCCGAGGTCTCTACCATGACGCCGAATGTCCGAGAAAAAATACACCAGGAGCGCACTCGCGTTTCCCCCCTCACCAATCACTCGGGGCTCTCACGCCCTCTGAGACGACGACGACGACGACCAATCACGACCAGGGCGAAGCACCCCCCTCCGAGACGACCACGACGACGATTTTACCGTTGTCCAGTCAGCGAAGGGGCGACGGCGACGACGATGGCGACGACGACGGGGGGTTCGTCGCGCGCGCGCGCGGCACTCCACGACGCGGCGTGCGACGCGCGCGCACACACATACACGTTTTTGCGTGACTTCTTCGTCGATCGATGGCGATGATGACGACGACGATGGCGACGACGATGACGACGACGACGATGCGCGCGTCGTCGGTCTCGCGGTCTCGCGCGCGCGCGCGCGCGACGACGACGACGACGCGCGCGCGGGCGATGCCGGTGGTGGCGTTCGCGACGACGACGACGTCGTCGAGCGCGATGATGATGAAAAATACGACGGCGTCGTCGGGGGTGATGCGCGCGGCGGTGGCGAAGGCGGGGCGCGTCGCCGTCGTCGCCAAGGCGTCGAGGTGCGTGTCGCGACGACGACGACGATGATGATGATGATGATGATGACGCGCGTGGATTCGTGACGCGTCTCGTGTGCGTGCGAGCGCGCGTGGCGCGCGGCGTGCGGTGTGTGTGCGATGCGCGATCGCGCGCGCGACGCGGTGGTGCGTCGCGTCGCGCGCGAGAGAGGGCGCGCGGGCGCGGGCGAGGGGGCGTGCGTGGCGATCGATGGGATGATGCGATCGGGTGTTTTCTAGGTTTTCCGCTTTGGTCGCGTCGCGTGACTGACGGTGTGTGTGTGTGTGTGCGTGCGTGCGTAGTAATCCCATTGAGACGATCAAGGAAAAGTTCCCCGCCGCCGAGACGGTGTTTTATTTCGCGGCGTGGTACTTTTTGAATGTGCAGTTTAACATTTTGAACAAGCAAATTTACAACTACTTTCCGTACCCGTGGTTCGTGTCGTGCGTGCACTTGATTGTTGGTTTGTTTGTCATGGCGTTCTTCTGGGGTTCCAAGCTCGTTGAATATGAACAACCTGATAAGGATTTCCTCAAGGCGTTGTCTTTGCCGGCGTTCTTGCACGCGTTTGGTCACTGCTTGACGAATGTGTCCTTTGCCGCCGTGGCGGTGTCGTTTACGCACACCGTCAAGACTTTGGAACCGGTGTTCACATCTATTGGGTCTTACATGGTGACTGGTACCGTGTACCCGCTCCCGGTGTACCTTTCCCTTCTCCCCATCATGGCTGGTGTCGCCATCGCGTCCGCCACTGAGCTTTCCTTCACGTGGTTGGGTTTCTTAACCGCGATGAGCTCCAACGTCGCGTTTTCGGCGCGGGCAATTTTTAGCAAAAAGTTGATGGCCAAGATGAGTCCGCTCAACCTTTACAACTGGGTCACCATCGTGGCGTTGTTGTTCTGTTTACCGTTCGCCTTTTACTTTGAAGGCGCCACATTGTCTGCGGGTATCTCCAAGGCTATCGCGCTCAAGGGCAAAACCGAGTTCCTCTCCGCTCTCGCTCTCGTCGGTTTCTATTACCACATGTACAACCAAGTCGCGTATCAAGCGCTCGGCAAGGTCGCTCCGGTGACGCACGCCGTCGGTAACGTCGGGAAGCGAGTTTTCGTGATTGGTTTCTCCATCTTGGCGCTCGGTAACCAAATCTCGATGCAAACCGCCGTCGGTTCCGCCATCGCCGTGCTCGGCGCTGGCCTTTACGGCGTCGTGAAGAGCAAAACCGGCAAGGAAGGCGGTCATTAATCCACTCCTTTCCAAGAGAGGTTCAAGAGCTGGAAAACTACGAATGATGTGCCGTTCACGACGTGCGCGCGTTTTTATTTTTAGAGCAAAAAAGCATGTGAAATAAATAAACAAGAAATTTTTTCAAATAACACGACGACGCAAGAAGACGGCGTTTCACAGTCTTCTTCTTTCTCCCTCTCTAGCGATCGATCTAATCGAGCGTTCCGTTGAACGTGTAAGACTCGCTCGGGTACTCTCGGTTACCTTCTTGAATCAAGTCGTACAGCACCTTCAAGCACCACTGTCGGTTGTGTTCGCGATTGTTATTTCTGCGACACACGATGCGAAGCGTATCTTGCTTGCCGTCGTATCGTTTATTCACCAATAACTTGATGTATTCGATCGCATCATCACTCAATCCCGTGACACGCTGTAAATCTGTCATCTTCACCGTCACCGACACCTTCCAATTCAACGGATGCTCCTGCTTCTCCCCGGGTTCGAGCACAAACTCGCTCGTCCACGTCAACACGGCGTCGGGGTCGCCCTCCTCCGCGCGGTCACTCGGCATCAAATCCCCATACTTCTCCATCAAGTGATTACCACTTTTTAAACCGTCTAACATTTGATCAATTAACTCTTCCGTCTCCTTCATACTCTCTTCTATGCTCGTTTCCACCCATTCGCGGGCGTTGTACACGTCCCGTATCTCGTCGTCTTGGTTGGGATAGGAATCAATCTCCGTTAGAAATCCCTCATACGACCCCTTATCGCGTCTAGTCGGACGTCTTTGATTTTTAATCCCAAACGTCCATCCTTGTGCGTCTTCTCCACTCGACGTCGTCGTCGTCTCGCCGTCGCTATTTTCTGACAAAGTCTCCGCCATCGTCGCCGCTGCGCTCGCGCCCTCCTCCCCAGTCGTTGCCGACGCAAACCCACGCGCGGAGACGCCACGTCCGCGAGTGCGTGCGAATGCATCACCACTGCACAACGCATCGCGCGCGTGTGCGCGCGTCGACGCGCTACGCGTCGTCGGTAAACCTCTCGCCTGTGCGCCGCCGACGCCGATCGCGCCACCGAGGCACTCCTCACGTCTCGTTCGCTCGCTCGACGCGTCGCATATCGCGTGCGACGACGATGCGCGCGCGAGTGCGCGCGTGAGTTGTTTCCCCGCGCACGTCCGGGCGTGCGTGAGCATCGTGCGCGACGCGGAATGACGCATACACTTCGAAGTGTATGCGAAGGGTTTATGTCGTCGACGCGAGCACTCGAGCGTTGCGCGCGTTTAATTTTCGCATTCGTGTCAATTTCATGCGACCAAATGGCGCACACTTCGTGTCAGTCGTGCGTTGAATTGTATGACTGATGCTAAGAGCTAATGTGTGGCTATGTGGATATTGGTTTCATGCACCGCCGGCGAGGAGGAAGTCTCTAGCCGCCGCCGCGCGGGAGACGAGCCGCTTGATGGACGCCTTGTCGGATGACGCCCCAGCCGCGGCGAGCGATTGCGGATTCTTTAGAAAACGCAAGAAGCCGGCTTTGGCACCGGCGAGTTCGCCGCTGGTGGCGATTTTCTGGAACAGTGCGTCGGCGGTGGATGTTCGCGAGCGGTCGTCCAAGATGGCTTGGAGGAGAAGCTTGTGATGGAGCGCGACGCGCGCTGGGACGTCCATGCCAAACTCCAGCGCCTTGAGCGCCGTCGGGGGGAGTGCGCCACCGAGAAGTAACCCAGCCAAGAAGCGAGCCATGTTGGAAATCCGCCGCACCGAGGTTGATGGATCATCAATCTCTTTGAGCTGGTCCCAAATGCATAGTTGAAACGTCAAGCGATGCGAGCGTTGACGTTCGGCGAGCTTGGTGGCGAGGACTTCGTAGTACGGATTGTACGCTTTTTCTTGAAGACAACACTCGAGTAGTACTCGGGGTATCTCGCGATCTTGTTTGTCCGCCAACGGTAGGCGAAGTAGACGTTCAAGGGCGTCGGCGTAATCGTCCGCGCCCATAACGACGCAGAAAATGGCGCGGCGTGTCTCGGTATTCATCCGCATGCTCTTTGCGAGCTGAAGTAATTCACCACCTTCACGAGTCTTTCCCGCTTGTTCTGCAATTGCGCCTTGTGCGGCGCGCGCGGCAAACCACTCTGCGGTGCCCGCGGCGTCAGGCAGCCACCATTGGCCCTTTTGCTTATCTGTGGCGATGAGCTTTTCATACGTCAGCGCTCGAAGCGCGACTGTGGCCTCACCAACACTCGTGCCTTTCAACCACTTATTGAGAGGCATAGGAAAACCCCACTGGTCCTTACCGATATCCGCTGAGCTGTCGGTGCGCTTTCTGTTGTTCTTCAAGTCAATAACCATTTCTAACATCAAGCGAGCGCGCTTGGATAATTGTCCACCATCCTCGCCTTCACCGGCAACTTTCTGCAACTCCGCCACACGTGCTTGAAGAGCGATGATGAACTCTTTCATGCCAACTGGATCTTCAGATCGCAAGCGAGTTCCAGCAACGCGCAAGAGTGTTAACATGAGCGTCGAGTCAAGCTCGGTAAGGCTTTTTGAGAGCGTCACTAAGAACCCATAGCAGCACGCCGACGGCATCAAACCGCACGTGTACAATCGAGCGAGAACGTTGACGATATTACTCGCTGAGCGTGCTCTAGAGTTAACCTGCTCTTCTTCTAATTTCACGCAAAGTTTTGAACCAAATCGTGCGCCAGCTTCCGGACCTATGGAAGCCGAGATGCCTGCGATAAACGCCGCAATCGCAGAGGTGTACTGGTCGCTCGCGCGCGGTCCCTCTGTGAGCGCCGTCATTATTTCTTTCGTCGCTGCGTCACACACTTCGAGTCTCGGAAACTTTTGCGCTAAATCCGCTACGTCATTTACGATCCCTGGGACGTTAGATTCACCCATTCTATTCATCAAACCTCTGATTTGTCGCACACACTGCTCAAATCCAGGCGTCTTGCCCGCCGCCGCCGCCATCGCCGCCCGTTGTGCGGGAGGAATATACTTCCCAGTACTCACTATGGGCTCGGGCTCTGCACTAGTTGGCTCACGGTTTTCAACATCTTTTCCTTCTTCGTCTTCCTCGTCGTCATCCTCGTCGTCATCGTCTTCCTCGTCATCTTCCTCGTCTTCTGATTCAGACTGGCTCTCTCCTTCTTCATCACTCTCTTCTTCTTCATCGCTCTCGTCCTCTTCGCTTTCATCACCATACTCCTTATCTAAGAAATCCATGTCCGGTAAACCTTCAAATAATGAATCCAAACCATCATCTGGACCCTTACGTCCCTTCAGTTTCTTCTCCAACCTCTTTGCCGCGAGTTCGTCGCGTTTATACTCTTCCAACATTGACGCTCGCATCGTCGGCTTCTTGCTCTCCTTAGTCTCATCTTTCACCGCCTTGGGTGCGCTTGCTGGTGAAACCTTGGATTTTTTGCGAACATCCGTGTCTTTTGCCGGCACCGTTGCCGCGCGCTTGTTTCTCGCACTCACATCGTCACGAGCGCCACCTTTGTCGGCGTCTCGACCTTCACAGCCGCCACGCATTCCCGCGCCATCACCCGCCCCAGTGTCGTCGTCTGCGCTGTCACGCCCCCGCATTCGGCGCCGAGACGCAGCATCAGCCTTCCACTGCGCACTGGCTTGTCGCTTGCTCGCTTTGGCGGCTTTTTCCGCGGCGCGCCGTTGCTTTCTGTCCATCACGCTCGAGCCTTTGTTGCGCTTTTTCACGTCATCGCGCGTTCGACCGGTTCCACCGTCGTCGAATCCGTCGAGCTCATCGCGGAGCACGCGCGGGAGCACCGGACCATCGTACTTAGGTTTACCCTTACCTCGACGGGGCATGGTGTGTGTCCGACGTCGTGGTTGTGCGCGTGAAACTGTGGTGAGCCTATGCGTTTGGCTTTTGGTGATGTTACAAGCGGTGGTACAAAGCATTAACTGAGTTCAAAACCCGCACGAGATTCAACGGCGTATTTGACAGACTTTTCCAACGTCGCTAGTCGACGATAGTTTGGAAGCTTGAGCATGTTGAAGCACGTGGATGCGGATGGTAATCGCGAGACGTCGGCGGCACCAAAGTACGCGAATGGCGACGCTGCACAGTTGACTTTATGAATCACGAATGGTGGATTCAAGTGCTTGAAGCCTTGAAGTGGTGGTCGGGGACTAGATGTGACAAACTTTAGCACGTCTCGTCGCTGTGATGGAGAGAACTTGCGCATGGTACGCCAGAAATTACGTACGACGGTGCTTCGAGCGGTGTATCCACCAGAGTACAACGTGTGCTTTTCCCAGTCATCGACGTCCATGGGCGCCTCGCCGCCGTTGAGCAACAGTTGAAGCTCTTTAACGGTGAACAGACTCAGCCAACGTTTGTTAATAATTTTGGTCAACCCCGTCATAAACGCTCGCATAGGCACAGCGAGTCGTCGATTCAAATAATAATCCGCAAGTGCGTGGACGTATACGCGCCTGTTTTCGTTGTTCACCTCAATGTTTTCGCCATCACGAATGAGCTCTTTGGTGACAATCTGGCCATAAACTTCTTCACTGACAGTAAAATCAAGACAAAGGTCAGCGACGTTACCGTCGTATTCGAGAATTTGCACGCATCCTCGATGTAGCTCTTCATCAAGGCTTGAAATGTCATCAATCGTTCGAGGAACGCCCAATATTTTAGCCGCAAAGAATGGCGCGAGATTGATATCTTGCAAAATACCTTCATACAGCGCCTTACCGACCATCATGCCCATCAGTTCCAACAGAAGTAGTGACTCTTGCGTGTCGCTCGCTCGAGGGCTTGGAAAAATACCACTCGTCCCATTCGTCTCAAAAAGCCCACGATTTGGATCGAGGCCTAGCTCCATGACTTCGCTGAGCAATTCCTTGAACAACCCTCCAGCATCAATGCCTGCTTCTTCTTCACCCGCTATATTGACGTATTTGACTAGCATTCGCCCTCGCGCTTTGGAACCCAGGGGTAGAATCGTCGCCAAAGCATCTTCGAGGACGCTTTCGCGGCGAATCAGGATTTCAGCCACTGCTCTAGCATAAATGTCGTTGTGACCGGCGTCAATACCTCCCGCTTGTGGACGAAATTTAGCCCTGACGCGATCCTGGACAATGAGTTCTCGAAAAATTTTCACTCGCGTGGCAAACTTCAGACTGCTCGGCGCATCTTGCAGTAAGCCGGCGTCGCCGGCGTCGCTTTGCTGAAAACGCGTTGCAACAATTTCAGGAATCAGTGCATTTTGTTCGGAATTCGGTGCCGTCCACACGATTGATGAGCAGAATGCCCGTCTCGAGTCTCTCGTTGCGAGCGAGCGCAACAAAATACTCGCAGACTTTACGAGACTCTTTGTCCAATCATCTGCAAAGCCTGATTTGTGAGTCGTATGCGAGCGCACGACTAAAGTGTTCACGGCAACAACAATCGCACGTTGTTCATCCAAAGAGAACAGCGTTTGCTCATCAAAGAATTGAGCGTCACGAAGTACTACTAACGCATGCGCATAAGTTGCGCAGAAGAATCTAAAGCAGCTGAGCACGTCGGCTTGAGCTTGCTCTGCACCGTGCAGAAATGCCTTGGCTATGCACATGTCAGGCTGTTCAACATCAGACAACGTCAATGCCGTCGCGATGGACAACTGCTCGCCCAAATACTTCCATAGTGCGTTTAAAAACCCAGGTGTGAATGCGCACACAGAGTATATGGACATGCTGGAATCTGTTGAGAAAACACGCGAAAGAAACGATGGCTCTTGCGCACTTTCAAGAATCGCGTCGTACGCCTTTGCCAAAATCCCAGCATTCGTTGGTGAGCACACGCACCACTTGCTCGAATCAGTTTGACGTTCTCCAATCAACCCAAGCACGAACGATGGTTCGTTTAAGACTCCAGTCCACGTGCGTGCTTTATCGCGAACCCCTGCCGATACGTCTCTTTGCGTCTCACGCTTACGCGAGGCGGCGGCGCATAAATCGGCAATCAGTAGCACCGTGTGCGCGTTGTCACTCGACTCACGACCTTTGATACATTTCTGACAGTGACCATATAGCAAAGTCACAGCATTCTCAATTGTGTTCAACGCGTGTGCGATGACATTTTCTTTTGAGTCGAATGCTTCCAAAGAGGCGCGCAGCACGCGTCTCAACGCCTTTGGTTGTTCCAGAACTTGGAGCGCTTTCGCCGGGAGCGTGCGGCTAATGTCCGGCACGCGCATTAGTCTAACGGCAAACATATCAAATGCCGCGTCGTCATCTCCAATTTCATCCTCGAATCGCCGAGACACGACGAGCGGCGCGAGCGCTTGCGTCACCGCCGCTCGATGCGCAAATTTGACATCCGACACAATTTCCGTCAGCGCCTCACACGCCGCACGATGCACGCGCGCATCGAGCGAAAGCCAATCAACACGTTCGCATAATGCGCACGCAAGTTTTACCCCGCACATTGCCAGCGACGGTAAATCCTTCCGAACGCGCGCGTCGCCACACGTTTTCACCGCCAACGTCGCCGCGAGCGCGACAACTCCCGGCGCACATCGCTCCACGACCGCATCCACGCGCGTCAAAACAATCGCCAGAGCTCTAAACAGTCTCTCTGTACCAATATCATCGCCATGTGCGAGTAGAATAGGGATCATGACGTCGCACACGTCGTCGTCGCTCGGCAACGCCTCGACCGACACCGCCCCAAATTTCCCATCAAATTCCTCCACCGCGCGCCGCCCGGCGTCTCGTTTCGCCACTCCACGTCGACGCAGACGCTGGCACGCACACACTGCCGCCGTGAGCGCTCTCACGCGCGCGCGTTCGAGCCGTGCATCGCGTGCGTCGTGGATGATTCGCGCTCGAGCATCGCCGAGCGCCGTCTTTGACTTGAACTTCCCCTCCGTCGTCTCCGTGCGCGGCATGCCGCCCGTCGTCGCGTCGCGCGAGGCTAGGCGTCACGCATCGAATGCACGTTCGCGCGCGCCACCCGTCGTCGACGACGCGTCGCGGTGTGAGGGTTGCTTTCGGTGAAGGTGAATCAACGCGCGTCTACATACAGTTACAACTTCTTCTACATGGACGCCAAGATCGCCGCGCGCTCGACGTCGACATCACACGCCAATAACGCGCCGATGACGAGTGCGTCATCGCTAAATCCCATCACTCGCAGCGTCATGGCGCCGCGCGCGAGGGCGTTTCGACGCTCTGGTTCCGCGTCGGCGTCGAGCGCGCTCACCGCCAACGCCGCGAGCGCGCGGTCAGCGCCCGTCGCCGCGCGCACGGACGCGATGGCGCCTTCGCGCGCGTCTTCGAATGATGCATGCTGCGCGCTGTGCGCGGCGTCGGTGGCGTCGGGCGCCGCGCGCGCGACGCTCGCGCGAATGTCCCGCTCGCGGTCGCCACTCATCATCATCTTCATCTTCATCATCGTCGCGTCGTCGTCGATCGCCATCGCTGCGCGCGCGGCGCGCGCAATCACACCATCGCGCGCATTCGCGTCGACGTCAGCGTCGATGAATGCGCGCGTCGGCGCGAGCACGACGCCTCGCACGCCGCGCGGCATGGTGTGATGTGTTGTCGATTTCGAACGCCGCGTCGTCAGCATTCGTCAGTGCGCGACGCGCGACGACGACGACGCGAGACGCGCGGTCGCGCCCTCGAGCGACCCATCGACGACGATCGATCGCGCCGTCGCTCTCGCGCCATGTCCACGCGAAAGGAGCGAGAAAAGGCGGAGCAGGCGGAGGCGAAGCGGCTGGAAAAGGAGCAAAAGAAGGCTGCGCTCGCGGCGAAACGCGCGGCGCGCGACGCCGCCAAGGGCGAAAGCAAGGCGGATGACGATGCGGCAACGTCGGTGCGTTCGGATGATACCGCGGCTGAGGTGCGGGTGACGACGGCGGTGACGCATGATGGGTGGAGCGAGGAGGAGGATTTACAGCTCATCGAGGGGTTGCGGGCGCGAGGCGTGAACCGGGAAGAAGGGACGAGTGATGCGGATCGATGGGAAGCGATCGCGGCGTACGTTGATGGACGAACGGCGATGGAGTGCGTGAAACAGTATAGGGTGATGTTGGCGCGCGTGAAGCGTGCGAGGGAGAATGGAGTACGCGTGGCGAACGGGGAGACGCTTCCGGATGACGTGGTGAAGCGCGGGAAATCGAAACAACGTAAGATGTTGAGCGTGAAGCAAGAGCAAGAAGAAGCGGCGAGGAAGAAGAAAGAGGCGAGAGAGGAAGCGATGCGTGAAGCTCGAATTGCGGCGAATGGTGGACGTTTGAATGGGGAGGATTTGGGTTTTCATATTCGAAGCGGTCCAGATGCGAACCGGCGCGCCAACTGCAACATGGATATTCACATCGCTGGCATTCAGCTTTATGGTGGACGCGATGAGTTGATTCAAGATGGCATGCTCAAGCTCGTTTTTGGAACAAAGTATGGTTTAGTTGGACGCAATGGATGCGGGAAATCGACGTTGTTGCGCGCAATTTCCGAGCGCACCATTAAAATGCCCGAGTTTCTGCACATCATTCACGTCGAGCAAGAAGCGCAACCTGACGAACGATCTGCGATTCAAACCGTGGTCGAGACAGATCAAGAGCGGTTGTATCTACTCGAAATGGAACAGCGCATGTTGGATGAAGAGCTTGACGTCATCGATGGGGTTGATTTGAATGAAGTGTATGAGCGCCTGGATGAAATCGACGCCGACTCGGCGTACGCGCGCGCTGGTCAAATTTTAGGCGGTCTCGGTTTCGACCCAGAAGAGCAACTCAAACCAACCAAAGATTTCTCTGGTGGTTGGCGCATGCGTATCGCTCTCGCATCGGCGTTATTCATGACACCTGATTTGTTGCTTCTTGATGAGCCGACAAACCACCTTGACGTCCACGCTTTGACGTGGCTTGAAGAGTTTTTGCGCAAATGGGAGAAGACTGTTCTCATCGTCTCTCACGATCGTGGTTTCTTGAACGATTGCACCACTGCAACTATTTTCTTACATCACAAGAAATTACGCTACTACGGTGGTTCATACGATACTTTCCTCAAGGTGCGCGCGGAGCATCGCGCAAACGAAGAGGCGGTGCAACGCAACCAAGGTATGCGAGAAGCTTCGCTCAAGCAGTTTATTCAAAGATTTGGACAAGGACACAAAAAGATGGTGCGTCAGGCACAATGTCGCATGAAAATGCTCGAGAAACTCCAAACTGAGCGCGTTGATGTGGATTATGACGATCCATACTTGCGCATCAACTTTCCTTCGGCGCCGCCTCTACCGCCGCCGTGCATCTCCGTCATGAACGTGTCCTTTGGCTACGAAGGATACCAGACGTTGTACGAGGGCTTAGATTTTGGCTTGGATATGGATAGTAGAGTTGCCATCGTAGGGCCCAATGGGGCTGGTAAGTCGACGTTTTTGAAGTTGTTGGAAGGTGATATCCTGCCCACCGAGGGATGGATTAACCGCCACACCAAGCTTCGCCTCGCTCGTTTCTCCCAGCATCACTTAGAAACCATGGATTTGGAGCAAGATTGCGTGACTCACATGAAAAAGCTTGATGCTGAAATGCCACTTGAAACCGCTCGAGCATACTTGGGACGTTTTGGTTTATCTGGAGAGCTTGCCACAAAGCCGATTCGCGTCTTGTCGGGTGGTCAAAAGTCTCGTCTCGCGTTTGCTGAATTAGCTTGGAAGCAACCGCACATTTTACTTTTGGATGAGCCGACGAACCACTTGGACTTGGAAACCATCGAGTCTCTCGCAATGGCGCTGAATAACTTTGAAGGCGGTGTTGTTTTGGTCTCTCACGATGAGCGTTTAATCTCCCTCGTGGTTGATGAAATTTGGATTGTCACCAAGGGTGACATGAAGAGTAACCCACCAAAACCTGGTACGGTGTCCGTGTTTAATGGATCATTCGACGATTACAAGGCAAAATTACGCGACGAGTTCAGCGGCGGTAACTTGCTCACCGAAAAGCGCAAGGCGGCGCGAAAGAATAGCAAAAACGCCGAGCCAGAACCTGAACCCGAGGCTGCGCCGGTGAGCCCGCCGAAACCGCCGGGGAAAATTATGATGGACAACGCGTTCATGAAAGAAGTCAGTGCGGTATCGAATCCGCAAGCGGCCGCCGATAGACCACCGCCAAGCAAATCAAAGTTTGTGCCCCCGCATTTGCGCGCACTTCAAGCCGCCTCGGAAGCCGATAGAGACGACGAGAACGCCGACGACGCGTGGAATGAATGAGTAGAGCTCTCACGAAAACAGAAATAATAATACAACACGAATTGAAATAATAAGAAATAACCTTCGAAAAGTGGCAGCAGCAGCGCGCTAAAACAATAATTTATCGATCGCCAAACTATTTGTTTAGCGAATCTAAATCTGTTGGACTCGTGTTCCAACGTATGATGCGCCAAGACATCAACGCCACCGCCTCTGAGACGCAGTCGACGAGCAACTCTGACACCGCGCCGTTTAATATCAGGTCTCCTTGCGGCGATGATCCGAGCACTGGGTCCCCTAAATCTAACTCTGCGAATTTACCCGCCACTTCTACTTGAGTTATTATAATTAACAACCCAATCGCGAAGCACCCCGACACCGCGGTGCGCTTGACTGCTTCGCGCAGCGTTCCGTCAAACGCCGCGCGTTCGTACGCTTTCCCAGCCAACGCGCCAACGACCCATACCGAGGCCATCTTTGATCCATGCGCGACAGCAGGGATTAAATACGGTAAATTTCTCCACCGCGGCACCCAGGGCGCGGCGATGAGCCAACTCGGTCGGCTATGAGCGGCCAAGGCGATGAGCGCGACGAGCACTTGCGCAGATGTCGCCACCAAGGCGTCTGCAATCGGTAGTCCACGGTCGTGCTCGACCGCGCGACGGGTGAAGCGAGGTTTAATCTCATCATTGCCAAACTCCACGCCTCGCTTGAACTCGGCGGCGACGTCGACGGAGAAATCTATCGGTTTTTCATCATCTAATCTGCGCTCAGAGGTTGACGTGTCCCGGGACGGGTCTTTATCCGCCACCTTTGCGCGAACGGTGGCGCGCGCGACGCGACGCGCGGTGCGCGCGCGTCGAACATGCACATTCGGAGCGCACGATGCGGCGGATGGTGCGCAAGTTCGCATGAAGCGCGACGGTTTGAGGGATTTGGATTATTTTTTGTCTTCGCGTGGCGGCGACGGAACTTTGCGCGATGACTGTGTCTTTAAGGCGCTACTACTACGTTTGTGGTATTAAAAACCTGCATGATGTATATGACTACGGCTATCACGAGCATGCATGTGCCACGCCCCTGGCTGGCGCATCGCTCATGCGATGACTAGAAATATTCCAATCCAAAGACGTGGCGGCGCAACGCTTCGACGAGCGGCATTTGAATCACCATCACCGGGCCTTGCCGCGCCGTGGCGGCCCAGTATCCGCGATATAAACCTTGCACACCACGCTTTTTGATGATTTCAATCGCTATTGCGATCGCCCCACGATCGTCACCGCTTGGTTTAGACATGACGAGCGTCTTGAGCGTGTCCACCGGCTGCGTCACCGTCTGCGCCACGCAGCCGCTTAAAAATGACGAGGTAAAGTGCAACGGCGGCGCGTCTTCACTGAACACCCCGCGCTGGAGCAACCAACGCTTGCTAAAATCATACGTCGCGAGTTGGGAGCCACTGAGCGTCATCGCTCGCGCCACGCACGCCCCAGTGCCGCGCCACAAGCCTCTTCGCACGCCCTCCTCTCGTGCCACTTCCTTAAAAGCCCCCAATGTCGATCGATACACGCACTCGTGCGATTGCATGCGGACGCGTATGACGTCAATTGGATTAAATACCAACGCCCCGACGCCTCCCGTAAACGCTCCAGCGCACAGTCGCGTGACGAACCCATCGCCGCCGACGACCCGAAGCGTCTCGTCCCGAACGCTCGGGTACAACCCAATACGGAACCCCGTGTACGACAACCCGCGCATCCACGTCGCGGCCAATCCGGGAACGAACAATCCTCGCACGAAACCGCGTTCGGCGTACGACTCCGCCGCGAGCGCGCTCGGTGCGCGCGATGTTTGCTGCGCGCGCACTTTTAGAATCTCCAGTGGGTTGAACAACGTATCCGCGAGCGCGCATCCGACGCCCGCGGCGAGCCATTCGCGCGCGATGCGCGACGTGTGCGACAGCGGCGCGTCATCTGCGCGCGCCGCGTCCGGTGTCGACGCGCTGGCGGCGGCGTGCGCAGCGCTGCGCGTCATCTTCTGACGACTGGTTGTTTCTGGCCTCACTCATCGACTCGCGAGTGGGACCTCTGTGCGCGTCGCGCGTCGACGCACGCCATGCGGGCGAACGCGCGCCGTCTAGCGAGCGCGTCGCACGCGTTCTCGCCCGCGTCGGTGCGCGCGGCGCTCGAGACCACGACGGTGGCGACGGCGGCGGCGCATTCGACGTCAGTGGTACCGAGCCCACGCATGACTGTCGCGACATTCGCGCCGCAAAGTCGCGCGTACGCCATCGCGCGGCGACCGATCGAGGTCGAACGAGCGACGATTGATCAGGACAAGGCGCAGATTCGCGCCAGCGCGCAGATTCGTCGAGCGCTCATGCAGGTGGTGCACGTCGAGCTCGCGCACAAGTTTGACCGCACGGGTGTCAACGTCATGGATGCGCGCGTGTCGAGAGATTTTAAAGTCGTACACGTGTTGTATGGGAGTTCTCGAATGGGTGAAGAACACATCGCTGGGAATGCGCTCGAGCGGAATGCGCAGAGAATTCGAGTGATGGTGTCGAAGATGTTGAAAATGAAACATACGCCGCGGTTGGTGTTTCGATTTGAAGGCGCGCGGAGCGCGGCGCAGTTGGAGTTTGAGGATGCTTTAGCGCGCGCTGGACGCGAGAGAGAGCTCGAAGGTGCGTGGTTGCGTGATGCAGATGATGTAAATAATGATGACGACGACGACGACGACGACGATGACGATGATGAAGTAGAGGATGACGACGAGGACTCGTCTTCGTCTTCGTCCTCTTCGTCTTCATCGAGTAGCAGTTCGTCTTCGTCTTCGCGCAGGAAAGAGTAGGGGTTTTGGACAGTATTATTACAGCGTGTATGTATTAATAAAACATTAGTGTACATGATAGCGTTACCACTTCGCGCGAGGACTTAATGTACCCGCACTCGGCGTCACTCCCGGCGGTAAGACGACGCCCGAAGACCAATGCACCGCCGGCGGCATACCTTCGTGCCGTCGCGCGTACGTCACGCCTTGGTCATTCGTAAACCCCTCCGCGTCGTTCGACCCGCGCTGATTGACTTCCACCGCTTCCGGTACTTCGCTAAATTTCAACCAACAGTCACCTGGAAAGTGCTCGTGCGCGTCGGGCTCAAAGCATCGAAACGTCTCCTTCTCGCGCTCTGGCGGCATCGGGCACCACACAAACACGTTACACGGCAACGCCTCCGCCGTCGTCGCCGTCCTATTTCGCACCACGTGATCCTTACATCTTTGTGCACACTCTTCTACGGTTCGCGATGTGTGATGAATCCCCCAACGCACGGCGATACCGTCGTACGACGCGTGATGTTCAATCCAAGCGACGCTCGCCTCGCGCGCCGCCGCCGAAACATCGAATTCCACATTCGTCGCGCTCTCAATCAAGCACGTCATGTTCACGTGCGCGTAGCCATCTACCGCGGGAGACCCACATTCGCGAACGCGCGTCGTCGACGACGTTGCGACCGCATCTGGAGAGAATATCCTAAAACGCTGCGTCGCTTTGGCGGCGTCATCCTCGACGACCAACCTCGGCGCGTCAACTTTTTGCATCGCCTGCCGCGCGCTCGCGTCCACGAATGCCGACGCCGATGTATCGTCTAAATTAACCCCATCCATGCCCGCATCGATGGCGTCGACGACGGCGGTTGCGCGGCGATTCACCCCAAGACTAAATTTGACGCTCTCATTCAACACATTCAACGCCAAGACGACGACGAGACCGATGCGAACGAGCTTGGATGTCAACGAAGTCGACGATAGCGGTGCGATGGGCGACATGCGTGCGTAGCCGCGCGCGACCGCGGCAGCGGCGTCGATGTGTGCGGAAAGAGTTGACTGCAATAATCAAAAAAGATCCTCAGAACGCGGCGCCGATTTCTTCGTCATGTCGACGACGACGACGGATGCGTTCTCGAGGGTGATCTCGAACGCGCCACCGACGGAGATGGACGTGAAGCAGTCGGCCGAGCTCGACGCCAAGTTGCACGAGCTCGACGTGTACGAATCGCCGGATGAGTGCTCGAGACGGGAGGAAGTGTTGGGGGAGCTCAACGCGCTCTTACAAGAGTGGGTGCGCGAGTCGAGCGCGAGGAAAGGGATCACGGAGGACATGAGACCGAGGTGTAACTTGTACACGTTCGGATCGTATCGATTGGGCGTGCACGGGCCGGCGGCGGATATCGATACGTTGTGTTTGGGACCGAGGCACTTGACGCGAGAGGATGACTTTTTTGGCGTGGAGTGGAACGACTACGAAGGGTCGTTTTATGACGTCATGCGCAAACATCCCGGGACAGATTCGATCGTGCCCGTGAGAGATGCGATTGTTCCGGAAATTAAGACTGTGTTTCGGGGCTTTGAGATTGATATGGCGTACACGTCGTTGCCGTCGTATACGAGCGTGCCCGAGGATTTAGACGTGTGTCAAACGTCTGTGTTGTTGAATTTAGACGATCCCGGGGTGAAGTCTTTGAACGGTTGCCGGGTAGCGGATCAGTTGTTGCGCGTCGTGCCCAATCATGACTCGTTTCGCGTGGCGTTGCGCACGTTGAGATTGTGGGCGGCGAGACGCGGGGTGTATTCAAACGTCGTCGGTTTCTTCGGTGGGGTCAACTTGGCAATTTTAGTCGCACGCGTGTGCCAGCTCTACCCAAACGCCGCACCATCGATGATTGTGTACTCATTCTTTCAATTATGGAGCACGTGGCAATGGACAACGCCGGTGATGCTGGTGCCGATTGAAGACGAAGGTTTGCCCGGGATGCGCGTGTGGGACGAGCGCGTGAACAAGGCGGAGAGATACCAATTGATGAAGATTTTAACCCCGGCTTATCCGGCGCAAAACTCCACTTTTAACGTCAGTGTCAGCACGCTCGAGGTTTTGAAGAAGGAATTCAAACGCGGCAAGGAGGTGTCTAAACTCATACTCTTGAACAAGTCGAAATGGGACGATTTGTGGATCAAGCTTCCATTCTTTTCCCTGTACAAAAATTACTTGCAAGTCACCGTGAGCGCGAAAACGCCCGAGGAATTCAAGACATGGGAAGGTTGGGTCGGTTCCCGTACGAAAATCTTGATTCAATCGATTGAAAATTGCACGGGCGGCATGATGTTGGCTCACCCAGGAACGGCGCGTTACAAGGATCCGGAGTGGAAGGGCGGCGAAGATTGCCACGTGATTTACTTTTTAGGACTGTTCCCATCTGCGTTGAAGAAGGAAAAGAAGGAAAAGATGTCAATGAATCTGAATCCTGCGGTGGAAAACTTTCAGATGACGGTGACGTCGTGGATGGATCGAGCCACGGGGGAGTCAAATTGGGTCCCCGGTATGTCGGCGCAAGTCAAACACGTAAAGAGAAAAGAATTACCAACCTTTGTCGCGGACGAAATTAAAGGGTACGAGAAGGACGTGTGGGTACCACCGAAAGTTGTCGCCGAAAAAGTCGAAGACGAAAGTTCAAACGGCAAAAAGCGTCGCAGCAATGGTGAAGACGGCGAGGATGGCGACGGCGGCGTCGAAGACTCGGCGGCGGCGTCTTCAAAGAAGGCGAAGAACAACTTGAGTGCGAGTGACATTAGTAAAATCGGCGACGAAAATACTGAACATGACGACTCACTCGTCCCCGAGCACGATTCAATAGAAACAGCAGCGACGGAAGACATCGCAAAGCGCGGCGGCGGCTTAAAGGTCTCCTTCGCCGCCGCGTTGTCCAAAAAGTAACACGACGTCGACTCCGCGGTCGTTAGATGATGAATATATTTTAATAGCCACGTACTACATTATGTTGAATATTCTTCTTTTTTCTTTCATTCGTTCATTATATCACGAACGTCGTCGTCATCACGCGTCAACGTGCGTGCGTGCGTTCGAGGACAATAAATTCTACCCATAACTTTTCCCACCATACCCCTTTCGGACGGCCCGGACAATTTTCCGTGTTTATACCCCTCGTTCGAAACCCGCGTCGCGTATTTAGCGACGTTCCGCCGGAAAAACGGAGACATCAACAGGTCCCGAGTTCAATTCTCGGAGGGCCCTGCGTCGTGCGGTCGCAGCGCACGCGTGTGCCTGCGCCCTCTTGGGTTCTTAGCTCAGTGGTAGAGCGGTTGACTGCAGGATATGTTTTTGCCAACCGTCGCGATTCCGCGAAACGCTGCGTTGAAGGGATGTGAGATGCAAGGTGTTCAAGCACGTGACGCGATTTAAGCGTCGAGGATGACCAACGTACGTTTCGCGCGCGTGGCGATGCGCGCGCGCGCGCGATGACTAAAGAATTGACTGTAGTATTACTTTTTCGCGCGTTTGCCGCCCGCTTTCCCACCCTTACCCGGAGTTTTACCCGACGCATCACCACCATCACTCTTGGTGCTCGATGATTTACGCTTGCGGTTAGCCTTTTCTTTCTCTTGCTGAATATGACGCGCTGCGGCGTTGACGTCGAACCCGGCGCCGCGCTCTTTTTCTTTGCGCAAGAGTTTTTGCACCACGTCGGCGCTCTTTTTGCGCTCAGTGTCAACTTCGGTGACGCTTGAGAACTGGCGACGTTTGCCACGCATTTTGATCTTATCATCACCCGCAACAGGGGCGTTGAATTTACCCACGGACGCCGTGGAGTACGCGACTTGCGCGGCGACATCCTTCATTTCGCGCTTGCCCAACTTGCCGGCGCCGACGGCGCCCTTTTTACCCGTCACGGATAATCGCAAAGTCGGCGGCAATGCCTTAACACCATGCGTAGCCACTGCATTCAACAAGTTTTTATTCTGTTTCTCTTGATTCTTACCCACACGCTCGCGCTTCTCTCTCTCCTCGCGCGTGAACGGATCCTCCGTCTTGCCCGCGACTTCGCTCCACTTCCCAGGCATGATAATCACCTCGTTCGCATCCTTGGCGCGTTGATATCCATGTCGTCGCTTCCACTCATCACTCTGCTCATCAAACACGTGTTTCGTTCGCTTACGCTTCTTTATACCCTTATCCTTTGCAAACTGCTCCCACTTTGTCAACGGCTTCTCGCTCGGCGGCAACGCGCGAAGCCGCGGAAACGTCGTCTCCCCTTCCGGCAACTGCGCAAACCTCCCCGACACGTCCGTCTCGCTCGGCAGCGCAAACAACTCCGCAATCAAACGCTGTAACACACCTCTCGCGCGCATCGACGCCAACTCCTCGCGATCGGGCGCGGTATACGTAAAATCCAACGGCGCCGCATCGCTCACGAGCAAGTGTCCCGCGTCAATGTCCAGCGGCCCTTCGTGCGCATCCACGGCATCGAGCGCGGCGGTGATCTTGATCCGCCCCGTGCTCGCATCGACATCCATGTCTATCTTTGTCTTACCGCCTCCGTCGTCGTCGTCGTCGTCGTCGTCGTCGTCGTCGTCGTCCGCGTCGCGCTGTGCGCTCGGGACCACCAAAGTGGCGGCGGCGCACTTTTTTGTCGCCCAAACCACGGGACAGCGACGCGGCGGCGCCGCAGTCGAGCGCGCGCGGTGGAGGCTGATTGAGGTGCGAGTGCGATGCGCGCGCGATGTGTTGACGCGATTCGCGATGGGCGTCGCTGGAGTCGTCGACGTCGGGCGTCGACGGCGAGGCGCTTGGTTTTGGCAGACTATTGTACTAGAGTCACTGTCGCGCCTATTTCAATGACGCGTCTAGCGCTCAGTCTTGCCTATATTGAACACGCACGCGACGGTGTATGCCGTTGACGTGCTCGAGGTGAACCGTCTGCAGTGTGCGCGGGCTTTGTTCCGTGTCTCCGGAGCGCAAACCGAACAGTTTCGTTGGTTTTTCTTTGCTCGCGTGTTTTCAGTCTCGGTTGATCGATCGTTCAGCTCTTTATTCATCTGTATGTATACGTCGATGACGACACACACTTGTCCGTACCATCTGACTGTTTGTGACGATTAAACTTGTGAATCTCGTTAACCCGAGACGTTGATGATGAAGATGAAGTTGACGAAGACGTCGACCGCGCGTTTGCCGCCGCCGCCGTACCGACGAAACGTCCGAGTCGCAAGTGATGCTCAAATCAAGGCATAGTTCAATTGAGACGCTACTACGTCATTGAAACGAATCCACTTTTTGATTTCCTGATGCGATGACGACGATGGGACGTTTTGGTACGGTTTCGAAACCGCCGCTGTACGTGATGATTTCGCAAATATATCTTAGGACACCTTTAGAGCGTTTCGGCGCGGTGAAAAAGACTATCGAAATACTGAAACAGCACGTGGTGGAGAGCGCGAATGATGGGACTCTTTTGTTTTTTCTTGTTTGACAATTTTTTATGCGATGCGATTATGTCTTGGGTGAAAATTTACTCGGCGCGGTCTTTGGTACGCGTATTCGAGTCAGAAGACGCCCATAGATTAACGCTTGGGTAAAGCGGGCTTCATGACTGTCAATGTCCAACGGCCTCTAGAACCCCTGCTACATCTTTACTTTTTGTTTGCTCTTTGCTTTGGTCAGCGACGTGTTCGACCGTGATGTCGTCTATGAAGATGAAAACCTTAACCCAAAAACTTTACCGAATACCCAATGTGGAAATCATGTGACCATACTCTCTGAGACGCTCGTAACGTGGCTTGTACCGACACTGACCATGCGATTGCTTTTTTGCTTACCTTTCACGACGCAGGAAATCATGTCATGCACGGCGTTTAACGCACTGGTGCGCACGACAGTGCCTTCAGGTCGCGCGCGTCGTAACCGCCGCGCGCTGCGAGCGTCGTCCGCGAATGAAGGTGGCGACGCCTCTGCCGCGGCAGATGAAGAGCCAGTCCCGCCTGGGTGCTCACGCTATGCCGTGATTATTAAAAAACCACTCGGGATGTATCTCGAAACGGATAAGCAAGGGAATATCTTTGTTGCCGAGTTGATTCCAGGCGGCGCCGCGGAGGCTTCGGGTTTGATCAACGTCGGCGACAGATTGTTGGCCACGTCAGCGATTGTCTTTAACTCGTCGATGGATTATGGTGGAGTGAGCGTGAAGAAAGGAGAAGAACAAATTCGTTTCTCTACGCGCGGTGAAAGCTTTGACACGGTCATGGCGGCTATCTCTACGTGGCCGGCGCCGCGAAAAATGAAGCTCGAGTTTCAGCGTTGCGACGTCGTCGATGAAACAAACGCATAGTCATTTTGCGCTACCGCGCTCAATACCGCCGCCGCCGCTCGTATCGCACGCTCGCTGTAGTATTTATTTAGTGTTAGAAACCGTAGGATGATGATTATAAGAATCGAGAGCTATAATGGATCGACGCCGCCTCGCGCCGTTTACGCCGCTCGCCGCCGCGCCGGTGGCACGTATTTACCATCCGATGGCGCCGTCTGGCCAAACCCGGGTGGCGGCGCGCGCGGCGCCGATACCGTCGTTTGCGCCGCGAGCTGCGCATGAAGCGCCGCAATCTGTGCTTCTAACGCACGTTGCTTGGCTTCGGCGTGCGGGTCGACGACTGGCACGTGCACGATGCGAACCGGCGCGTGCACTGGGGCGCCAAATCCAGGCGGCGGCGTCGACGTGCGACGGGCCAATGGAGCCGCGACGTGCTCTTGCACAGGAACGTCAAAAGACGTTCCTGTCCTGTCAAAAGACGATGATGGCGCCACGCTTGCCTGCGCCACGTCGTTCGTTGCGCGCACTGGCGCGGCGTCGATGACAGTCTCGCCGGCTTCAGCCGCCGCCTTGGCCGCCGCCTTGGCCGCTTTGGCTTTCGCCTTGGCGCGACGCGCCCGGTCAATCCTCGTCTGCTCGTTCCACTCCCTCTTGATCATCAACACCTCTGCATCAATTAATATCGGCTTCTCTCCGGCATCCTTGCTAATTTTACGCACTCGCGGGACTATTTTTGTGATTGACAGGCACAGAACGTTTCCGCCGTCTTCGCCGAGCTCCTCGCAGTTCACACTCCACGCGCCTTTGCCACCCTCAAACGTGTGCCAAAACACCTTGGACACCTTGACGACGTCATCGAGCTCGTTGCTATTGTCGCTCGAACGCTCATCGTCTCGTCCTCGCCGTCTCTCGTCGTCGTCGTCCTTGCCCTCCGCCGCCGTCCCGTCGTCCTCGCTCGGCGCAATCGTCTTTGCAATCTTCTTCGCCACAGATTTCGCAATACCGCTCCCTTTCGCTACTTTTTCAAATCCAACGCGTTGCGCCTCGCGCGCTTTCGCCTCCTGCGCCTCAATGAGCGCGTGCGCGCGCGCTCGTGCGGCTTCAACCTCCTGCGCTGCGGCTAAGGCTGCGCGCTTTTCGGCAGCGCTCTTCTTCTTCTTCTTCGTCGCCGTCGTCATCGCCGACGCCGACATCGACACTCGCGCAGGGGTATTCACCTTTCTAAATCCACCACCACCACCACCGCCGCCGTCGTCGTCATCTTTCGCCGAAAGCGCCGCGAATGGATTCATCATCATCGTCACACGCGCGCCGCACAATGTGGCGCACCATCGCATGAGCGCGCCGAAACTCATCGACGCCACCTGGCGCCTCGGCGTCACCGCTTCGACGTCAGAAACGAACGCGAGCGGTGCGACGCGCGTCACGGTGCGATTCACCCTCGAAGACGCCGCGCCATCGCGTCGTCGGTGGTTTGAAACGATGGAGATGAGCGTGACGGAATTCTACGAGCTCGCGCGCGAGTTTGAACGCGCGCGCGACGCCGTGCGCGCCACTGAACACACCGCGGGGTAGACCATCGCGTGAGCACGCACGCACTCGCGCGCATCAGGTCGCGCCCTAGACGAACGAGCGAACGAAACGAGCGAGGACGAGTCATGGATGGGTGCGCCAACAATCCATGCGCGCGTGCTCGCGCGCGTCAACGATCCATAGCACATAACACAACTAGCGCTAGCGCGGCGACGACGACCACCGAAATCCATCGTCATTGCGTAATACACGTAGACATCACATCGCGCGCGCGTCCTCGCCCTCGTCGTCGTCGTCCTCGACGCGCGCGCGACGCGCGTGTGTGTTTTCTCGAGACACGTGAAACGGGTGTCTTGGGAAAAGTTATGGGTATATAGTCACGGAGACGGCCCACCGCCGCCGCCGCCGCCGGCGCGCGCGGTCGCGAATCGCCGCCAGACGCCGCCGCCGATGTCGCCCACGTCCAGCGACGGCGACGACGACGCGCGCGCAGGGGCGTACGACGCCTCTGGCGCGGACGCGGACGCGGGCGCGGGCGAGGATGCGCTGGCGCGCGCGCGCGCGATGCACGCGCGGTCGAGCGCGCCGAGTTCAGCGCGCGTCGTGCGCGCGTGCGATGCGATTCGGGACGTGCTCGTGGCGAGCGACGTGGACGTGAACGCGACGAGTATATTTGCGGCGACGTTTAGCGCGCTGGAGAGCGCGCTTGGGGGGTTTGAGGGTGGTGGCGGCGGCGGCGCGGGCGGGGGCCAAGGCGAGGCGTTGGACGCGGCGTTGGCGTGCGCGGCGGAGGCGATGAGCGATGTGGAGGATCGGATCATTCGCGCCAAGGCGGAACAGATATGCGAAGTGTTGATGCGGTGTGGGAAGGTGGTGAGCGAGCACGTGCCGAAATCGATGCGGTATGTTGGAAAATGTTTGGCGAGGTGCGCGAGCGGCGCGAGCGCCGAGGCGGGCGAAAAGCATGGGAAACGGGCGTTTCAAGCGACGTTAAATTTGACGATTGATGGGCGACCGAAAGTGAGAAAAACGGCAGTGTTTGCGGTATCGGATGTGTTGCGTCGTACGCGCGGAAGTGCGATTGGGGCGACGTATTGTGGGATGGTTGCCGCGTACGCGGAGAAGATTGGCGGCGCTCCGGAACGCGAAGCGGCAGAGTTGCAAAAGGCGCGAGGCGCGGCTGGGGCGAAGGATGCGCGCGCGCGCGCCACGGCTGCGGCGACAGAGGCGCTGTATATGCTGGGCGCGATGAAGACGGTGCTGCCCGAGCTGGTAGAGCCGGCGGCTGGTATGTGCGTCGACGCGTGCGCCGGATTGTTGGATTTGGACGAACCTTTATTGACGCAGCACGCCACTGAGGCATTGCTCGCGCTCGCAAACTCTCCGGAATCCTGTGCGAGTGCGGATACAGTGAGTGGGATGATGCGACCTATCGTTACCGTGGCGAATGCGAACTTGAAGACGGCGCCGGTGATGGTTATTTCCTTGGCGCGTCTCCTCGCTCGAGCGCAGTGCAAGTTGCACGCCATCGATGTCGCAGAGTCTACGAAAGCCCTGCCGTCGACGTTTCACGCGCTCGTGAAGCTGTTTGCTTCGCCTCACGAAGGCGTTGCCACAGAGGTTGCAGAAGACTTGGTGTTGCTCGTGCGCTCGTGCGTGGACACGAATATGGTGCAAGAGGGCATCAAAGCCATCGCCACGGCTCGCGCCAAGGGCAAGGACAAGCCATCGAAGCCTCCGGCGATTTTGTCAATCGCCTCGAGCATAGAAGAATCTATCGGATTCCGCTATCGCGGCGCGTGGGCCATGTCTATTCCCGTTGCAACTGTCGCGTTCGTTCGCCTCGGTCCGGCATCTGGTCCGATTCTCGCCGGCACCTTGAACGCGCTCGGAGAAATGGGCGAACATGCCAGTGAATTGATGTGCAAACAACAGTTGCAAGACTGCATTACCGCCGCGATTCAAGCCATCGGACCCGAACAAGTGTTGCAATCTCTTCCGCTCAAGCTTGAGGAGGCAATCAATGCCGAAATTTCCAGCCGCGAAGCTGAGGATGGCATGGATGTCGACGAGCAAGAAGTCATGGCCGCGGCGAGTCAAGAGACTGGTCGACTGTGGCTCGTTCCGTTGTTACGCTCAGGATTGGTTGGTGCGAATATGGGTTTCTTTGCCGATGTTATTCTCCCACAAGCACGATCTTTGGGTGCTCGTGCCGAGAAAGCGCGCGCGGGGAATCGATCGTACGAGGCGCAACGATGCGGCGCCGCCGAGCACGCGTTGTGGAGTTTATTCCCAGCGTTTGCAAACTGGCCCACCGATGCCGCTGAGTCGTTCCCTCAAATCGCCAAAGATTTAGGTAACGCGCTGAGTTCGCGCATCGATTTGCAAGGACCGATTTGCGAGGGATTGAAACGATTGATCCGCCAAGGTCGAATTGGCGCGGGCGTGTACGAACACGATGACGAGGACGAAGCTGGCGATGGCGCGTCCACGATCGCCGCTGGCGAAGCTAATGACGACGAAATGCCCGCATCATTTACCGTCGATGTCGGCGAAGCGCAACTTGCGGCAGTGAGTAAGTATGCGAGAAACTTTTTGCCTATTCTGTTCAATCTCTTTGTGGTGTCGCCGACGTCGCGGAGAGGCGAATTGTCGCACACCATCGGCGCCTTCGCCAAGGTGACCGACCAGGCGCAACTCGGAGGATTCTTCCGAACCGTCTTGCGTAAACTCGTCAAGGTCACCGCCGATGATCCAGGTGATCCCGAAGCGTTAGTAGAGGGTGGCGAAGACAAGACGGCGCGACGGTGCACGTTTATGGATCTCGTCTACGCTCTCGTTTCTGGTCTCGACGATCAAGGCTTGGAGATGGTGTATAAGATTGCCAAGCCCGCGTGTCTGGAGAAAGAAAGCGTCATTCAAAAACGTGCGTACAAGTTGCTGAATGAGTTGTGTGAGGCGAGTGAAGGTAAATGGCTCGATGCGCACGCAGAGGAGATTGAAGAGTTGCTCGTTTCTGGCGTTGACTCGTGCCTACCATCGGCGAGAAGATACCGCTTAAAGGTGATTGGGAAGATTTTACCCGCCCTTCAAGAACGTGATGCGGCAGCGGACACCGAGGATGGTGGCGATGGCAATGGTAGCATTGCCGGCACTGGTTCTTTGACAGTGTTATTGTCTGAACTCATTTTGGCCACAAAGGAGGCCAACGCGCGCACGCGTACGATGGCGTACCAGCTTCTCATCAGTATTCCTCGTTCTATCGAGCGTAAAAATGCCGAAAGCGCGCGAGGCGGTGTTGCCGGCGTGGCGTCTTGGCTCAATGGTGGTGCCGCTGATGATGACGATATGGAGACGCAAACTGAACAAATGGGCGCCGGCGTTCGTCGATTCTTTCTCACCGTGCTCGCGGGCATCGTCGGCTCATCGCCCACGATGCAGTCAGCCACCATCATGGCTCTCGCTCGATTACTCTACGAATTTTCATCCGCCCTCGTGTCAACAGTGCCTGAACTTCTTCCAGCGGTGTGTGCGTTGCTCGAAGGCAAGTCTCGTGAGGTTGTCAAATCGTGCCTCGGTTTTGTGAAGGTGGTCGCCGTGCGTCTGCCGCAACAGGACCTCGCGGATCAGCTTCCACAATTAGTGCCGGCTATTCTCAACTGGTCGGATGACTCGAAAAATCGTTTCAAGCTCAAGGTTCGAGTCGTTTTAGAGCGCATGTGCAAGAGATGCGGATACGACATTGTAGAGGCGAGCATGCCGCGCGAACACATGGCGCTCATTGCGCACATCAAGCGTGAAGAGACGCGATTGGAAAAGAAGAAGAAATCTTCTGTGGCGGGTAGCGAACATGGAGCAAAATCGACGCGAACTGCACGACGTTCTGAATGGCGTGATGGTGATATTTTCAGCGACGACGAGATGGATGATAGCGACGGTGGGCGTTCAAAGCGCAGCGGACGCGGCCGGGACGCCGGTACATTTGGACCAGCGTCCCGTCGCGGCGGTGGCGAAGGTCCGCGCTCGGCGGCAGCTGCCGCCGCAAAGCGCGCAGCTGGAGGCGCTCGACTGCCTGCTTCTGGCGACACGCCGCTTGATTTGCTGGATGATAGCGCGATGCGCCGTTCAATGTTGCCACAGGGTGAACGTCGTCGCGTGAGCTTCCAAGACGATGATGACGGCGACTATAGAATGGGTAAGGATGGAAAACTTATGATCGTCGAAGAACGCGAAGGCTCAAAACGCGCGCGCGATGACGATGACGAGGATGGCGAGCGAACCGAGGGTGGAAGATCGAGATTCACCTCAAAGACTGGCAAGTCTCGCGGTGGCGCGAGCTCCATGGGTGGCCGTACGAACGCTACCGGCCGTACGAGCGGAACTCATAACTCGCAAGGTGTTAAGCGTCAACGCACAACGCACGAGCGTCATAGCGCTGACCTGTACAAAGCCAAGGGTAAGACGAAGGGTGACGTGTACTCCAAGGAAACCAAGGTGGAGCCGTACGCGTATTGGCCGCTCGATCCGAAATTGCTCAACCGACGCAACAGCAAGAAAGTCGCGGCGCGCGAGCAGCTCGGAGGCGTTGTGCGTTCAGCGAAAGCGGCGGGTATCTTACACGGGAAAAAGTCCAAGCGAGCGAGGTGATCGCGCAATCTCATTTCTTTTTAGATTTTGTTACAAAGCACAACATTTGGTCTACAATTCACATAACAGCCAATTCCATGGCTGTCGTCTGCTTCGAATGGACTCTAAAGCTTCACCGAGAGGCGGGACTTTATCTTTCTCACTCGAACCATTTTCTTCGTTCGTTGTTTCAACAACGATTTCATCCGCAAACTCGCGTTTCATCGCTTCGGAATCTTCTTCGACGGCGACCATGTAAGACTCGAGGCTGTATAAATCGCTCGCGTTGTCGTTCGCTTCCCCATCAAGTAGCGTCGTATTCTTCACGCGTTCAATCAAATCGCTAAGGTTCAATTCGTCACGCGTCGCCGCAAACTGGCTCAGATTGACACTCCCCACGATTCGCCTCATGGATTCTTCTTCAGCGTTGAGCTTGCCGCGGCGCAACGCATTCACATCCTCACCAGAGTAGTGTATAAAGATCAATTTGCATCGTCGAAACACACCCTTGCCGAAGCCCATGCGCACCAATCCGAAATACACCTGGTCCGATTCTAGCGAATTGCACATTTCCTCCACTCCGCCGCCACCCGCGTTGGCAATTTCAGTGCCGTGCACGGAGGCGTTCAAGAGCAACCAATTGAACGCGCCCGTATCCGAACGAACCAACTGCAAAACCTCTCTAAATTGCATCTCCCGAGTCATCTCTCGAAGTGTCAGCATTCGTAAGCGCTTACCCGTTGATCCTAAACCTTCTTCATATATCTTTTTCGCTTCTACGAGTTGATTTGCAATGTCGCTCTTCATCGTCGCCACCGCCGCCTCGTAACTCGGAGGCGTCGTTCCGTTCTCCCCTAACGCGCCATCCGAAACCACTACGCGATATAGTTCCTCCACCACACGATCCACCGTGCATTCGCTTTGTTCAATAAAACTCATGCTCACGTGCCACGGCGAAAGCGCCTCCTACGATAGGAATACGCGCGCGTCAGCGTCGACGGTTACGCGCCTCGAACAAATCAACTCCACCTCCCACGCCTCGCGCAACGCCACGCGCGCCGCACTCGCGCGACGCATCACACACAACGCCAACGCATCACGCACCTCCACCGCTTGCTTTTGCGCGTTCGCGCGGCCGCGTTTCACGACCGAACACGCGTCGCCGTTCCAGTGGACAAACACATACTTGTCGCGCGCGAACGTGCCTTTGCCGAACGTGAACCGCAAGACGCCAAAGAACACGCGCGACGGGTCGAGATGCGCGCGCAGGTCATCGACTCCACCGATGCCGCGCGCCACGCACGTCAGCGCAACCATGGTTGCGGTTGATGGATGGATTGAATGCGCGCAGTTGTGACGCCAGTGGTCGTCGCGCCGTTCGTATGCGCGAGCGCACACGCATGGCGCCGCCGACGCACGCGCACGCGTCGACCGCGGCGCACAACCCGAGATTCGTGACGCCGCAGTACGCACGAGCGCGTCACGATCGCGGGACGCGTCGCGCGCGGGCGTGCATCGCGTGGCTGCTCATCGGTTTATGCATCGTCAGCGTGACGCCGCGCGCGTGGTACGCGTCGTACATTGACGTCTTTGGCGAAAAGGGCGATCGGACGATTGGTGAGCGAATAGAAGAGCGCATTCGCATGCGCGAAGCGACGCGAGAGGCGGCGAGGGCGGCGAGGGCGAAGGAAAGAGGTGGAGCTGGTTTTGGTTTCGGGTGGCTCGGGACGAGGCGGGCGTCGAAAGCGCGCGCGTTTAACGCCGACGGCGACGCGAATGCGAATGCACACGGTGTAGCGAATGCTGGCACACACCAGGGTGGCGTTGATGAGCAGCGTGCATCGACGTCGACGCGGGTAGAGAAGGTGTTGAGTGAAAATGAAAAGGCGTTGGTTGAAGGTTTGAAAGCTCGGCTCGGCAAGGTGAACGCCGAGCGAGACTCAATCATTTACTTGATGCGCAAAATCAAGGGCGAGGAGATGAATAATCATCACGAATTGAGCAGCATGGATGATAATGGCGAGATTAATGAGCTCACGGATGATGAAATTGCGTCAGCCATGGCAAAGCTCGAGGAAATTGACGAGCATCACCAACCGTTGTTGAAGCGGCTGTTTGGTTGACGGCGATGTGTAGTAGCACCTAGCGCGCGTTGAATAACTATGACTAACTACGTGTAAATTATTACAAGCTAACGCGCATCGATGTATTCGTACCACACGCGGCGTAGATTAGCACTCAGCGCTTGAGCGTCGGATTCGCTCCCAACGTGGATGCGCAACCGCGACGACAAATTTTCAGAATTCTTTGTCACGCCTGAGCTTTCAGTCGCAAACGTGATATTTGTTTGCAAATAGATGAAGACGGCGTTTTCAATCCAAACAGACGTGATGTCTGACCAACGAACTTGCCATAAGTACTCAACTTTGTCAGAGACGTCGACGTACATGACCCGTTCGGCGGAGATGATAATTTTTCGATCGCCCAAAACTGGATGCATACCGATGAAATGGTCCTTTGCGCCAGGAGCGTGTATGGTGAATGTCTTACCCATTCTCACCGCTGTGCGCAAATAGTAGACGCCTAGTGCGTTCGTCTCATCCCACGCGCGAACGATGCCGTCCGCACGAATGGCAATCGGCAACCTGCGCACGACGACAGAAGCGACCTTGTTTGACATGACGATGTCGCGCGTGCCAGATTTCACATCCTTGGCGGTACTCGCTACGCCTTCAACAGTCTTCGCGACGAGACCAATCGCACCAGCCACGGGTTGAGTCACTAAACCAGTGACCCCGTGTGCGAACCCCACCGCGGCGCCACTCATACCCCTCTTTCTGAAGCCCTGTACGGGTTTGAAAACTAAACCAGAAATGCCTGCTGTGATGCCGCGACCGAGCTTTTCGCTTCCATAGAAAATACCAGCGGCGACATTATCAGCTTTTGAATCCCGATACGCAATGTCTGATTGAACAATTGCTTTACCTTCGGATCCGGACACAGAATTGAGAGTGCCAAAACCCGTCTCTACGGCTTTACCCAAAGCGTTGAGCCCAGAGGAGACGTTCGCGAGCGTGTCAAACGAGGACAGCACGTGAAACGTCTGCGTGAAGATGTGTGCCAATAAGTGCGTGCGGAATTCCCGTTTCAAATCAGACAGTGGAATTTGCTGCGCACGTCTGGTGAACCGCTGAATATTGATGGATAGTCTATCGACAGACGCAAAAGATAGTACGCCGATGAGTTTTGCATCCGCATCCGCCGGACGAGACTCTGGCCGCGGCTCAAACGTCAGCGTGATGTACACGGGCTCGATTTCAAGAGAAAGAATTTGTAGCTTCACGTCTCGACTCTTGTTGAGATGCTTGACTGCTTCATTCTCCTTCTTGCGATTTTTCTTCGCCTGGAGTGATGTAAAGTTTGTCGACGGTTTCAGGCGATGCAAATCTAAAGATTTGTTGAAGCTATACAATTGCCACAACAAATATTCCGTTGCGCGGACGTATAATCCTCCCTCGGGTGTTTTTTGATGGTAGCAGTTGATGAGTACTTCTCCCGCATCTTTCCAACTGAGGGTAAAATAACATTCGAAAAAGTTACCACGTGAAGCATCGTGCCAAATAAAAACTGGGTATCGAGCGTTGAGCATGCTGTAGTCCACCTGCACCGCACCGACGGTGAGATGCGTGTAAATGGACTTTCCCAAGCATAAATTACTTCCTCGTCTCATCATGATGTTATCGATAGATATGTGAAATAGTTCTGCAAAGAGCGGTTGTGAGCGATCAATTATTGTCGCAGACACTCCAACGAAATCGAGTGCTAAATGCAACTCTTTTGCGATTGACGTATTCATGAGCGGTTTATCGCCACTGTGGAAATTCAATCGCGCCGCGTCAGAATACTCGATGATGTGAATGTGTAAGATTTCACCACGCCAAAAGCCAAATATCTCACCAGATGCATGGCGTGTTTTCATAGATCCAAGATGAATGATCTCAGAGCCATGTTTATCTGAAGCGCTCACACGAATGCACGTCATTTCACCATCACTGGTTGAAAATTCGAGCCACTTTTCGTTTTGAAATGCAGATCCGTCAAATGAGTCGTTTGTGTTGTTCGATTCGGCCGTACTGCCTGCACTAGGAGAACTCCACGCCCACGCCATTGATGAATATTCTTGAAGTGCGTAAGATCGCCCGACGCCAACATATGGATTTCGTGTGGACTTCTTGAATCCCCGTAGTTTGGACGGTGTACGCAACGCGTCCACGGCGCGTTTCATTTGTCGCACGAGAACACATTCCCGCATGTGATTCATGATACGCACTGGAGTCGTGTTCGCGCTAGGCTCTCCGGAGAGCACAATCATGAAGCAACCATTGATTAAGCGTTCAACGCGAAATTGTACCAACAAAGGTTTCACTAGACTCACAAAATCTCCATCATTATTGACGCTCGGCAATCTGCGGAACGCGCTGATTTCTGCGATAGATGGATTGACATCTTGCGGAATGCTCCACAAGGACCCAGAGTACTGAAGAATGTTTTGTATCGGCGAGCTCCAATGAATACCGGATAAAGATGGGTTTGGCACTGATTTGGGCGCAACGGCCAGCTGAATGATTGCCTTGTTTAAAGCTTCTTCGACGTCAACGTTGCCAGCTGATGTACTATAGTCGACAGGAAATGCAACAGCTTTCGCACCAGGTGTGAGTAGTTGTCCGGACGGATAGTTGTTCGAACGAATGTAAAGTGGATAGCTCGTCAAATTCACCGCGGCGATAGCCGGCTGAATAGTAATCTTGTATGTAGGTAACCTTGAAGTGGCTATGCCATCCGCAGACCAGACGTTGCAAGAGCAACGAAGCGCAATTTTGTCACCAGACATATTCGGAACGAAGATTGTTCTCGGTTCAGCAGATGCAGCGATTTCAAACGTTATTTGAGTGGAATCTAATAACACCCCAAGCATGTATGATGTATTTTCATTCGCAGCCTTTGCTTTCTTTATGTAGTATGTCCCGGGCTGAGTTTGCCCTGGTGAAATTGTAACGTAGTCGTCAAGGCTACTCAATCTCGGCGTGCCTTCGTTACTGGGCCATGCGATAGTTCTGATTGATAATGGCGTGGCATTTGTAACGAGCAGCGCTGCTCGATACTCAATACTCAGAGCATGTTGAGACGGATCGTCAGAAACAGCATCCACGTCATCGATCGCACGGCTTCTCGAAGCAGAGATATAATACAAAGATTTCAGATCTGAGTAACCTTTCAAGTTCAGCCAAGTGCGCTGTGTGGCGTCGGGCTGTCCAGCCTCAGTGATGTTGAGTAATGATGCCTTGCTTTGGCTCAATGTCACATGAGCACTAAACACTGTCACGTGCATCGAAATACTTTTACTTGTATCCACAGACGTTACGTGCTTGACATCGCCGGGTTGCATGGTCTCACAAAGTTTTTCTTCCCCATCGGCGATAAGAATGACTCGGGAGGTAGAATGCGTGGATGCCTGAATTTGCAAAGGGGCGAGTATGCGTAGATTCATCCCCAATGGCTCATTAGAGCCAATCTCTTGAGTCTCGTTATGCCTCGATTGTTTAACCAGAATAAAATTGTCTTGTCCAGATGAATACGACCACGCTCTATCCCGTTTGTCCAGCAACCAGTTCAAATGAAATGATGCAGAGCTCTCGAACGCCGAAAACTCCCGACTTGATTTAACCAAGTCAGTTGTGAGCGTCAGTGTGTAAGCATCAGCGCCACAGAATGCTGGTAAATCGAGTTCGCCGTCAGCCGCTAACGCATTGTGCCAGTTATCAAGAGTATCCCTTCTCATGTTTCGAAGCTGGATGCGCTCCACACGTTCAACTTTCACTAGCTCAATTTTGCGAAACCATCGACGCCGACGCGTTGCTCTGCCTTTCCTGGAGCTAGACCCGCGCGGGGGCGGCCATTTCGTAACGAACATTGCACCATACGCCCAGCCGTGCTCGTTGACGCGCTCATTTGAGGGTAAGTCTAATATCCACGGTCCAACAAAAGCATATCCCTTTGGTGCTTTAACGTCTGGAAAGTACTTAGTACAAGACGAACCGTCCAAACGAAGACTGAAACGTCCATTAAAGGTGTTGAGATCTTTTGGAGATCTCCAACCTCTGAAAGGATAGTATCGCTCAGACTCAAACACCGTGACCTCGTCGATGTCACCGCCATCTTCATCGAATGGATCTGTAAGTGTACCCGTCATCGACATCATCGTGCTACCTCGATTGGCCGTATTAACTGAGACTTCAATATGAGTAGATGCTTCGTTAATGCAGGTGATAAGCCCTTTCAATTTACCCTCACGATTATTATAAATCATCCCGTGAGTCTTGTGCTGAACCACGTGCGTCGCCTTGCGATGAAGGCTGACTTCCTCGAAAGGACCAGCTGAGGAGAAAGAAATTGCCAGGGTTTCATCGCCATCATCGATAATTTTCTTTGATTCCGCGGTATGTGACGCTGCACCGATGGTCATTTCCCGAACGCTCTCATCATCAAGCGACTGATGGCATCGTTTTTGAGAAAGTTGTCGGGCACTCGGTATTTCATTCAAAGGTATACCACTCTGATCGCGACGAGCCTTTTGATGAATAAAAGTCCAACCACCTGTACTTTGCATACCGGTTCGATAAACTGCGACTTTCGTTCTACTCTGTGACTTAAAATTACGACGCGATTTCCAAATCGGTGCTGGAGAAATTACCGCGTTGTCCGTCAAGTCTTCACGGATGCAAACAAACGAGTCCAAAGGTGGCTTCTTCACGCCATCAATCGCAGCGTTGCCGACAGCAACATATCCCTCCGGAGCTATGGGCGTCCAAAACGAAAGTGCCGAACAATCACTTGCCCAGAGAAGTTCGAAATCTTTGGGGAAAGCTGTGGCGGGATGCGTGTCGGTGGAGTTGTGTGTGACAACAGCCATGAGTGCACTTTGTGGGGCGGTTAAACCTGCGACGAGGACAGTACCAAATGGTACCAGAGTATAATCTCCCTCAGCTTTGTCGCGGAAAAAGTTGTATCTCGTCTCGAGCTCATGTTTAGAAGGTGCACAGGGAGTCCATACACTTATTGAATCCTTCACTTTGTACGAGCCTTCACTGCACCATGTTTCCTTGAGATCATTTGTACGACACACAACCAAAGGAGGCATTGACCGTTCAAACGTATTGGAACGATCCTTTACTTCACGCGACAATGACGGAGTTTTAGTAGACAGATGTCCGATTGGATGCGCCGCCAGCCCTTCAACCACATGTGCACGTAACTTGACTTGTACAGCTTCACCATTGCCGTCGTTGCAGTCGACCCAGCACCCAAGCTTGCTTCCAATCCACCCGTTTCTCTGATCATAAATCGGCGCCGAAAGAGTACCAGATGTGCTCTTCGATTCCCCATTAGCGTCAATGTAAGTAAATTCAACACGGATGTCTATGGCTTCATTGTGTAAATACTCTTGGTGGCCTGGGAGTCGCGCCAGTGGGTGAGGAATCAACAAGCTCACGGCACCATGGAACTTTCCGATTGGTAATGGTGCCACTTCGAGACTTTTCAAGTCATCGTTCCAAATACTGAATGTTAGTTTTGGATACAGTCGAGTGTTTGCTGATTCTTCGATTGCCAGTATATCGACGATGATATGCGCCACAGTGAGTCGCTCATCGTCTGTATTTGGATTGACTTTGTCGAAGTGATGCATGGCTTCACGAGTGACATGCTTACTTTCAGATGACACGGCACCAATAGTGAAATCGTCTTCATCCTGATTGTCAAGAAGCTGTGATCTAATGACTTGGCCAGACGGAACTTCTTCAATTGCACCGTGCGGCGCTTGCACCCATATACTTCGGCCGGTACTGTTGAAGACTTCTTCCTTCTGCAACGATTTGGAGTAAACACTTCGTGCAACGTAGAATTTCTCGTCATCTGGAGCTCTTAGCATGACAATAGCGTTGATCAACTCATTCAATAGAGAATGAGTGATCAAAACTTTTAGCGTTTCTTGACTTGCACATGAGAAGTAAGTCGCTGTTGGGCCTGCAAGAAATCCATCATTTTGCACTTTTTTCATCAACAGTGAGACGTTCCAGGGTTCGACAACGGGTTCAATTGCATAATTCAATCGATAGTTACGATGTGAAACACTCAACTCTGTGTCTACAGCGATATTTAGCACTTTTGATTGAGTTTCACATTTGATCGCAACCTCACGTAACTGGAGCAGCATGAATACCTGATTCCGCAACTGACGCTCGAATGCAAGAGCAACATGGACGCTGGGGATAGATATTTGGGCTTGCAAGCTTATGAGAGACTTGCGATTGAGCACCTTTTCGCATATGTACCCGACGCTGGAGTCAAAACTTATCGACTTGGATTCTTCTTTATCTGTGTTGATAGAGACGCGTGTGGCGACAAAATTACGCGTGATTGTGTTTGTCTCCCAAAAGTAAACGTCATAATCAGAAGCTTCTCGGTGATCCCATTTCGCGTCATCAACTCTAATTTGCCTGTTACTCATCTCTTGCACTAAGTCTCGACGAATGCACACAATACGGTGGTGACTTGGCTTTTCACTTCCCGTTGTTGCAACAAATCCGACTGCGACAAAACCTTCCGCTGGGATGGGTTTCCATATACTTAGCTGATGCACATCATTAAAGCTACGATGTACGAGGTCATAGTCATTTGGATGCTGGAAAACTTCTGTGTCTGCGGCAAACACGCGAGTGTTCAATGGTGGGAGCTCACCAGCCGCGATACAATCACCAGTCGATACAAATCCTTCTGGACAATCGACCTTCCAAAATCCGATATAAGACGAGTTGCGATTGCGACCGGTCCATATCTTTGTAAAGTCTACACTTGTTATACATTGGAACATCGAATCGTCGATTGCTTTAGCTGTCTTTCTCTTCGTCTTTGTCTCATGAAAGCCTGGCGGCAAGCGAATGTCAAGGCGGTTTGGCGGATCGCGAGAATCAACAATGTTGCACCCTTGAGTCTGGTTACCAAGTTGCCACATCGTTGTAGCTCCTCCTGACAATTCGCCGTAAAGAGGAAATGTCGCTAGCGCTGAAGCTTGACCAGAGTTTGTCACGAGTTCTTGACGAATGCATCGTACGCAACGTAACGACGGAACATCATCAACGGATGTTGACGCGACTACACCCAAACTTACGAAACCCGGCGGTGCGATTGGGCGCCAAAAGCAAGGTGCATCACTTCCGTCAATTTTCTCAAATTTTAATGGGAGAGCGCAAAGTGCTGGACTATCACGCACGATTGTAACTGAAGTATCAGGTGCTCCCTGTCCTGGTTTCACAACATCCGCCAACGATGCGTAACCATCTCGCACGACTGGTCTCCACACTGTGTACGCTGTATTATCTTGATTTTTCATGATGAGTACCATAGCCTGATTACTTTCATCAGATGCTCCTCCCCAAACGCATGCAAAAGTTGTACATTTTAAAAGCGGTGCGACAGCCAGTGCCTGCGCCATAGTTTTGCTAAAGTGACTCAACACAGCCAACCTGTGCGGGGTCACTTCCACAATAATTGGTGTCGTAGAACCCGTGCAGTGTTTAATGCCTCCGTGATTTACGATGTGGACTGTTGCAGATAGCGGTTCGAGGAGCGACGGTGTCATAGTATCAGTTGTGCGAAGACGCCGCACCTTGCCCGTCATTTTTGTGTTGAACGCAGAGTCTCGTTCAAACTGGTACGCAAGCCCAAGCATGACATTAAGTTGATCACATTCCTCTTCACCGTTTATAGTGAAGTGCAAGCAAGAAGCATCCACGGAAACTAGCAAAGGCTTGAGATCTCTAGGCTTGTCTGTCCCCTTGGGCCGCGTCGTCCTGTTTTTCACAACTGGTGGCAAAATAGTGTTCAATGCGCTACGATCGACGTCTACAAACTCAACTGCCGCGCCAAACGAATAACTTGCGCCGTGAGACATTTTGATAAATCGCGCTAAAGCAGAAGAACTGCATGCAAACTTGATATTTTCGAATTTCAGCATTGATCCGTAACCAATGATAATTCTCGGCAGCGTCTCGGGTAATATAAGAATTTCTGAATCCTCGACAATGACTTCGTCGTGATTATCAACAAAATACACCGTGTGACCATTGCCATTGAGTTTGTACGAACCACTGTGTGACTTGAAATCATCGGCAAGAAGTCTAGTACACTGTGTAAGAGCGACGTCGCCGCTCAAGGAAGTATCCCGACCATTCAAGCAATTAAAGTCTTTCGGAAGTAGTGAACCAGCAGAAACTTCGCCTCCTAATTTACCTGAAGTAAACGTTCGTAACGTATCAAGATAAACTCCTACTCGTAAATCGATATGGACCGGTTGAAGAGACAATCGCAATCGCGTTTGTTTCACGTCATCATCAAGTTTGAGTCGCACCAACGGCGAATGTGCCGTACCAGCTTGAAGTATGTTACCAATATTGCGGCCATCTTCACTTGAATTGTCTTCGACAATCAATCTTTGAAGGATGACATCCATCTCCATCGTCTTCCTATTGTTCAGATCTTTTACAGCAAACATCTGTATTTTGTATAACTTCGCAGTAGAAATTGGACGTTGGCGCATTTGCTGCTTGAACATGGATAGTTGCACACTTCCAATACTCGCAGAGTATTGCTTTGAACGTACTCTAGGCGTTAGGACTATTTCAGCCTCTTTTGGCGGAACCTTACCCCATATGATTGGGTTTACTGCTGAAATCAGCTCTTTCGCTTCAGCGTTCTTGATCACATTTATGCAATCAGAAATACACCGCACATCAGCTCCAGATACATCGAGAGATATCGGCTTAATTTTAACTTCGAACGCGTCATCAATTTGATTGATCACACCTCCCGCATCATCCACTCGACTTACGATGGAACCGGAAATTTCAAGTGGCTTACGCGCCATTTGTGATTCTTGATGTCCATGCGCCTTTGTTGCCACTGTGATATGGTTCAACATGAATTGCATCTTTTGATACGTCAACGTCTTTCCAGCAACCTGTCCGGTGTAAAATCTTTTAGTTATCTCAAGATTTCCGGGTAATATGATAGTCTTCGGAGCGCTTTCAAGGATTCCGGGAAGAATTATAGTCGGTGAATCCATCTTCAGCGTCAATCTGGACTTCTTCTTAATAAAGCCGGGTCTCGGTTTGTCAGCTGGGTGAATGAACTTCGGCATGTGATCCGGTTGTACCGGTGGCATGAAAGATCCAAGATATGTAAACGACGCTTGCAAATCTGGAGTCCAGATCACATCAAGACCGCCAAGCTCTATGTTAAGCATAGTATCTGCACCATCGACTTCTTCGCCCGTGTCGTAAACAACATTCTTGAGAAGTAATATATTAGGCACGTCTTTCGATGACGACTTGACACTCCATTCTTCCATTTTGCTCGCTGCTACCTTAACATCACCAATGCTAAGATCCGTCTGGCGAGTCGGAGAACTGATTGCCGTCGTCCACAGTACGCGCTCAACACACAGTGTGCCAGCTTTTATTTCATCTCGTGAAGGTTGATTGTAGTACATGTGCGCAGTCACAGATGTGAACTCGCAATCGATCCTACGAGACACCTTTTTAACGAGCGCGTTATTCACCAAGACTTTTGGTGTCAGCTTAGGCAGGACCTTGTGAAGTCTCCACGTCGGAGGTCTTAGTCGAAACTTGCAGAACGAGATCAAACCAGTGAGGGTGCTTCTTCCGACGTCGAAAATCACATCCCCAAGCTTAATGCGTACATCCGCTGTCACGCCGTCGTAATCAGGATCATGCTCGCTTCGCACAACGCTTGTAATGGTAAGAAAATCCACGCCTTCAAGCACCTCTCGGGGGCGTGCAGTAACGATCTCTTTGCCGTACGCTTGGGATGCGTACATATCATACAGCATGAGCGAATTTGCTCCGACATGTAATTCCGAACAGGTTCTTGACCGTTCCGATTGAATAGTCAACTTTCCAAGCACAAAATCCACAAATGGACGCTCGTGGCTGTCATCCTTTGGATCCCAGGCTTGGTGTTCTTCGGCAGGGTGAGGTTTCAACGGGGCAATCATATGAAGTGCAAACTGCTCAAACGCAATTTGCAATCTAAAGTTAACCTTTGATCGAACACTATCGTTTGTTGACGAAGACGACTCATCCTCTGCAGATAAAAATCTCACGCGCGAATTCTCACGCGCGATGGTGTTGATTTTATCATACCATGATTTGGCAAGTGAATCAGCCGCATCTTGCGTGGACTCGCCAGCATCAAACCGTATGATAACCGCATGTTGCGAGCTTATGGCATCAGCTAGAGCGGACTGTGAGAGAACTACCTTGCCGACAACAAGAACGTTGGCATTTAGTCCAAGATCCTGGCAAATGTCTTTGCGCAGCTTACTTGCACCCGCAGTCCCAGTCAAGTCCATGCGAATATTCTGACGTTCGTGATCATCAGTAATGTCTACGATGAAGAAAGACTTTGAATCAATCGCAATCGTAGCTGTTTTCCATTTGAACTCGCCAAGTTCATCGTGTTGAAGAACCGCGACATCCAACGCCGGCGTATCACGCGTCTTTGCTTCCTCCGCAGTTTTCGTATCCTTGTCGCCGCCATCATCATGCTTGAGCGTTTTAATTACTCGATTCAAATTATGCACTCGTATCGGCGACAAATCAACAGCACATTTGGGTACGTCAATGCTCAAAGCCATGTTTGGATGCTGTGAAGCGTGATCCAGATTTTGAACATATGACAAATCCACCGACATTGTATGCAAAAATGGTAATGCGTTCGCGTCAAGCTGAAAAGACACAGGGTCATACTTTGATCTAATCGTATCAATGTCCCAGCATCCTTGGATGAATCCAGCTGACAGGCCTCGAACACGGATGCGGTTAGCATTATGCTCATCTTTAGCGCTTTTTGGGACGCCTACAGAAATCGGACGAACTGACTTGACAGTAACGGATCCAAGATCAATACAAAGATTAACAACATCTCCGGATGCGGGTAAGACAATCAAAGGCGCATGCATATTCAAATCCAATTTCACTCGAGGCTTGATCTTAAAAGAATGAGACTTTTGCACCAATGCGTCGGTATTGCTCTGCTCTTTCATGTCATCATCAAAAACGTAAGACTTGATGTACGATTTTGTGATTTGGTGACGCGTAGCTGTCGCAGCGACACGGTCCAGAGGCTCTCGCAAAACATTAACAAAAGCCTTTTGCACTTTGGCTCTGACAAAAATTTCTTCGTCAGTTTCAGGATCACCTTTGATCATCTGCAACTGTACTGCGGCGTAGTCTACAGACTCGGTGCCCCAGAGGATGTGGCGAGAAGCATCACCTGAAGGTAAGATACGCGCAGCATCACCGTTTAAATCGATCAATTTACCCTCAGGCGCCGTAGCAATAACATTCTGAATCAACAGTCTCTGCTCAGATATGCTTCCCCCCATGCACTTCCCGAGTAAGACGTGACTAATGGAAATTCGGAAAATCTCTCGCTCATCCTCTCCAACGATTTCATCATCAATCATGGTCACGAAAATTTCTGGAATGCTGACGCTCAGTCTTTTGTTATTTCGTACGGTTTCTTCTCTCAGCAACGTCTTATTGCGTTCTTGCAAATCCACGGCTTCAGCCAATTCGTTCCATTCCTGCATTGCATGTGCATCAACTCGTGACGCTTGTCTGTGCATCCTGACAAGCTGAGCAGAGTCCTTCTTATCAACTGCCCCAAACACGGGCTTAATAATCATTTTGCTGACGTTGAGCACATTTTTCATGCCACCCCCTGCTAGTTTAAATAGGGTTCCAACTACGACAAACTTGTTCCCATAACGTCTCAAGCGTTCTCGTACTACGGCGGCGCGCAAACCGTTCGATTCGCGATACTCCTTGTGGGCTAGAATTCTGAATAGCACTATGCTTTGTACAGGCAAGCCATCTTCAAGCTTATCGAGAGTGGAAGAATCTCCAATCTTGATTTTTGGTGGCCAGTACTTATTCCTCTGCGCAGATTTATGCAAAACCATGCACTCTGGAGGCGGAGGAGCGCGACGCAAATGTTCAAGATACAGCGGTATGTAACTCGAACGTGCCTTGTTTATCTGTATCATCTTCTCGATGCTCAACTCAAAGTCTAAGCCGCGTCGTTTACGGACCTGCTGAACGTGCATTTTCACGCATTCAATCGCAAACTTCCACCACGCACGCCTGTCATCCATGACTGTCACCTTTGGACGCAAGAAAACGTACTCGTGACGAATACGACTCAGTTTAATCCTAGTATTCAGCGCCCAGAATACTTTAACTTGACTCGAGCGTATGTTGATACGAATAGCATCCATATTCACCTTAAGTTGATGCATCGGAGATTTTGATTCGATGTCGTTTTGGCCACGGCGAACGTACATCGCGTTCCCTTGTATCGGACCAAAAATATACGACTCAGGTGCTACGAGTGCTTTGCTGCGAGCTAAAGAGGTTTGAGCGCGCATTGAAAATACACTGGACATGCGGCGAACGAAGTCGTCGTGCGATATACTAGCCCATCCATTCGGTACATCCGCGATGATGGATTCAGAACCAAAATCTGCGTAAGCGCCCATGTGTTCCAATTTGACCAACTTTCGCAGTTTTTCGTCAAATCCGCCCACTTGAAACGTCGCAGCTAACGTGTCGGCCACTGTTGACAGCGATAGACCTTCAAGGGTGAATCCCATCGCACAAGGAATCTTACTATCGCCGTAAGTATCTTCAATGCGCACGTGAATCTTTGAAATTTCCACAATCACATTCGCCATCACCACATCGATAATCCCAGCTATGCCTTTCTTCCGCTTCTCCGCGACAGCTTCTTTCTGACTCGCATCATTGCCAGCAATATCCTCTTCTAAAGTATCCACCTTTATCGCCGGATTGCACTTCAACCACGCCTGTTCTGCGGCGTTGGCCGCCGCGCGCGTCGCCTTTGCCGCCTTCGCCTTCACTTTTCTATCTCTATCTTCTCGCGTCTCTTCCCTCGACGACGCCCCAGTCGGGTCAATCTCACCAACAATATACACCCCATTAAACGTCACGCGCACTGGCTCTTTCCCTAACCGCCGCCACGGCACGCGCACGCGTAACTCCTCCACGTATCCGCGTCTCGCCGCCAACGAAGGCTCATCCAACATCACCGTCAACGCCTCCGCCTTCACCTTCACCTTGCGTATGATGACATCCCCATTCAACACCCCCACCCGCACGTCATCAGGATCGATGCCCTCGAGCACCGACCCCAAATACTTGTTCAAAAACGACGTCAACTGCTTCTCAAACATCCTCACCGCGCCACACCTCCGGCTCGATTCTCACGCAAAAACGACGTAGCTCACCCACGCGCGCGCGTGTGCGCCGCCCTCGAACGGCGCGAATCGATCGAACGCACTCCTCCGCGCCCGTGCGCGCGCCACTGGCGTCGTTCGCGCGCGGTGTCGTCGTGTGAGGCCGGGGCAACCGCGCGCACCAACGGTATGGTCCGTTTGTAACCTGTCCGTTGGTCGTGTCCTCGTCGCGCCCATGCATCGCGCCATTGCTCGTCGCTCGACGCTCAACGCCCCAGTCTCGCGCGCGACACACGTCAACGCGCGCACCGAGCGATGTTACCACCGCCGCGCGGCGGCCCTGGCGCCCCGCGCGCGCTGAGCGGGTCGTTTAATCATCATCATCATTCCAGCCACCACCAGCCGCGACGTCGGCACGCGCGGGGACAACGGCGCCGTGAGGTGTCGTATCGGCGCCGGGCCACGCCCGAAGGCGCGCCAGCGAGCGGTGAGAGCGCCGCGGGCGATGGCGGATGGGGCGGATGGTGGACCAAGGCGCAAGACGTGGCGAAACAAGCGACGAAAGCCTCGCGCGGGTGGGCGTCGCAGACGCAAGACGCGCTGACGACGCAAGTGAATGAAAAGGTCAAGTTATTGACGCCGTCGATGGAGGTGGCGGTGGATCACTTTGGACCGACGGCGCGGCAGATTTCCAAGTTGCTAAAACCGGTGACGGAGCCGATTAAGAAACAGTGGATGACGTATAAGCCGGAGACGCGGCGGATGATAAAGGGTGGGGGCATCGGCGCGTTTGTGGGTAATCTCATCTTGGGTTGGCCCGCGAGAAGTGAGCGGAAGGCGTTACAGAAAAAGGTGCGACGGATGGAGATGGAGCGCACGAAGATGTTGGTGGATGATTTTTCGCTCGAACGCGAAGTGTTGACTTTGAATGCGGAGAATAGACGGTTGGAGAAGCGCGTGTTGCGGGCGGAGATGGCGCTGAATGCTATTAAACGCAGATTGAGCGAGTACGCGGTGACGCCAAAGGATGATGCGCACTTTGCCGACCCGCAGCTTGTGCACGCGCTCCCGGGCGCGCCTTGGGCGAACAGTCTGATTGACGCCGTGGCGAACGGCGGAATTGAGCCCAAAGAGTCCGCGCCGCCGGCAACGATGAATAATTCAGTTTCCACCAAACAGCGCCTCGACTCGGTGAAGGCTAAAGCAAAGAATGCGGTAGATTCGGGCAATGGTTCGTCGTGGAGTCGCCGCGACGACGCTTGGGCCTTGGCCGCCACCATCGCCAGCGAAGAGGCTGGAAGCGATGGCGGCGAGCGCCCGACGGCTTTATAATCACCAGCGCACACGCGCAACTTGTTTGATGAAATAATAAAAAAAAGCAAATCGTATACATGCCAACACGCGCGCTAATCCTAATCGTGATTAATCGTTTCTACAGTTCAAAATACTTTTCTCAATTGTCGTCTGACTCTGCGACAAACGCCTTCATCGCCGCGAGCTGCGCAAGTTCATCTTCTTCCAGCAAATCATACTCGGCCGCATCTTCAAGACGCCCGATGGCTTGTTGCAACGGCTTTTCTGGATAAGACACGCACGGCATTCCATTCTTGCCGCCATTCAATGCGACAAAGAAGAGCTCGGCGACCGCGCGAGGCGCTTGCGCCTTGAGCACCGCCGGTAACATATACGTCAAGCTCTTCCCGTTCGCCCCGTCGTTCGCGTCGAAATCTCGCCCGTAATACCAATTAAACGCATCGAGAGTTTTATACCCCGTTTCGCTCTCGCCTTTTGCCTCGTAAAATAATACCAGCGCTCGTTCGAGACGCGTCTCGACGTAGCGAATACGCGCCGCGTCGTACGCCGCCACTTCAACCATAACTTCTCTAAACGCCTTGTACCCGACGCTTTGATCCCACTTCTCGCTCGCCCTAGCGGCATCCTTTAATGCCTTCAAATTTTCGCCAATCGCCAACCACGCATCGTACGCCTCGACGACGCGCGCCGTCGCTTGACTCTCAGACGTAGCCGCCGCGTACGGCGCCGACGGCTTAACTTTTGCCGCAATTTTCGCCGCCTCTTCGCGCGCCGCTTTCTCTTTCAAGAATTCTCGAGTATCTTCGCGTTTTTGCACTTTACGTGTCTGTGGTCCAATCGCGCGTCACGAGCGATCTCTCGTCAGTCACGTCCAGTCCCGTCGCGCGCGCTCGAGTCGCACCTGTCTACTGCTCGCGTTGCGTTTACAATGCACCACGAACGTCGTCGCTCCTCCACACGACGCGAGCATTGCGCGCTGACATACAACGCACACCCCACGCACGCGCTACACGGCTCGTAGCGCCCGTCCTCGGTGATTTTCGCCACGCGCGTGCGCGTTTATGAGGAAGAACCTCTCAAAAGGATCACTGGAGCTACAGAACTACAATCGCTAAAACTCGCTAAAACTACTCGGTGCGCCCCGCGCGGGCGCCATCGCGGGTCACGCGTCGTCCAGACATCGCGCGCGGTCACTTGGCGCCGACTTCGGCGTAGGGTTTCAACGCGCTCGCGGCGAAGCCTTCCGGGACGGCGTACTGTGGAAGCTTCCACTTGAGCGTTTTAAACCCACCGTGCTTCGTGCGTGTACCGACGTTTATCGCGCCTTTGCCTTTGTAGAAACCCTTCTTGGCGATCTTTGTGGTGAGCATGTTGAACCCGACGCGACGGGCGCGACGGGCGAACGCGATGGGGGTGATGAACACCATGCTGAAGCCGCGCGTCCCGTTCTGAGGTTTTGTCGTCGAGCGCGCAAACGATATATGACGAGACGTGTGAGAAGAACTCTTTGGTCTTTCTTTGTTAAAGCCTAGCTAAAGTCTAAATGTCGCCGAGGAAGAACGTGCTGAAATCGGAAGATCAGAAGACATCAGCCGCGCCGATGGTGGCGACGTCGGTGTCGACGTCGTCAGTGGTTGCCGCGTCAGAGTTGTACTCTGTCTCCGCGTCAATGTCATCTTTACCATCGGCGGTGCTATCCGTGGTGCTATCTGAAGAACTCGAAGCGTCTTCAGTCGTGAGATCTTTCGCGCCGAGTTCTGTCGTCGCGCCTGGGACGAAACACATATCTCGGAAACGCGTTCCCATGTTGAATTGTTGCTCCAACGTGGCGTCAAGTTGGTCTTGATAACTCAATTGCGGTACGACGTAGAATTGATTTTTCACGCGTTGAAGCGCTTGCATGTCAATCGTACTTCCATGCACTTGCACCATTTGCTGAATCGGGAACGCATACTCCATGCGCACCAAATAAAAGTCGCTACTACGGATGTCGCACTCGCCGCCGGCTATCATACATGCGTGCTTTGCCACCGCGTTACATTTACACTGCTCTGGACAGCCATACGCTCTCTGGTGCAAGTGCTGATTCTCGAAGAAATATGGTCTATATCCAACGCGTGCAACGTGCCAGCGCGAGTCTGAATGCAACACGTTTACGATTTGATCAATGTCAAACTCTCGTCCCATTTCAGACGGCTCCTTTGTCGCCGCGTCTTCCTCAATAATCGTAATCGTGTTGTACGCATTCGCTCGCGCGTCGTTCATCGCATGCACGTGCGACATCGACGCCTTGTGCCAATGATCTTTCGCACCCTTGTAACAACCATCGACGAATTCACCACGGACAAATGTCACCTTCTCTGCCCACTCCAACGGCACACGCAGTTTATCGCACTGCATACAAATGATGTAAATGTGTTCGCCCACATCTGCAATCCTGCGCCCGCTTTCGGTCACATCGATGCACTTTCTTTTCAGACATCCGTTCGGTAACGTCCCTCTGAGCTCGCCGAGCGCAGCAGCCGCTTTCGCCTCGGCGGCGACGTAACACGTAAACGCCTCAGGACGCGCCTCGGGTTGCGGCGCTTTGGCTTGCGCCGCCTTACCCAACGCCGCCACGCCCCGCGCCGCACCTCCGTGCCCCGTCATCATTATCGCCACCGCACCAATTGCTAAAACACACACCGCCATGACGACGACGCCCACCGACGACGAACCGAAGCCGCGCGCTCGTCTCGACGTCGACGCGTCGTCGACGTCCGCGCGAACGTCCTCCGTCATCGAACACCCGCGTTCCATGGCGCCAGCATCGCCACCACCGCACTGCAGCGACGCCACAGACGATGGCGATGCAATCAACGCCGCGCGTTCGGCGCCATCGCCTTCACCAGCGCGCACGAACGCGCGCAAAAACATCGTTGAAATGATCGCAACACCCAAGCCACGAACACACGACGGTCGCTCGACGTTCGCCGCCCCTGACGCGACCGCCGCGCTCGCGCGCAGAGCGAGGCAAAGAAAAGAGAAAAGCGAGCGCGACGCGCGATGCACCCGCGCGCGCGTCACGCGCGACGGCGACGCGGCGACAGATTCTGGCGTCGCCAACACCCGCGCCTCGGCCTCGCGCCGTTGGATTTCTTCAACTCATAGTACAATCTACCATACAATACACGTAGTACATACTTAAGTATGGGAAGATCTATGTGTGACGTTATCACGCATTCAAAACGGTTCATGGTCGATGCCGCATCACGGCTATCCATCTCGCGACCAATTCGCGCCGCCACAGTACGCCGCGCGCGCCCGTGCGCGATGACACTCGCCGCGAGTTGCTCCGGCATCGCCATAGCTCGCGTGCGCACCGCGCAAGCGCCGGTGCGAGGCGCGAGCGCGCGTGCAGGAGGCGCGGATGATGTAGGGCGATTGCAGTTGAGGGTTTCAGCGCGCGCGCGCTGCGTCGCGCGTCACGGCGCGTTCGGGCGCGCGGTGTCAGCGCCGCGCGCGTGGATGACATCGCGAGCGTCATCGGTGTGCGGTCGCGCGGTGCGTGGGGCGAGCGGGGGCGGGGTGCGAGCGCGGGGGCGGGTGGGGGTCGCGGGCGCGGTGGCGCACGGGTCGCCGTTTGATGGACACTCGCACTCGCATTCGCACGGGCGTGGCTCGCACGGTGCGGCGAGTGCGGATGAGATAATGAGTAGTGATGAGGATGAATTTGTGGCCAAGGCTGGGATGATGATGCGGGCGTCGCAAGGGAAGGAGGCGAATGAGTTGGAGCGGGCGCTGGACGCGGTGTTCAACGCCACGGGCGTACACCGGGTTGCGGATTTCTTGCGCGGGAACGCTTTCGTGGCGGTAGTGTCGTGGGTGTTGTTTGTCGTGGCGGGCATTTCGCACATTCTCATGCACGTGGGTGGTGGAGGTGTGGTGGAGACGCAGACAGCAGCGACGGTGAGCAAGGCGTGTACGATTTTAGTGTACGCGTTGGCTGGGACGCCCGAGTTTGTGGATGTCACGTACGAACTTGCGGTTGGGAACGTAAATATTCACGTATTAACTACATTAGCGGTGCTAGGGACGGTGTTGTTGGGATGCGCCATGGAGGGTGCGTTATTATTGGTGCTGTTTGCGTCGGCGCACTTTGTGGAGGATCGATTGACGTCACACGCACGTGGCGATCTCAAGGCATTATGGGGTACGGTTCCGACGACTGCAGACGTTGTCACGCTCAATTCTGATGGAGTACCGGATATAGCATCCATCAGAGAAGTTCCAGCCGCGGATGTAGAGATTGGAACGACGATTTTTGTCAAGGCGGGTCAGCAGGTGCCACTCGACGGCGTCGTCGTGCACGGGAGCGCATTGGTGAGCATTCAGCACATCACGGGTGAGGCTTTACCGGTGATGAAGAGATATGGAGATGAGATTCCAGCGGGTGCAATGAACACGGACGGTGTGCTTGTGGTGAAGAGCTTGCGCTCGAGCGAGGAGAGTACTCCAGCGCGCATCGCTCGTCTCACCGAAGCGGCGCAGCGTCGCCGACCCAAGGTGTCGCGATTAATTGATAGCATAGGTGACCGCTACAGCAAGGCTATTCTTGCCATTACGTTTATCACAATGATCCTTGCGCCAGTCGTGCTCGGCATTCCATTTTTGGGTCGTGGTGGTGCGATGTACCGCAGCTTTGCATTCTTGTCCGCCGCGGCGCCGTGCGCGTTGTTAATGTCCCCATTGGTTTACGTCGCCGCCATCGGCGCCATGGCGCGTCGAGGTGTGCTGATTCGAGGTGGATTAACGCTCGATGCATTAGCCGAAGTAGGCACCGTGGCTCTCGATAAGACTGGGACTATTACAACCGGTCAAATGAGCTGCACAAGCATTACGCGTTTTGATTGCGAAAAACCTGAACAAGGCGCGCCCGGCGCTTCGCTCAAGTCACTGGCATACGCGCTAAATCTCGAGCGCGGGTCGTCGCACCCAATTGCCGCCGCCGTTACAGCATCGACGCGTGGTTTAGATCTTCCGGATGTCGGTAATGCGGGCGATTACAAGGTGGTGCACGGCAGTGGCGTCGAGGGTTTATTCGCCGGCAAGCGCGCGAGATTTGGCACGGCGGAATTCGCGCTCGAACTCTGCGGAGACGACGCCGAAAACTGTTCGTTAGCAATCAACTCCGAAACACGCGATGGTGAAATCGTCGCCGTACTCGCTGTTGAAGGAGAACGGCCGGCGTTGTTCCGCTTCAGTGATACTTTGAACTCGAAAGCGCCTGAAGCCGCCGAATCGTTGCGCAGCGGTCGCTGCCGACGTCGGTGGTGGGAAATGGCAGATAACAGCAAAGGTTTGGAGCTCCTCATGCTCACCGGCGATAATCAGACGAGTGCCAAAGCTATGGCCGAAGCCATCAAGCTCGCGCCTGAAAACGTGTATTCCGGATTAACGCCCGATCAAAAGCTCAAGCTTATTGAAGACGCGCGCGAACGCAAAAAGACGAGCAAGTATCCTCGTGTGGCGATGGTTGGCGACGGCATTAACGACGCGCCCGCGCTCGCAGCTGCGGATGTCGGGGTAGCCATCGCGTCCACGCCGAGCGACGCCGCGGCGAGCGCGGCAGATGTGCTGTTGCTCACCAAGGATGACGATGGCGGGATTTCGCAGCTTCCGGAATTGTTCACCTTGGCTGACCGCACGCGGACGGTGCTGCGACAAAACATCGCGCTCGCCGTGATATCGATTATCGGCTCTGCTATTCCCGCGCTGTTTGGTGCGTTCCCACTTTGGCTGGCAGTATTGTTGCACGAAGGTGCAACGTTAATGGTTGCCATGAACTCTGTGCGTTTGCTCGTGACTTTTGGTCGTCAGCCGCTGTCCAAGACCACGACGTTGGCGCTGTGGGCGTTCACCGTCTTTTGCGCGTTGGGTGCCGCATACACCGTGTGCAGCGAAGCTGTAGCTATATTTATTAGCCAGCTGCACTTGTCAAACTGGATGGGCGTCATCACCGCATTCAAGTCCGCTTGGGCGGGACTTTTGGCGGGTTGCTTGCACACGTTGACTGGTCCGGACCACTTAGCCGCGCTCACGCCGCTCACCGTCGGCCCGAGTCGCGCGCAAAACGCACTCATGGGTGCGCTTTGGGGTTTTGGTCATAACACTGGTCAAATCTTGTTTGGCTGCATATTCATTCTGTTGAGAGACCGTTTGCCACTTAACATGGAGATTATTGGTCAGTTTGGTCAAGGCATCGTTGGCTTGACGCTCATCATCATCGGCGCCATGGGCTTTTGGGAGAGCTTTGGCGGGCACTCGCACTCGCATTCGCACTCGCACTCGCACTCGCACTCGCACTCGCACGGTACTGATATGCCCATGCCTGCGAAACGCGACAGCAGTTTCATCTCGTGGACGTACATCACGGGCACCATTCATGGCTTACAGCCTGACTCGTTGTTCTTGCTTTTACCGGCGCTCGCGCTTCCCCGAGTTGAAGCTATTTCCTTCCTGGCGACGTTCTTCATCGGAACCATCATTGCCATGGGTACGTACACGTACTGCATTGGCGCCGGGACGGCAGCGTTAGAGAAAAACAATCCAAAGTTTGTGAGCTACATTGCTCGCGGCTCGAGCGGCGTAGCTTTGGCGTTTGGCGTCTTATTCGTCATCAGCGCCATCTTTGGACTCGATTTGATTTAAGACAATTTAGAAAATAGACACATTTGCAATGGCATATTATTAAGCTAGAAAAGAAACTGATATGAACAATGAATACTTAGGCTTGTTGTGTTTTAAGCTTTCGGTTTGTAGGGGGCGAAAATGACAGCCGAGTTGTGACCACCAAATCCAAACGAGTTCGAAAGCGCGTACTTGACAGTGTGCTTTTCGCGCTTGTTACCAACCAACATGGACGTGTCGACGCCCACATCCGGCGTCTCCAAGTTGATGTTCGGGTGCAATTCACCAGACGTGATCGCCTTGATGCAAACAACGGCTTCAACTGCCGAGGCAGCGCCGAGCAAGTGACCGATTAAGCTCTTGGTGCTATTAATCTTGACACCCTCAGAGTTCTTAAACTTTCGCTGCAACACACGAAGCTCAGCCATGTCACCCGCAGGCGTAGACGTGGCGTGCGCGTTGATATAGTTAATATCTTCAGCCCTGACACCGGTGACTTCGAGAGCTTTGTCGATGGCAAAATTGACACCCTTACCCTCGGGGTGCGGTTCCGTCATGTGGTGCGCATCGCACGTCATAAATCCTCCCATCACTTCCGCTAAGATTGGAGCATCACGTGCCAACGCACTTTCCAAAGACTCGAGAACAAGCACGCCCGCACCTTCACCCATGACAAAACCATCACGGTTGGCATCCCACGGCCTAGAAGCCGCCTTTGGGTTGTCGTTGCGCTGACTCAACGCCTTGGCGGCGGCGAAACCAGCCATGCCGATTGGGATAACCGCAGCATCACTCGCACCCGCGAGCATCAAGTCAGCCTCACCATTGCGAATGTGCATCATACTGTTCAAAATGCAAAAGTTACCCGTCGCGCATGCGGACGCGATGGAATAGTTTGGCCCCATGAACCCAATATCCATCGCCGTCAGCGCGCTCCCCATGTTTGAAATCGCAAACGGAATGCAAAACGGGTTCATCTTCTTATGTCCATGTTTGAGCAACGCTTCGTTCGCCAACGCAAAGGTATGCATCCCACCCATGGCGCTTCCAATAAGGCATCCGCTCAACTTCTTATCCACGTAGTGCGGCGCCGACTCATCGTTCCAGTTCACCTTACCACTCTCAAGTGCCCGCTTCGCCGCGACAATCATATACGCGATGTACGGATCCACACGTCTCGCTTGTTTCTTCGTTATGTATTCACCTCCGTCAAACGCCTTAATCTCCCCCGCGAATCTCGTACCAATTTCGCTACAGTCAGAGTTGCTGATTTCCGACACCGCGCTCTCCCCATTCAACAAACGTTCGTACATCGCGTCGATATCATCACCGAGCGCAGTCACCGCACCCATGCCCGTAATCACCACGCGTTTCTTCCCATCGCGCTCGAGATCAACGCCAACCGTGCTCGCGCGAGAAATCACGCGCGCCCGGCGCGCCGTTGAGGGCGACACTTTTTGAGCGATCGCCGTCGGGGTGCGCGACGTCGCGCCGCGACGGGGCGCGCGCGCCGCGTGCGTCGCGTGCGTCGCGGTGGCGTGCGCAAAGGCAATCATCGTTCGAGCGTGCGTGGGCGAATCGAACCGCGCGCGGGCGAATGCGGGGGCGCGAGGGGCGCGGTTGGATAAGAACACATAACGAGGGTAGCGGATTTTTCTTTAGGGATGTCCTCGGTCGACGTTACAACGCGCGAAGAACCATCGTGGATGATTAGTCCTCATCGGAATCTACATCACCGTACTCCCACATGCCTGAACGCGAGCGACGGGCGAATTCTTGGGCGTCACGGAGAGATTGAACGAAATCGCTGGGGAGACGACGGCAGGCGCGCGCGTCGACGCGGGCAAAACCGGCGCGAAGAATGTCAACCGCGACGGATTCGGTGGAGTCTTTTTCTTGGAAAAGAGCCAAAGCGAAGGTGACTGGGGATTCTTCGTCCCATGGCTTGGTAGTGGGATACCGTTCACGCGCGTTGATGCGGGCGAAGAAAGCATTGTTGGCGATAGTTTGACCGATGAACGTCGCGGCTTGGAAGCCGTATTCGGAATCAACCGACGGCACCTTGAGACCAGAGAACGCGCAGAGGTTTGCCATGGGAGGGATCGCCCCAGCCGTGATGCTCGAGTCTCGTAATGGTCGCAAACGATTGAAGTCTAGGGATTCTTCATTGCCGAAATCGCAATAGAACACGGGCACTGGCTTGTCGCCTACGCGCTTGCCAGTGACGATTGCTCGAGACCACTTGTCATCCCCGGTGAACTTGGCAGCCACCATATCGCCAACTTTCGGCTCAAATACGCCATCCGCCGCTCTATTGGTGTCTTCATTATCATAGAGCTCGGCGAGCTTATCAGTGACGAATGAGACTTTGCTACCGTCGAGCTTTTGAACGAAAAATCGTCCACCGCCGAGAACCTCGGTGACGCCTACTTGAACAAACTCCGAGCTAATAGATGCCTCGGAATCTTCTTCTTCTGTGACTTGGACTACAGGCGGCGTCCAATCCTTCCATAGACCTGCCTTTGTTTCTTTTGCGGCCGCCTCGATTTCTGCTAAGGCTCTACCTCCTTGCACGCGGTCGACCGGGAACGCGGGATGCAAGCTACCCAAACCCAATCGCAGCAACTCCTCTCCAAGATTGAAATGACCATGGTTCATGGTCAACGAACCGAGAAAAGTACCGTTCTTATCAACGGAGTCCACTTCGATCTCTACTTCTCGCTGAAGTACCTTTGCTCTGGTGAACGCGAGCGCTTGGTCGGCGTACGGCTCGTCGCGCTGCGGACATCGAACACCCGCTAAACAAAAAGCAATCACGGCACCCTCTTTCGGAATGGACACTCGAAGTTTGTGACCGGTGGCAACGTACTCTACTAAGCCCGTACATTTACCTGCACGTTGCAAAAAGGGCAAAAACGTCTTCGCCTTGTGCGCATTCATGCTAAAGTCATTGTGTCTATGAATTGGCGCGTCGCGATTCTTGCTGTGCACGCCCTTCTTGCTCTCGATACCTTTCTTCTCTGCCACGATGAGCTCGTCGTAATTTGACGCGCGCTCTTCTTCGCCACGGTGACGAATAGCAGTTGCGAGGCCACGAATGAGTAACATCTCTGATACGTTGAGAGCTTCGCCTCCCTTTTTGCTTTGCAATTTCACAGTCGCAAATTGCAACAGTCGCTCGTTCGCGCCATCACCTATCTTGCGCGTGTAATCCATGCTTACTTCTACTGTTTGACCGATCAAACGCGAAATTAAGAAACTTCTCGACTCGACTGCCCAAGGCTCGTGTTGGGCGTTCTCGTTGCGCGAATGAGAAAATCTTGGGGCACGAATGGAGCTCAAGTTGATTCGACGCTCTGCATTATCCGATCCAGATATCGGCAGGACGGATACGCAATCCCCAGAAACAACTTCGATTACTTTCGCGGTAAAGTTTTTCAAATCCACAGCGTTGAGGGTGGACACAGGAGGAACATAGTTGTGCCAAAGTCGAAGTTTCTGATCCTTTGCCGCCTTTTCGGCTGCACGCAACTTCATAGCACCACCAATCAACGCCGCTGCGCTCGATTCGTGAACTTGCGCCAAACCATGACGACATAAAGCTTCGCCGACATTGACAAAAGATGCGTCATTTACGTCTGCAGGCAAGATTGACACAACAAAATTATCACGGCGATCTAAACTTTCCAAAATGACGCGCACGTCGCGGTGCATCAACGAAAGTTCCGTGAAGTTCTTAGCCTCTGTCGCAAACGGCTCAGGACCTTGCTCGGTGCCATCTTCGTTCTTTGCACCCTTTCGGCCCATAGATGGGACCTTGATGCCGCCGATAGACGCCGTGATGATTTGGCCGTGCACCATCCCGTCGCCTGTAAGCATCAACTTTACAGTCCCACCATTCAGCACAAATTCCACCACCGCGGGCGTCGGTTTCATCTTTAACGTCGACAGCAACGTTTCGCCACTAATAGCCTGAACCGGTGGACGATTTGCCGCGGCGAGAACGCTTGGATCCTTGCTCCACATCCCGATGCCCTCCGCCTGCGCCGCTTGTTCCGCCGCTTCGAGCTCCTCGACGTTACTCGCCCGATCACTCCCACCCGATTTCACCTTACACAATCCCGCACGCACTTGTGAAAGACTCACGTTTTCCCCACTTTCCGTAAACACCACACCAAACTCGCGGTTGATCGAATCCACCTTGTACTCAACGCGAAACGTCACCGTTTTCCCAATCAAAGTCCTACGTAACCGCTCGCGAGACTCGAACGCGAACACTTCATCCTTAGATTGACCATCCCGTCGTCCCTACGAACCATCAATCAACACATCGTTAATACTTCATTCGCGAGCACCACACATCGCAAACGAAACCGACGAATAATCGTGTCGATTCTATTCGCTCGATCGATCGAGTTTGTTAAGCGACGCGACAGCATCACTTTCCACGCCCGACTCCACGCGCGCACGCGCGGTACACGCAAACACGCACACGCACACGCACCAATCGAGGCGCCACTAACGACGCGAGCGTGATTAACTTTTCCGGTGCGATCGCAATCTGCGCGGAAACGCACACAAACACGCGTCAGTACTCGGAAACACAAGAACGAGATCGCGCGTAAGCGCTTCGTTTTCGTCGCGCGCACGCACCGGGTTCGCCGAAGGCGCGACGACGACGACTTGATCGCCCGAAGGCACGGCTTTGACGATGCCGCGCAGCCATCCGGTGGACATGACGCACGAGCGGGCGCGTGAAAATGAGGAATATTTGCAACGCGGAGCCAAGTTTTCTTTTACTTTTTTTCATCTCGCGCGTCGTCTCGCGCGCATTTGATTCGACGCTTTCGAGTCGTGTACGCGCGTGAATCGCGAGAGATCGCGACCACAGCGCATGGGTTGGTGCTATTCGCGCTTGAGGATTTTGAAATAGTGATATCGATTGATTTCAAAAGAAATGTCTTCGTTCTATCGTCTACGCGTCTGCGTCGATTGATCGACATAGACATCTGGTTCTCTCTCGACGCGGTTTACGTTCCCGTACGTGCGTATTTTTCCTGGCGTTTTCGACGCTTGCCAATGGCGGTGAACATGGTGGGTCGGATTTCAGCTTCGACTTGCATGTTTTCGAGATCGGTCATGGTGATGTAACCGAGAGAGACGCGAGAGACGCCGTACGCGGCAAAGGCGCCGGCGTAGTGTCCCCAACCGTGCGTATCGAGCCAGCGCAACACGCCCTTGTCGCCTGCATACGACGTGTTTACCGCCTTATTTAGTGCGATTCGTCGCTGGTCGCCGAGCGTAGGTCCAGTGGTGAGATCTTCGTTCGGTTTCGCTGCGTTGGTGGCGCCTTGCGCGGCGTTTGCGGCGCCACCTGTCGCGACATCCTCGCCTTCGCCGTCGCGAGCCCGCTTCACCTTGAACACCAACTTACTCGAGCCATCGGGATTGAGTGATTGCGACGACGTTGATGCGAGCTTTGCAGCACGTTCGGCGCGTAAACGCTCGTTTTCTTCCTTCACTTGCGCCTCAGTGGGGACATTCGCATCAGTCGGCCACGGCTTGTCGTAATCATCGGCGTCTTGAATGTCTTCGTCGCTCTCCTCGTCCGCCTCGTACGTGCCATCCACGACTGCTTTGTGTAAATCTTCTTTCGTGACCAAGTCACGCATTGGATCTCCTTCCGGAAACGCGCGCTCAATCATACTTTTCATAATATCTACCGCTTTTATCGCCGACCGACGCACGCCCATCATGTATCCGAGACGGTACGTCTCGCGCGCCTCGTACGGATCCGCCCCAAGTTCGAACAACCCACGCGCCGCCTCTCGGCGGTTCATGGCTTCTAAAACTTCATCCATAGATATTGCTTGTCGATGCGTCTCGCTCTCGTGTCCACCCTGGTACTCCAACGCAAGCTGACCGGGCATAGCCGCCCCGGCGCGTCTCGAGCTCGGCCTCGGCACGTACACCAACCCATCCTCGTCGTTATCCAAACACTCACAAATCTCATTCGCCAAGTTCAAAACCTCCTCATCGCCGTCATCGTAGTCTACTTTACTGTATACCACGCCCTCAGCGCTCGTTTCCTGCATGACAACCATGCCAGAGTACCACTCGCCGTCGCTCGGCCAATACACCCGCACGCGGTTGCCAATGGAAAAGTTAAAGTTGCCCCCTCTCGGCGGCAACCCACGCGGCGGACGCCCGACGCGTCCCGCACCACCGCGCGCGCGCGGTCCCCCCATACCACCCTCTCGTCGTTTTCGCCCAGAACCCTCACCAGTGCGTCGACGTTTGTCGCCCCCGACGCCCGCCATGCGCACCCGCGCCGTCTGCGCGCCTCGCGGCACCTCCCCCGTCGGCGCCTTGCCCGTCTTGTTCACGTCTTCTGGATGCGCGATTTCATAGCTCAGCAAATACTTGCGGTAGCTCTGAATCAAATCATGCCCAACTGACGTGCAGCGGTGAGTGGAGGTGTAATTCGCCATGCCCATGAAGATTTCTTTACTCCACGACCACGGCACCTTGGCCGCGCTGCCATTGTGTTCGACTGGAAATCCGCCGCGCGCGCACACGTTGTGATACAAACCAAACAAGTCGAGTTTGAACCCATTCACCGTACGTTGCGGAAAACATTCTAAACCTATACTCATGCGTGCGCGTGTGCGCGTACCATCGTCAGTGACGTGAACGACGCACAAAAAAATCATCGCGTACGTCTCGGCGCGACGCGGCGGTCAGACGAGAGACGGTATCGAACGCGCGCGCGCGTCTTAAAAATCATCCCACATCTTTCGCGCACGTCATCCGCACCATCGCGCATACGCACCTATACCCTCTGGAACTTCCTTCGCCACCGCTTCATCGTGTCTTAAATGCGATATCTGTGCCATGCCAAAGCAAACGCGATGAAAGCCACAGAGGTTAATACCTCGGCGTTGAATCCGCGATCGCGCCACGCAAACTTAATATCACCAATCACGCGCACACATCGCGCGTTCGAGGGCGTCACGCACCAGATCTCGCAAAAACTCCTCTTCGCTCACGTCCGCGAGCGGTTTCCTCGCCACGTGCGCGACGGCGTCTGTCATTTTATTCGCGCTATGTCGCGACGCGGAATCGCACCCTCGCGTCGCGGCGCGTTTGAACGCGACTTAATACCGCGCGTGACGCGCGTCGTGGGGCGTTTCGGCGCGATCAAACGCGCGCGACGCGGAAGAAATGTCTTTGATTGGCTTTTGCCGATGCGTCGTGCGCGAGCGAACGGGCGACGCGCGCGCAGATGTCGCGTATGTCGCGCCGCGATGCGACAATCGTCTCGCGCGGGCGCGGGTGGACGGGGCCATGCGGCCAAAATCCCTAAACCCTTGTTTTACATACAACATATACGCAAACATTTATCATTTTACATAACGTATCTCGTCACTCTACATGAGCCATTGAATGATTACACTACGACCGGAATGACCCCATAATGCCGATCATGGACACCCCCACGCACACGGCACGAATTTCGTAAGTATATAGGACTTGTGGTGGTTATGTATTGTTACATGCCACGTGGCACATTTCTCGCACGATGATTGGTCGAGTGGCGTCAGCGCCGCGCCGAGGCACGTCGCGCGCTGCGGTTTCGGCGTCATTCGCGCGCGCGCGGACGACGAACGCGCGCGGAGGACGACAAAACACGCGTTCGGTGTCATTATTGCCGTCGAGCGCGCGATCGAGCGCGACGTGACGAGCGCTTGAGGTCGATTCATTCCGAGCACACCCAGAGGCGTGTGGTGCCGCGGGCGCTTTTGGGGTTTGTTGGCGCCATGACGTCGACGTCGGGCGCACCACAGAGCCGGGCGAAGCGCCTGGCGGCGAATCGCGAGGCGTCTGCGGCGTCACGCGCGCGTAAACGCGAGATTGAGCGCGAGATGCGAGCAAAGTGTGCGTATTTGGAGATGCATTTGGAGCACGCGCGCGCGCACGCGCAGACGTTGGCGCTCGAGAATGCGCAGTTGAAGGATGCGTTGTTGGAAATGACGTGTGGGGTGAAGCCTGCGATAAAATATGCGGCGATGCCGGTGATGGCGGGGAAGGTTGCCATACCTGCGGATCCACGGGTGTGGGATTTGGACGCGTGGCGGAAGACAAAAGAAGACGTCGAGAAAGGAGAGAAGAAGAAACGCGGCGAAACGCCATCGGATTCGGATGAAGACGCGTCTATGGGGTGTGTTTTAGGAAACTTGGATTTTGACTTGACTCCGGAATCGTTTGCGGACACTTATACTGAGTTTGTATCGGGTCGGACTAGGCGCTCGCGCGGCGCGGAGGCGACTGGATTTTGCGAAGACGGCTTTAACTGCCGACGACGCGATTTCACACGTTTCCCCGCGCACAAAAACGCATGCGAGCCACGCGCCGACATATATAACGAAACAAATGATATGCTTCTTGCGAACGAGAACGAGAGAATAGCGAAGAACCCGAGAATGACGCTGAAACACACGACATTGGCGACTTTGATGAAATGTTTGGCGACGCCGCCGTCGAACTCGACGAGTTTAGTCAATTTCTTCTCGAATGCTGCGTCGACGACGCAGTTCCGTGTTGTTGATCATCATGATTTTGTAATTACACCGCTACAACGTATACGTCAATCATCCTTGCTTCGCCTGCGTCGTTTCATTCAGCGCAACGGTGTACAAGAAGGACAATTTGTCCCCGTCGTCGGCATCCGTAGACGTCGACGCCATCCCGCGCGCGCGCTGCGGTGGTGTCGGTACGCCAATCGCTATCGCCGCATGCCCGGCGCTATGTATCATAGATCGTCCACCTCCAACATCATACTCCGCAGCTTTACTCGACGTCGCGTCCGAATCACGTCTACGCTTGGTCAAGCGTTCATCGAATCGCGGAATCGCCGCCTCCGCGCCCGCGATTGGCCACGATGTCGTCGGATCAATCGCCTTGGACGTCGTCGGCGCAAATCGCTGAACCGCTGCTAATAACGGCGCATGTTGCATCGGATACGGATCGAGAGACCCCGCCGCGGCAGCGCGCGCACTTTCTTCCAAAATTTTATGAAACGGTTGCGCGTCTGGCGTCGGCGGACTCGCGCTCATCACGCGAGACGACCGCGGTTGATTCCCCGCCAGTCTCCGCTCCACCATCGACGCTGGTTCGTCATCCAAGTCTACGTCATGATTTTCATTCCCACCGCGAGCCACGGAGCCGTCAATCTGGAACCATCTCGCGCGACATTGCTGCGCCGTGCGTCCCGGCACCGACTCGCAAATCCTCGACCACTTTGGCCCGAGTTCGGCGTACAACGCGCGCAACGCCGCGTCCTCGCGCGCATCCCACGCGCCGCGCGTCACATTCGGGTCTAAATGACGTCGCCAGCGTCCCATGCATTGTTGATCGGTGCGTCCACCCATGCGTCGCGCGATTTCCGCCCAGCGATGGCCGTATTGTTCTTGTAAACGTTTGAGCTACGCGCACGAAACGAGACGCGTGAGTATCCCAACAAGAAAAAATACACGCGAACGCTATCGTACACGCGCGCACCGTCGCAAATACGAGAACGTACACCACATCAACATCACGCGGACGCGGCACCGCGCACGCATACTTACCTTGGCGTCCTCCTCCGCGCTCCACCGCTCGCGTCGAATATCTGGGTTGACTTTATGCCTCCACCGCTGCGCGCACTGCTGCCCCGAACGCGTGCCCATCACCTTGGCGATGTCGCTCCATCGATTGCCATGCGTACGATTGAGGCGTAGGAGCTGTTCGTCTTCTTCCGCGGTCCACGGGGCGGTTTCGCGTGAGCTGTCCCGGGGCATGATTCGATCGATCGCGTGCGCTGCAAAACGCCGCTTCGTATTTCCGCGTCGTCGGCGTCGTTCGTCGTCGTCGGCGGCGGCGTTGGCGTTCGCGACGGTCGCGGCGCGGGTGGTGATGTGCGCGGTGGTGCTTTTACGGCGCTCCGTCGCCGTCGCGAACGCGGCGCGGGCGCGCGGGCGGGCGTGTGCGGCGTGTGTACGACGTTGACTGAGGAAAACGCAGCGTTGACTTTTTATTTTCAGTCGGAGGGCGGGCGCGGATGTGGTGGTGGTACAGATGGTTGATTCGCTTTGCAAGGGAATAGATGACTAGTGCGCGTTGAATGCGTCGAGGGATAGAATGAGGTCACGCGCGAGCGCGCCGTCGGTGACGGTGGCGGCGAGCTGACGGAGGATGGGGGCGAGGTCGAGGAGGGTGGTGATTTCGCTTGGGGGCGTGGAGGCGCCGATGCTCATGGTGTTTCTCGCGCGACGGAGAAGTGTGGCAGCGATCCCGAGCGCGGGCTCCACGAATGGACCGACGTTGTTTTGATGCGTGTACGAGAGCACGGCGGCGACTTTCTCTGGGGCTTTGTAGTCCCAGAGCGTGCGCGTGCTCAACGCCGTCGACCGAGCAAGCGTGAGACACAATCGAACGTTGTGCACGTTGTTATTGGTGTGATCAAGAGACAAAAACTCGAAGAACTGCGGCGCTAAACCAAGTGCAATGACTTCTCGGCATAACGCTGGTTCGATTTCGAGGGTTCCGCTCAAGAGCTTCAACGCGTACAACGGAATTGGATCTTCACTTTCAATCAAACTTGGGCACATGGGCAACAAGTCCTCCATGATGAGTGCATCAAGACGATGAGCGACAACCTCGCGGCGTAATCCACGCTCGACTGCAATGTCCAAATCTAGACGCAATGGTAGCAGGATGTCACAAATGAGCTTGAGTGCCAAAAAGCGTGTGTCGGCGCTCGTGCTGCTCGCCAACAAATCACACAATGCTGGTAAGAAGTGCACAGTGACGGCATCGACATTCAATAAAACCTCATCAGCGTATTGCGAACACGTTTCCAACAATGACAAAACACCGACACGAAGCTCATCGCGACCAGGGAAGTAATCTTCAGTCTCCGCAGCGTTCAGGTAACGTGCAACGTCGGCAAGAAATCGGTCATCAAGCACCTTTGGTCTCATTGTAGATGATCCCAATAGATGCACCAACACCGGGAACAACTTAAGCGCTGCTCCTGCATTCTCGTGATTCGCTTCTCCTTCTTTGCTCGCCATCAATCGTTCGACTTCTCCCAGGATGCCTCCATTGACGCGCGGCACAAGTGAAACAACGGTGATGACAAATGCGTCGTAACTTTCAGCCAAGTACTTATCCATATCCGTCGGTCGACGATCAATCATGGCTAGTACGCGCGCACCGCATGCAGCTAATAACCATTTCGGGTGCAGCCGGATGAGTAGAGCCATGCTTAGCAAAGCTTTCGCCTTAATCACGGTTGTTTGGCTTCGCTCAAACAACGACGTGAGCACTGGCAGTAATGTCTGCTCCTCCATCGTCGTGGCTATAGACCGTGATTCTTCGTGAATCAAAGCATAATTTAGAATGTTCAAACCAGATTGCTGTACCTTAGCTTCCGTGTCTCGAAGCATACCGATCAAGCCATCTCTCGCGTTGACGTTGTCCACTTCGCCAACGAGCGGATGAAGAATATTGGCGTTGCATCTAATACTTCGCGACAATGCACTCGCTGCAGTACCTCTAATTTGATCGCCACTTTCCTTCTTCAAAACAATTGCAAAAAGTAAAATTGCCGTTCGACATTCGGTGAATGCGTCACTCCAAGACGCGCCTTCGTGCGAAACAATGTTTTCAATCGTCTTGCACGCATAGTGTTTTGTGATTTCATCTTCTTCATACTTGAGCGTGCGAATGAAGACTTCAATGACGCTATCGGTGACGCCCCAAACTTCAGCCGCATCTGGTCGCTGCTGCGTAGCGACGTAGAACAACAATTCTCCAAGCGTGGCCATAGCGCGTCGCCTGACGCGTTCATTTGTGTCACTCATCGTGTCCGCCAACACCTTGACCGCTTCACTCTTGGCTAATTCATCGCCGATGTGCGTCGCATGTCGCATGAGCAAGCCCATGATGCTGCAAAGTCGAATTCTCAACGATGGCGCTTTACTGCTCCCAAGCACGCGCACAAACATTGACATTAAGGATGAGTTCACCAAGACATTGGCGCTCGATGTGTCGGAACAGAGCGTCTCAAAATACGCCAACGTGTTCACCTTCTCCTGAATTGGAGAGGGATGAGCAACAGAGCGATAGACTCGAGTTAAAAATGCTTCCAGTTCTGTCTGTGAAGTGGCGAGCATTTCGCTCACGCTTATTGCTTTGAACGGCAGCGTGTCTGGGTCGTGCGGCGCCTCTTGCACGACTTCAATGCGTCTATTCAAAATGATCGGACGCACAATCAAATCTGAAGAGTGCGTGCACAACTTCTCAAATCTACTGTAATCGATGCTTTTGATAACTTCCTTTCTCGCCGCCGATGACGAAATCACCGTAGGTCGCCGACTTTCTGGTCTCCCAACAAGCGCAGGAGTTTCCGCTGAGCGCAACGACGATGACACATCGTCGCCAAAGTCTTCATCTGCCGTCTGCGCCGAACGTGACATCGACGTCGTCGCCACCGGAGATCGTGAATCGACTAGCATAGCATCTGCCGCAGGCGGTGTCAACACTACACGCGTATCGTCAGCTGTATGCTCCTCGTCTGCGTCCTCAAAAGACTCTGCTGGTTCAGTGAAATTCTCCGCTCGATTCTCGTCCCCAAATGATTCTCCACCACGACGTCTCGGTGGCGTTTTCGGCGCGGTTGGAATTATAGTTTCTCCTAAAACTTCCATATCGTCCTCCTCGTCATCCCCGGTGGGTGTGGCAAAGTTCAACTCTGCGTCAGGATTCTCCAACTCGACATCCTCTGGCGCGTTTGCTTGCGCGTTCTCTTTACCTTCAGGCGTGGCGCCATGCGGGCCGTACGTTCCGGCTTCTTCGCGCTCCAAGTTTGAACGAGCAATCCTAGACAACCGCAAAACATTCACGCTGTCGCGCAAACTTTGAGTCAACGAAGGCATGAAGGACTTGCGAAGATCTGCCGCGCCGGCGGAACCAGAATCGCGCACGCTCCCCAACATCTTCAATCGCGCTGCGAGATCCTCGCTCTTTAGCTTCGCCGCCAAAGCGTCAAACGCCGTCTGCGGAGGTAGACGGAGCGATGATAATTGTCGCACATCGTCCTTATATTCTCCTCCGCGTTCGGTCCAAAACTCGTGATGAATCACTTGCTCCCACGTGAGACGAGCGTGAGGCCGTTTGATGAGAAGCCCAAAAACTAAACTCTTGAACGACGCACTACACGACGATGGCAGTGGCGATGGTTCGTGTTCTAAAATCTGTTCAATAAGAGACGTCAACGACGTGCTTGTGAACGGCGGCCGACCTGTGGCGCACTCGTACAACACGCATCCAAGCGCCCAAAGATCTGTCGCAAACGAATGCACGCCTTCGGGCGTGAACATTTCAGGCGCCATGTAGCACGGCGTACCTCGTCGCGAAAGTTGCGCAGGCGTACCATTCGCCGTTGCCACTGCGGTGATTTTGCGACTCAAACCAAATCCACACACCTTGATTCGACCCTCCTCATCTAGCAACATGTTACTCGGCTTCAAGTCGCAGTGAATCAGTCCTTTGCTATGGATCTCGCGCACCGCCACAAACATATCGCGCGCAAATGTCGTAATCGACGGCTCTGGGAGCTTCAAATCTTGTCTCAGTAACAGTAATAAATCTCCACCCACGCAGTACTCTAAAATCACCCATAAATGATTCTGCGTCTCATACCAAGCTACAAATTTCAGCACGTTTTCGTGCGACAACGTTCGCAACACCGCAACCTCCTGCATCACCCGTTGTCTCTGCCCCTTCTCCACGCTCTTGATCGCATAATACTGAATCGATTTCTTTCGTCGACCTTTATACACCGTCGAATGCTTCCCCTTACCGATGGCTTCATAAATATGATATCTATCGAGCGACATCGCGCGCCTCAAGCTGTCGTAGGCGCTTTTAAAAACCGTACACGCGGAAACTCCTACTTCCCAAACCGCTCCACCGTTCTCACACTCACGGCGAGTAAGTCGTAATACGCGCTCGTCGCACTCCTCAAGACTTTTAAATCGTCAGATTCAAACGTGGCGACGACGTCGTGCGTCGTTCCGTCCGCGGATGTCTCGACGCAGATCGTCTTCTGCACCTCGTCCTCGCGCAGCTCACGATCGACGCCAAGCGTGCGCGCCACCGCCTGTGCGTGATTCTCAACCGTAAATGGTACGACGATTCGCCTGCACAATGCGTCAACGCGATCGAATCGTCAGTCTACCACGTCCAACACGCGCTCATCTTCGTCAGCATCGACATCATCATCTGAGCGCCGTGTCGTCAACTTTGACGCCCCGTAAGATGCGATCGCTCGCGCTCGAGCGCACGACGCGCGGGTGCCGACGCTCGATGCGATCACGCGCGACGCACTCACGTCGAATATTGTCGCTCGCCCGCCATCAACGGTCGCCTAATGCGGTTCGAGTGCGCTGATGCGCTCCTTCCCCTCCGACTTCACTGTGGTCCACGCGTTTGTTTACGACGCACGATGGCTGGGAACGAGCCCACGGGGATGTGGGACGCCCTGCTGCATTGGCTTCGGTCGTTATTCTTTGGACGCGAGATGGAGATTGTCGTCATTGGTGCGTTCGCGGTCGGATGAGGCGTGAGCTGCGCGCGAGTGTTGGCTGTTGAGCTGCTCTGGATTAGGCTTGGATATATCGCGTACTGACTCGCTCCGTATCCGGATTTTTGGTCGCGCGCGCAGGGTTGCAGAACGCAGGGAAAACGTCATTCGTGGATGCGCTCGGTGGAGGGCAGTTTACGGAGGACATGATCCCTACTGTTGGGTTTAATATGCGAAAGCTCAAGCGCGACGGCGTCGGCGTGAAGACGTGGGACCTCGGTGGACAGGAGAGATTTCGAGGAACTTGGGAGCGATACTGTAGAGGTATGAATTGTGTGGTATTTGTTGTCGATGCTACCGCGCCAGAGTTGTTTGAAAGTGCGAAAAATGAGTTACACGGATTGTTGAAGCGTGAGACGCTCAAGGAGATTCCATTGTTGGTGTTGGGGAACAAGAGCGACGTTCCGGGAGCGGTGAAAGTGAATGAAGTCATCGAAGCGATGGAGCTCAAACGTGCCACGGGGCGAGAGGTGTGCTGTTACAACGTGAGTTGTAAGAACTCGACGAATATTGACGTGTGCTTGAAGTGGTTGATGTCGCACGCGCCGTGACGAGGCGAAACGCGAGACACGCCGCTGGGAGAAAGTGTTTTTGACACATTTATTGTAATAGTATTGTAGATGCGACCCGCGCGCGCTATTCGTGTGCTATGCGACGTAAATACTCGACTTCGACCCGGAAAAGAGACCAGTGAAATCGTCGAGTAATCTCTGCCGCGGTGGCGAGCCACAGCACTCCACTGTGGTGACGCAAGTGCGGCGCAAGCTTGTACGTCCAACTAATGCGTAGAAGAAGGTTGAGTAATATCGCTCGATAGTACACACCTGGGCTACCATAAATGCGCTTCTCGCGCAAACCGAAAGGGGTCTTCTCACCAAGACGACGCGTTGAACCGCCGAGCATCGACAAACTCCAGTCGTGCCTTATGTCCCAGTAAAAGCTAAAGCTAGTGTTGAATACGCAAAATCCAATCCACAATGGACGCCAAAAAGCCGTCCAATCTTCATGTTCGATCAAGTGACGTACGCCAGAGATGATGATCACTGGGAACGCGCTCATGTACTTGATAGCGTTGTATATGCATTTTCTCTCGCGTGTATCTCTAAATTGTCTAAGGCACTGCAAGAGTCTAATAGTGGATGGAACAACCAACACGGCGGGAATGCGCCAACTTCGGTCACCACATCGACCATTACTTTTGTGAATTAACATTATTCCATGCCGCATACTACATCCGACGCGCTCCAAATCGCTCAACGATTTTGCAAGTGAACACAAGACATCGGCAAAGAAAAAGTCTGCAAATCCAACCGGTCGTGAAAACGGCGTGAGACAGTGATAAAGCAGTCGTCGACCGTACGCACGCATATGTCCACCAAATTTCTTATGATTCGGCCACATCCAAATCACTAATGGTAAAATATACGTCACGAGCAATATTGACGTCGCCGCAAAGGGTTCGTCCACGTCGTACGTCTTCAAGAAGAAAACCATCGACGTGAGTAAACCTAAAGCGCACATATACGCCACTCGATAGAACTGCTCTGCTAATTCCGTCTCCGTGTGCTCGACGCTAAAGCAAATCAGCGGCGACGGGGACAAGCGTAGTCGATGCCACACGATGACGTTGCGCGCCCACATCAAACACGCCAGCGTCGCCACAACTGGCGCTTGGTAATACACATTCAGCATGTGCTCGCGGCGTGCATCCAACCCCACGAACGCGATTTCATACACCAAAACCAGCATGCAGCATGCGCTCCATGTCACACTGACCGACTTTGCGACGGCTGACACCCGCGCTCGTCGCGTGCTCCGCTTCACGTCGCTCACATTCTCAGCATCCTCTCGCGCCGGCGCCGCCATCTTAGGTTTCATATCCGACCCGCGCGAGCGCGCAATCACTGACATCGTCATTGAAATCCCTGTTGACTACTTTCGCGCGACAACAGACGTATCGAACGAATCAAACCGCCTCGTAAAGTCCAAAGAAACTCTCGCTCTCTCGAATGCAATCAAACAATCAATCAAAACCCACTCTTTCCGTCTCAATCTCTACTTTTTAAACTGTCCATCCTTAAAATCCTTCATGGCTTTACCGACTTCACTCTCCCCGAGCGTCTTCTGCGTCGCTTTGGCGGCGTCTTTCGCGACATCCTTTGTGCCGTCTTCGACCCACGTTCGGATCTGCTTCAAATTCCTTCTCAACATCGCGCTCGACGTGCGCACGTCCGATCGCATCAGACTCGCCACGGCGAGTAACCCGGCGGCGGTGATCACAAAGTTCGTCCACGCCATCCCGGGCGCGTCGCGGTGGCGTCGAACTCGCGTGAAAGGTGTCTTCGTGTGTGTGCCCGGCGCGCGGGGCTTTGACGTGCGTCACAACAAGGTGCGCGACTGTGCGCGTCGACTCGCGCGAGTCGTCGATCGCTCTCGCGCGCGCGATGCAAGACGTGCAAATGATGGCGTCGGCGCGCGGCGTCGGCGCGACGAACGCCGGCGCTGGTGCGCCGCGTGCGGCGAACAAGATGATGGTGAAGAGGATGATGACGTGTGCAACGCACGGAGTTTCTGAGGTGCGCGCGCGCCGAGCGACGCGCGGACGGTCGAGTGTGGTGGTGCGCGCGGCGGATGCGTCGTCGTCGTCGCCGTCGCCGTCGAATTTCGATGCGCGCGAGGCGTTGCGACGGGCGGATGAGGCGAGAGTGCTCGCGAGTGAAATCAGCGCGATTGCGACGGCGAGCGGCACGACTGGCGCGACGCGGACATTTCGCGCGATCGAGTCGTTAGGCAAGCTGGCGATGTCATACACGGTGGAACTTGATTTGAATAATCCGCCTAGCGCGCCAGAAGTGGTGCGAAAGACGTTTGAGGCGTTGGGGGCAACGTACGTGAAGCTGGGACAATTTGTCGCTTCGGCGCCGAGCGTGTTTCCAAAGGAATACGTCGATGAGTTCCAAAAGTGCTTGGACGAGACACCTGTCACGGATTTTTCCATCATTAAGCGAACGATCGAGCGTGATTTAGGGCGGTCGATTGATGAAGTGTTTGCAACGATTGATCCAGTGCCTTTGGCGAGCGCGAGCGTTGCGCAAGTGCATCGCGCAACGTTGCTCGCTGGGAATAAAGACGTCGTCGTCAAGGTGGTGAAACCCGATGTGGAAGACGCATTGACGGCGGATTTGAGCTTTATTTTAGTCGTATCCAAGGTGCTACAGTTTTTGAATCCTGAACTCGCGCGAACGTCGTTGGTGGACATCGTCGGCGACATTCGAGCGTCGATGCTCGAAGAGGTGGATTTACGCAAAGAAGCAGCAAACATCGACGCATTTACGAGATACTTAGAAGACACTCAACTCACGTCGCTTGCCAAGGCTCCGTACGTGTATAAACAATTTAGCAACAAACGCGTGATGGTGATGGAGTACCTTAAAGGTGTGCCATTGACGGATTTAGACGCTATTCGCGGCGTGAGCGATTCTCCTGAAGAGACGCTTGTTAACGCTTTAAACGTATGGTTTGGCAGCGTTTTAGCGTGCGAAAGTTTCCATGCCGACGTACACGCTGGAAATTTGTTGGTTTGTGACGATGGCAAGATTGGTTTCATCGATTTTGGCATTGTTGGGCGCGTATCTGGCTCGACGTGGGGCGCGATTCAGACGTTTTTCCAATCCGCCGCGAGTCGCGACTATCAAAAAATGGCGCTCGCTTTAATCACCATGGGCGCCGCCGATGATGCTGTTGACGTTGACAAATTTGCACGCGATTTACGCAAAGTGTACGAAGCCATCGATGCGATTGAACCGGCAATTACGGTCCAAGAAGACGGCATGAGCAGCGCTGTCACCGTTGACCAACAAGAAGTTGCCCAGCTCGCCACCGAACTCATTCGCGTCGGCGACGAAAACGGCGTCAAGTTCCCACGCGAATTCGGGCTGCTCTTGAAGCAAATTTTATATTTCGACCGATACGTCACACTTTTAGCGCCTGAACTTGAGGTTATGTCGGATGACCGCATAGAATTTATGGACGCAGTCGCCGTCGACGTCCAACCGAGGCGCCTCGCGTAGCTCGCTTTACTTTGTAATTTTACGCTTCATTCCCGCACACGCGCCACGCGCCCGACACCTGACAACGAACGATGACGTAGAATGATAGAGACGAATTGTAGCGACGAAGACGGTGACACCACCGCGTATCCGTCGCCGACGACGCGTCCCGGGCCTCCCAGCGCCGACGCGCGCGAGGTTGAACTCGAACGAGCTCAGCGCGCGGAATGCGTCGAAGCTGTCGATATAGACGTGCTCTACGTTGATGACGACGTGATGGTGGTGAACAAACCCGCGGGTGTGTACGTGGAAGTTATAGAACGGCGCGTGCGATCGACGGCGGGGGATGAGACGACGGCGATGTGTCATCGATTGGACCGCGATACGAGCGGTTGCTTGGTGTTTGCCCGCACGGCGCGCGCGCGGTCGTCCATATCGGTACAATTCCGTGACGGTGTTGTGGACAAGACGTACTTGGCGATGTGTGCGATGGATGACGAGATCGACGTCGCGGCGGTCGAAGTCGCCGCTTTCGTCGTCGAAAGTGGCCACGGACGCGCCAAGTATGGACTGTGGCGTCTATATGACGTACAAGACATCGACCGAGCGTTACCGGGCAAAGGAAATAAAGTTAAACATGCGTTGACGACGATTGAGGTGGTGCGCGTGATTGAGAACGCGACATTGGATTGGAAATCTTCGCGCGCGGCGCTCGTTCGATGCGCGCCAAAGACTGGTCGCACGCATCAAATTCGATTACATTGCGCCAGCGTAGGACTACCGCTCATCGGTGACGTGCGCTATGGTGGACCTGTACGCGCGCAAATCACCAGCGATGCACGTCTCGACGTTCCAGGCGCGCTTTTACATGCTTTAGAAGTCGCATTTGAGCATCCGCGAGGAGACGGCTCGACGCTCCGCGTCATCGCGCCGACGCCATCCTGGGGCACATTCGCCCTCAATCAATCACAATAGCACATAGACACATAGACATTAGTTTGTTAGACATGGTTTCACCACTAGAACTAGTCACCATGAGTGGAGTGCGTTGATGATGATAATGTCGCGCGCCGTCTTCAATTGGTCCTCACACCGCGCCTCCTCGCGCCGACGACCCCGCGATGGTGTCCGCCGTCCACGGCGTCATGATCACCGCCGATGTCCCGATCAAACAATACATCCTCCACCTCAACGACATCGCCCCCGCGGAGTCTAAATTCGTCATCACCGATCTCGACGACACGCACGTGCTCGTCCAGCCTGAGCACGTCGAGCGCGTTCGCGGCGAAATCGCGCGCTACCAGCAATCCACGCAGTACGTCGCCCCGAACGTCACCACGGATAAAAAGTAGCGCGTCCGCGCGTGCGTCCGCGCGCGCTTTCGTGCGTCATCCGCCGTCGTCGACGCAGTAGTTAGTCGTAGCAGTCCGTAGCATTGAAATCAACACGACGTGTGTCTCGCCCGCGCCATGGCGCGCCATAGTGCGCCGCCGCGATGTCATCCACCCAAGGCCAACCCATCGAATGCACCGCTGCGGTGGCGTTCGCGCCGAAACAACCGCTCGAGCTCGTGCGCGTCGTCGTCGCGCCGCCGCAGCCGGGCGAAGTGCGGATTAAAATTCTCCACGCCGCGCTGTGTCACACCGATGCGTACACGTTGGACGGATTCGATTCCGAAGGCAAGTTCCCGTGCGTGCTCGGACACGAAGCCGCAGGCGTGGTCGAGTCCGTGGGCGCGGGCGTGACGTCGTGCGCGCCCGGCGATCGGGTGATTCCGTGCTATCAAGCGTACTGCGCGGATATCAGCGCGAACCCGTGCGCGCACTGCGTGCACCCGAAGAGTAATTTGTGTCAAGCGGTGCGCGCGTGGACTGGGCGCGGGGTGATGAAGGCGGATGATAAGCCGAGGTTTACGCTCGCGAGCGATGGGTCGCCGATTTATCACTTTATGGGCACGAGCACGTTCAGCGAGTACACCGTGGTGCACGAAGTGGCGGTGGCCAAGGTGGACAACGACGCGGCGCCGTTGGACAAGGTGTGCTTACTCGGATGCGGAGTGTCCACGGGATGGGGCGCGGTGCATAACACAGCACAGGTTGAGGCGAATTCTACGGTTGCGGTGTTCGGCCTCGGTGCGGTGGGGCTGGCGTGCATCGAAGCCGCGGTTGAGGCTGGAGCCAAGCGCATCATCGGCATCGATACGAATGATGAGAAAGAAGCAGTGGCGCGTGAATTCGGCGCTACGGATTTTCTGAATCCTAAAAAGCATCCCGATCGAAGCGTGCAAGACGTCGTGGTTGAAATGACGGATGGCGGCGTGGACTACTCGTTCGAATGTGTTGGAAATGTCGGCGTTATGCGGAGCGCACTTGAATGTTGTCACAAGGGCTGGGGTACTTCCGTCATCGTTGGTGTCGCCGCCGCTGGTACGGAAATCGCCACGCGTCCGTTCCAGCTCGTGACCGGACGCACGTGGAAGGGAACGGCTTTTGGTGGGTACAAATCTCGCATCGCCGTCCCGAAGCTCGTCGCCAAGTATATGGATGGCGGCACCAAGCTCGACAAATACGTCACGCACGAGATGAAGTTTGATCAAATCAACGAAGCTTTTGACTTGCTCCATCAAGGAAAGTGCTTGCGTTGCGTGTTGTCCTTTTAAATGTTTACATCGTCAGTGTTTACATCGCCAACGTCCGCCGCCTTCGTCGACGCGTCGTTTTAATTTTATCATCAGATTACTATTAATACAATCTCAACGCCCTAATGCTTTCGCGTGAAAGTCTATGTGATCGTTCATGAACGTTGACACAAAGTAATAACTATGATCGTAGCCGTCGTGCAAACGAAACGTGACGTCTTTTCCAACCGCCTCGGCGGCGTTCACGAAACGCTCGGGATAAAGCTGCGTGGCATAAAACGAGTCCGCCGCTCCTTGATCGATCAAAATTGGTTTATTGAAACTTTTTCCAACCGATTTCATGAGCTCTGTCGCATCGCAAGCCTTGGCAGCGGCAGAATCCGCGCTCCCGAGGTACGCTGTCAACGCCTTGCGTCCCCACGGGCAGTCACTCGCCGTCGGATTACTCACCGGTGCAAACGCACTGACGCTCTGAAACCGCTCAGGATTCTTCAGCGCGATAGTCAACGCACCGTGACCACCCATACTGTGTCCAAATATGCTCGCACGCGTGGTATCGATGGGGAGCTCGTTGAGCGCGCTCGGGAGCTCCTCGAGCGTAAATGAGTACATGTTATAATGCCTGTCATACGGCGCCTCCGTGGCGTCGAGGTAAAATCCAGCGCCTTGGGCGAAATCATACGAGTCTTCGTTCGGGACGTCGTCCCCGCGCGGAGACGTGTCGGGCATGATGAGTGCGACACCGCGCTCAGCGCACGCGCGCAGCGCGCAGCCTTTCTGGGACACGTTTTCATCTGTGCACGTCAAGCCCGAGAGATAGTATAAAGCTGGGAACTTCTCGCTCGGAGCATCGTTCGGAAGGAACACCGCAAAGACTGTCCGAGAGTTTAAGGTTTTGGAGTCAAAGGCATAGCGCGTGAGGGTGCCATCAAAGGCTTTCACGGTGGAGAGGACTTCTAGCATGTCGAGAAATGAAGCGATGTTAACAGTGGTACAACAAGAACAAGCGGACTAGAAATACAGTAAAAATTAGAGAGGCTCAGGCAAATGGCGTCATTCAGCGCGTTCGTCGAATTCGTTTTCGGCTTGAGCGGCTTTGTAACGGTTTTGTACGGATTTCAAGTCGTCCAAAACCGTGGAGGCGCTCGCGAGTAAAATCAAGCCACACGGAATCCAGAACAGCACGCTCACGAAGAACGCAGATTCGCGACCGAGGAGATCGACCAATCCAGCGACGAACACCGGCCCGAGGCCTTTTCCCAAGTCATCCGTGAGCATGAAGAGTGAAAAGGCGGTGCCGCGATTGAGCGGGTGCAACACGTTGAGCAACACAGCTCTAATGTTCACGCCGACGCACGACGAGATGAAGCCTGAAAGAAACGCCGTAATGCATTTGCACACGAAATCAAACGTCGACGCTGGATTATAGTCCGCGAGGACCAAATACACGGTCGGTATGACACCCACGATCGCGGTTGATCCCATGAAGTAGGATACTTTCTTTGGATTTTCGTTGTAGAGCGTTTGGCCGTACAGCCCCGACACCAACGTGCTCGCCATCGCACCTATTGCAAAAGCGATGAGCAGCGTCGTGCTCGATTCAACGCCGAGGTTTTTATCCTGCGCGAGGTAGTCGTTGAAGAATGTATTAATCATCGACCATGGCACGCATCCTGAAATACCTTGCACCAAGAACAACGTCACCGTCTTCACCGACACGATGCCGCAGACTTTACGATAAAACGCCATGAAATCCCCCATCTTTGCCCCTCGCGGTGGCGGTGTCGACCCATGAGATCGAGACGGTGCATCTATCAACGTCTCTCGCTCGCTTCGCGACGCACGCATCTCTTCATCGCACGTCGCTGCGGATTCATCCTCCATGCCTCCGCGCACCGGCTCCTCCGCGAAAAACATCATCAAGATTGCCACCACGAATCCCGGCGCCGCGACGACCGCAAAAGGCACGCGCCAGCCATATTTCTCACCTATAAATCCAGAAATTGCCTGTCCACCGACGACGCCGAGGCTCATCGCTATGCCAGTCACCGCGCTCATGCGCGTCCGTTCGCTCGCCGGGAACAAGTCTGAACACAACGAATACGTCAACGGCGCCGCCCCACCGACGGCGATCCCCGTCAACGCCCTGAGCCAATATAATTGCCTATACGTGGTGATGAATAACGCCGCGCAGTTGGGCGTCGACCCGAGAAGCAACGTCCAGGCGAAGAGCTTGACGCGAGAAAACTTATCGGCGAGCGCTCCCAACAGTAACGACGCCGGAGCACCCAACAAAAAGAACGCAAACGCTATCTCGCCCCCGAGCTTACTATCGCGATCATGCAAAGATAAGTCTAAGTCCTCGGCGATGGCGGTGAGATGCGGAGCGATGAGATTCTGGTCGGCGTAGACTAGCGCGAGGCCGACGCACGCGAAGACGTAGGCGCGCCTCGACGGGGACATAGCACTTCTCACGCGATCTCCCCACACCGGCCCGCGCACAACCCCGCGTGAAGTCTCACGATGCTGTATATTTGCGTCTGTGCGCGTGCGTGGCGATGAGCGTCACGCGCGCGCGTCGAAAAGTGACTCTTGGTCGCTCGCGCGCGTCTTTACTGTTGAGAGCTCTAATCATCAATTTTTTAACTATCACATCTTCCTCGTGGGCTATGCGCGCTTTCGTTGGTCACTACTTTGATAAAGATGGTTCGCTGAGTTGGCTTGAGTTTGTGGTTGCAATATATTTGACTGAACAGGCGCGAAATGGGCGCATGCCGCCACCATCGCTGCCTGCGGGCCAATTTCCGCCGTTTAGCATGACTGCCGGCGCGTCCGTTTCGGCGCAACCGCAGCCGGAACCGCAGCAACCTGCCGCACCAATCTATCAGCCGCAAGCGTCGTTCCAAACGACAGCGACTGGTCTGATGACTCAGGATGCCGCGCGTGCGCAATTACAACATGTGATGACGTCCGCACCGCGCGCTGCGGAGGCAACTGAGGAGTACACATACCGCGGACCAGTGGCAAACGTCGCCGCCATGCCAGAACAAGACCAAGAGCTCGCCGCGCGCGTCAGGGCGAATGCTGAAAGCAACGACCGTGAGTTATGGGAAAGCGAAATGGCCGAGCGGCAAAACAAACTCAGCGCTGCTGCGGCGCAAGAAGTCTTGTCTAACTTGGCGATTTTCACGCGCAAATGTGAAGCCGATTTGACTGAAGCGTCTTATCGCGCGCAAGCCGCTGAAGCCGAAGTTAAGGATATTAAAGCTAAGTGCGAACGAATGCAAGGCATGGTGCAAAATATAATCGATCAAATGGGCGAGCCGATGCATCGTATTGAAGAGGCAAAAAAAGAGTATGATGCGTTGAGCGTGCGGTACAAGGAGCTCGAAGAACGTCACGCCGAGCTAGTGGCGCCGGCATCGAGTGGGACGTCTGCCGTCGAGCAAAACCTGGTCGATATGCGAGAGAAGGTGCGCGCGAAAACCATTGCGGTTGAGACCGAAGAGGCTAGATTGAGAGCGGGTGCGTTTGCGTCATCTACTGCCGCCGCGCAACAATCATCGCTGGAAACCAAGCGTCAAGACATCGCGCTCGCCGAGCACCAGCGTTCGTCATCCTTCTTCGACGTGAGCGCGCCAGTGCCGCCGCGCGAGCGAGCGCCTGTCGCAATGAGTCCCGGCACGAAGGATGGTAGAGAATCATTCGACGCCTGGGACAACTGGGCCACGACATCGCGTGCGGAAAAAAACACGATGGCAACGGCGACGGCGACGCCGCATCGTCGCTTCCCGTCTGAAATCCCCGCCGTCGCCGCCGCGCTCGGCATCCCCAGCGACACTGGCGGTGGCGGATTTTTTGACAGTCTCGATGATGACTCTGATCCCTTCGGTGATGACTCTGATCCCTTCGGTGATCCCTTCGATGATGACTCTGATCCCTTCGCTGGATCAAAAATTATCCTCCACGTTGAAGAACAAGGCGAACGACGCTACGTTGAACATTACATTCCGTACGCGAAAGCCATCGGCGCGCACGCCATCGTGCACGACCCATTCGTGGCTTGAAACATTTGATTTGGACCAACATTTAGGGTACGCCACACGAACTCGTCGCCGTTGCCGTATGTCGCGGCAAGATAGGGCGCGACGCCGCTGTTGAGTATATGATCGACGAGAGGTACAGGCACACGTCCGAGCACCCACGCCGGAAGCCCTGCGGCTACGCATGGGTGGTTTCCACCGCACTTGATCAAATCACACGGACTTCTCTTCGGCGCGCAAGGCGCCTTGAAACCTCCATTGGCGCGAAGCGTGGCGCCAAGCGCGCAAGAGACGAACAAATCCGTCCTTTTGCGATATTCAAACCCATATTTGCAATACGTAACGGTGAAACGCTCGTAGTCGATGGTATTACCCACCGTATCCATTCTGTTTCGAAGCTCGGCGGATGGATTCTCTAGAACCCAGCACAGCGCCGCCGCCGCGCGGATGAAATCGAGCGTGACGCGCACGTACGTATCCGCGAGCTCGAGCACAGACTTTGCAAACTCGGGACCTTTTTTCGCGAATTCACTTCGGCGTTGTGGTGAATATCCTTCGCACGGCGGCGAAGCCCACACGAACGCACCTGGTGGGACAAATACGTAATTCATCGTTCTGATATCCGTCACGACGACGGTGACGCGCGGATGGCGTCTCGCCGCGTCGCATACGATGCGCCCGCGCCATTCGAACATATAAATGCGACCTAAAGATGGAAAACGATTCGCGATTTGCACCGAAATTTCACCCACGCCGCCAAAGAGCTCGTACGCCGCGGCTGGAGCATCTTTGGGTAACGGTGCCGACGCCCGCGTGCTCGGCACTTCAAAGACGCCTCGCTGTTTGCGGCATTGAACATTCGCACGCTCTCGCCCTCGAGCTCGCGTTTTGTTATCGGCACACAGCAGACGCTCCATGTCGAGTAGCTCGCCGTGCATGACGTCCTCGTCATCCAGCGGATCGGAGCGCCACACGAGTCGATACGGCATGAGCGGATATACGCAAATCGACGCGTCGTACGACGTCACCAGAAAGCCGCAAGTGGATCTGGACTCTCGTGCGAACGAGAAAAAGATTTCATTTGTTGCTGTCCGCCAATCCAAAGGTGCGGATGGTACGAATTGCGCGAGACGCGCACGGGCGTAATCATATCGTTGTTTGGCTGACTTTGTCTCCTCGCTGAGAACTCGTCGCGTCGTCTTACCGAGAATAAAGTCGTGGAGCGCCACGACACACCGCGTCTCGCGCGCGGTGCGAGGATGTCTATATATCATGACGAGCTCGAGTGTCTTCTCAGCCTCGTGCGGCGTGCTCCTCACCTCTATACCCGCTACGTAGACGCCGCCGCGCGCCTCGTCTCGCGCGCGACGGCGCGCAGCGCACAGCGAACCGTCGTGTCCACGACACGCGCCAATGGCATCGAGTTCACAGCAGCACCCGTACTGCGCCGCACGCGCGATGCATCGCCGCACGCAGGGCGAGGACGAGGTCGACGCGTCCTCGGTGGCGGCGCCGAAGGCCACCCCAACAGTTCGTCCGCGCTTAGCTTCCCTCTCGCCACCGTTCGTGCTCGCATCACCTCGCGACTCTAGCGCGCGTTTTCTATCGGCGATCACGCGGCGTGCATCTTGTAAATAAACACGTTTGTTTCGCACCCACGCCCGTGCGAACGGCATCGTGCGCGTCGACTAATGCAGGCGACGCGTCCTGCTAGGACCGATGCGTGCGCATCGCCCACACTCGTCGACGCGCGACGCCGACACCGGCGCACAGAGCCGAGCCGCGTATGGCGAGAAATCACCGCCCGCGATGATCTCGTCGCATCGGTCGACGTTGCGTTGCGCGCGCGGCGGCCGTACGGCGGTTTTCACGCGCAGGGGGGTCGCACGTGGCACGATTTTCACCCATTTCCACGCGACGCGTCGCGTGGAGCTGCGCGTGACGGCGTGGCGCCGAGAGGCGCGTGATACTCGATGACGCGCTTCGTCCAACCCGTGCTTCAAGTCGGCGATAGCCTGAACGGACGCGTCGAGAGCGTCATTCGAACGCGTCGATCGCCCCGACTCGAATGACGCTCTCGGCGAGTCCAGAGCGCGGTTCCGTCGCGCGCTCGAAGAAGTTGGCGAATCGCGTCGCTCACGTACCCGCAAAATCGTCGTCGCCTCCCGTTTTATTCGCTTTCGTTGCCGCGGCGCGGTTCGGCGCGAAGGAGAGTCCTTGGAAGTGCGCGTTGGGTGTTACTCTGTGGCAAGTCTCGGTCGATGGCGCGCGAGAAAAAAGTCAACGAAGCGTTACGTCCGAGACGCAGCACGCGCGCACGCACGCAGCGCACGGCGTCACATATCGACGTGTTGTGTTTAACGGCGCGTACCACAAAGCAAAGGTAAAAAAAAGCTTCGTTCGTGTCGCTCGCGCGTCTCGGCGCTGCGCGCGTCGCGTCGCATCGAACGCCGCACGATGGATTCATGAGATCGCGTCGAAAACGCCCAGAAGGACTGCTGAGACTAACCGTGATGTCGCTTTCGTTGCAGTGAACGACGCGAACGCGAAGTTTTGAAGCGGGAACGAAGAATCAAAGAGAACGTGCCAAGAGGCGAGGTCGGACCGGGTGTCAATAGCCTGGTTACCACCCCGAAGCTCGTGAGGCGCGTACTCTGCGGTTTGACGTAAACGCCGAAGAGCGGAGCGAAAGCGCAAGCAAACAAAAAAAAACAAAAAAAAACAAAAAAAAACAAAAAAAAACAAAAAAAAACAAAAAAAAACAAAAAAAAACAAAAAAAAAGAAACGCGCGCGGGAGGCGAGTAGGCGGTGAGTGAGGGTGTACTTGACGCGCGCGGGGGCGGCGTTGAACAACGCGTTCGAAGACGGTCAAGGATAGCATTCGACATCCGAGGACAACGAACGAGTGGCGACGAGCGGAGGAGGAGTTTGTGAGTGTTGTTGGCTCGAAACGGCGACGGCGACGCAAACCGACGAAGAGGAAGTCGGCGAGTCGGCGGTGAGTGAGGGTGTACTTGACGCGCGCGGGGGCGGCGTTGAACGAACGCGCAGGGCGAGAGAATCCCTCTTCTTCATGGCAACCTTCGCATCAAGCGAGGACGTCAAAGTCGACGACTCAACAGTCTCGATTGGTGATAGCGTTTACGATGTCGTAGACGTCGGCGGCGAGGGTGATTGCCTATTCCGATGCCTCGCGCATATCGCTTTGAATGACGAAGAACGACACGGCGAGGTTAGAGCGCGTATAACGTCGGAGATGGCGAGCAATCCCGCGCGGTACGCGGCTTTTATTACGACAGATCGCAGTGTCAGTGAGCGAGTCGAGCGTATGGCGAAGCGTGGGGAATGGGGCGACGAGATAGAAATCGTCGCTTTTTGCTATGCGTATAGAGCAAGCATCGGCGTAGTGACGCGCGGCGAATTGGTCGACAATCCAGCGCCACCGAGGCTGCAGAGATATAAGCCCGAATCGTCTGCAAACGGTGAACCTCCGACCGTGACTGGTTACCTCTACCATGCACAGCTGCATTACCAGGTGTTACTCGCGCGAAGTCAAGGACGAAGACGAAGACGAAGACGAAGACGAGGAAAACGGCGCCGCAAACGAGCGGAAAAATCCAACGGCGCGACGCCGTCGCCGCCAGGCGCGTCGCATCCGAATGGAGATATGTCCGGGCTCAGCTCAACATCCCCGTTGAGCCCGCAGAAGCGCCGGGAAAAGCCTCGCAAAACACCATCATCATCGTTGAAGACACCCGCGATCGAGGAAAATCATGCGCCACGTCGCTTGAACGGCATGCTCAGCCAAATGTCCATATCGGACACCAACGGAGGTTCGAACGGAGGTCCAAATGGAGGTTCGGACTTCGAGCGCGACGAGTTGCCGAAAATGTTGATGGAACGACAACCGGAGGCGCTACTCGACACTGACGCGATATTATCGCTCATAATAGCCGAAGACGTGGACGTGGACGATGACGAGGATGCCGAAGACGAGGTTGATGAGGAAGGCTTGTCTCGTATGGCGCGCATGCGTTTGTATGACGCGAGCACCGAACGCGGCGACGGCGCTGGCGACGAGGTCGAAATATCCGACGATGAAGACGCTGACGAAAAAGATGCCGCAAAAGACGATTTCGAGGCCGACGCGCGGTCGCGATTGGGTAAGCAACCGTACCAACTGTATTTTAAGAAGCGTAAAAGTAAAGAGATTGGTGTTGCACGCAAGATTAGCTCTAATTTTTACCCGCGACAAAGCGCCTCGGCAGAAGAGGCGACGTATTTGCGTTCACTGCTCGAAGGAAACTCAACCGTGACGAATCGTGCGAAGAATACTCTATTACGCATCATTTCGGAAGACGCGTATCGAGGCACAGGCCCGGTAGCGGCATACGTCAGAAAAGCAGGAGGAACATCTCGATTCTTGTCGTTTCTAGTCGAACATTGCCCCATGTGGCCGCCGTGGATTTTCGGAGTCAGGACCAAGAATCCTTCGATGGTTCTCGACGAGATGGTGACGGATGGGACCATTCGGTGGTCGGGTGATGGACGACCATTGCTGGCAAAAGAGGAAGTCACCGACTTGTCGTCAATGCAAACGACGATCAAAGTTGCGCGAGAAGTTCTCATGAGTTTCCAAAATGGAAAAGCGAAGCGCGAGATGAAAAAAGAGGCAATATCGGCGATCGAGTCAAGGTTACAGGCGGCGTGTCCCGACGACTTTTTAATCCCCGGCGCTGCGTATGTTATCGCGTACGGTCACGACTGCGCCGACGCTAACGCGGGTCAGTCGCTCGCCAGGTACCCGTACGTCGGGCAAACGACGCGACTGGGTGCTCGAATCGGTCAACATCTCGCTGGCGTCGAAGGCTGCTGGCGATTGTACCCGCAAGGGTCTACAAGAGATCAGCCTCACGTGTATGGCAAGCTGCACGCACACGCGAACCTCGACATACGCACGCACGATGAAAGGGATGAATTTTCACGAGATGCTGCGGATCATGCCACGTCCAAGAAAGACAAGAGAAGAGAGACAAAGATTAGGCGCCAGCGGCGTCACATTCTCGTACAGGAACGCCACTTCATCGTGTGCACGGCGGGTGTGTTCGTCGAATCCGCTCAGAGAGACATTGTAAACGCGTACGTGAATCACTGTCGTGAAATGGCGAGTGGCGACGAAGGCGAAGACGCCGCCGCATCGCCAACTGTAGACGACTGTGTTCGTTTTATGGGATGTTTAAAATGGATACGAGAGATTTTCGAAACGATGGCGCTCAAGTCTCTTCACGCGCTTGACCCAAATAGAGGTTTGAACTCTTCCCCACCAGGCGAACCGTTCCGGTGGAGAGCGCAGCGCYGGGAAGACAAGMRWCCTTGGACAGACGAAGAAGACAAGACTGTCTTGAAGATGTTCATGAACAACTCCACTGCGAGGGGTCGCATGTACACAAGTGGCGCGGCGAGGAACATGGTGGCAGACATGCTTCGTCACACTGGCACGCGGCGGTCGTACAACGCCATCGAAGCGCGATTTAGATGCTTGTATCTCCAAGCTGCACGCACGCCAGAGCGCGAACGTTCGCGCTTTCAACGCGATGTCATAGTGACGTACGTGCAATTTCATCCGAGTCCAGAACAGGTTCTAGACGAGGTCATTCGCAAGGTTCGTATACTGGCAGAACTTTTGGACAATCGAATCCGCGAAGGGAAGGAGATTGTAATTTTCGACCGAAGGGAAACGTTTCAAATTCCAAATTGGTCAAAACCGGGCGCCGCCGCCAAAGATGTTAATCCATACAATTGGTGTTGCAAGTTTATGACCAAAAAACGCAATGATGGATCGACGCGCGAGGAGAGGCTGCGCAAATATGCAGGTGACGACCCCAAAATCATCGAACCACTCGACAAAGTGTTGTCGAAAATGCCATCGGCCAGCAATACTGCAATCGAAGACATTCGCAAGGTTCGTTTACTGGCAGAA